>JABWTJ010000525.1:168353-681036 GCA_016801875.1 Solanum sitiens | reverse complement strand
ATGTTTTGATGAGAATTTGAAGATGAATCCACTCTTTTCCAGCCCCCAATTCACCTCCTAGACTTAGCTTCAATGGAGTCTTCCAATAGAGAGAGAAAGAAGACAGAAAATAGAGTAATTAGTTTTTCAGCTGTGTTTAGATTAAATGAGGTTAGGAACTTTGTAAAGGTGACTAACTAACTTAATTAAACTCCCTTGATCCCTTAATCAACCTCCTAAACCCCCTAACTAATAATTGGACTTAATTTAAAACGTGAAGGAACTCACCAGCCCCTCACAGACGAGACCCCATCGACGGTCTGTCTGTGAGTCGACGGTTTGGTCCCCCTTCCGTGCTACACATCCATCGTCTCGTTCAGGGACTTGTGAAGCCGAGGGATTACTCCCCATGACTAAGTGTGGGAGGAAGGAGGCATCGACGCCCCGTGAGTCCACCCACGGGCCGTAGGTTGTTCCGTGGGTGCTCCCCACCAAAGTTTGTCTAAGTGAGGAGAGACGGTGGCATTGACGGTCTGTTGGTCCAAGCACGGGCCGTAGGTTTCCCCGTCGATGCACACGGAAAACACTTGGCCATGTTTGGATCAACGGTGGCACCAACGGTACGTTGGTCCACACATGGACCGTAGGCCCTCCCGTCGATGCACACTGCCCAGGTAGTGTTGCCAAGTCCCGCAAGGGTCCTTCTTAAGGGCCCTTGGTTGGTCCTTGGGGAGTCGTACCCGGAATTCTCGACCATGAAACATCCCTAACACGAGTTCCACACATTTTGACCAACTTTCATTAATTTCCGACTCTTAAACACTAGTCGAACATGCCAAGGCACACTAGCACCTCCTTGAACCAACTTTCGGACGTCATGGACGTTCTTGGACGTTTTCGTTCTTAAACTTCCTAAATGACCTATATTCATTAAACTAACCTAAAAAACAGTGTCTAGACTTCCCGACACCTATGTTAGGCTTACCTAAACGTCTTGCATTTTCCAATTGTTACATTATCCCTCCCTTAGGAACATTCGTCCCCGAATGACACAAAGTTTTTTTCATGGGAGGAATAGACTCAAGACTAGCAGCCCAACCAACATCATTTAAAAACAACACAATACATATCATTTCAATTAAGGCAGTTCAAAAGTTCAATTACCAAATATAATACTCAACATTACTTCATGAGGTACTTACTTCTCACAACTATGAGCTCAACATGACACAGATAAGTCAATCAGCATCAAGTTCAACTTATAAACATGATATAATACATTTCATAAAGACTCAACATGTCTAAATGCACAACATTACTCAATACAAGCCAAAAACAAAAATTTCAATTTTTTTTTAGGCAAAAATCAGTGAGCTCACTGTGCACTTCACTGTGCACATTTTGAAATTTCAACTTTTGCACACATTCACCAAAAAATCAAGGGACTTCAATTTCTAATCATATTTATACTATAAAAAAGAATGACTAATCTCAATTATCAAAAAGTTGAGGGTATCGGGACTTCATGTTGGCCTCGGCCTCCCATGTTGCACCCTCAACTAAGTGATTTCTCCATAACATTTTTACGCATACTACCTCTTTGTTTCTCAACCTTTTCACTTGCTTATCAAGAATTTGAACCGGAACCTCCTCATAAGAAAGGTTATCCTTGACACCAAGGCCTTCAATAGGAAGAATGAACTCGGGATAACCCACACACTTTTTCAACATAGACACATGGAAACCGGATGAACCGAAGCCAATTCACTAGGCAACCTCAACTCATAGGCCACCTTCCCAACCCTTTGCATGATTTCATAGGGACCCATATAACGAGGGCTCAATTTCCCCTTCTTGCCAAATCTAACAACCCCCTTCATTGGTGAAATTTTCAAATATCCTTTATCACCTTCTTCAAACTCAAGATGCCTCCTCCTATTATCGGCATAGGACTTTTGCCGACTATAGGCCGTTTGCAAGCGATTTCATATAATATGAAAATTTTCTAAAGTCTTATAAATTAAATCGGGATCAAGAATTGAAGACTCACTACTTCAAACCACCCAATAAGAGACCTACACCTCCTACCATACAAGGCTTCATAGGGAGCCATGGAGACGGATGAATGGAAACTATTATTATAAGAAAACTCTACCAAAGACAAGTGCTTATCCCAACTCCCTTTGAACTCGATGACACAAACTCTAAACATATCCTCAAGGGTTTTAATAGTACGTTCCTCTTTACCATCTGTTTGGGGATGAAAAGCAGTACTCAACTTTATCTTAGTACCCAACACTTCTTGAAACGACCTCCAAAACCTAGATGTGAATTGTGCACCCTTATCCAATATGATAGATAACGGAATACCATGGCGACACACAATCTCATCTATGAAGATCTTATCATAATCCTTTGCCGAATAAGTAGACTATACAGGAATAAAATGAGCGGACTTGGTCAACCTATCAACCACCACCCATATGGAGTCATATTGCTTTTGGGTCTTGGGCAAACCTACCACAAAATCCATATTGATGTCTTCCTACTTCCAAGTAGGAATTTTGATCTCTTGTAGTAAGCCTCCCGGTTTTTGATGTTCGTCTTTGACTTGTTGGCAATTTAGACACTAAGCAACAAATTCCGCTATGTCTCTCTTTGAACCTTCCCACCAATACACCTCCCTAAGGTCATGGAACATTTTCGTTGACCCCGGATGAATGGAATAGTGGGACCCGTGAGCTTCATCAAGGATACGATTCCTCTAATCATCAATATTAGGAACATATAATCACCCTTGATATCTCAATACACCATCTCCACCTAAGGAGAAAGATTCATTTAATTTGTTAAGAACCGATTCTTTCAACTCCATTAATGGTTTATCAAGGTGTTGTTTGGACTTCACCTCAACAACCAAAAATGATTTGGAGTTATGATGAACCATCATCATTTTAAGAACCTTCTAATATCACACCCAACGTAGCTAACCTATGGACCTCTTTCACTAGGTCCCTTTTGGCTTCTTCAATGTGAGACACACTACCCACAGACAAACGGCTTAGAGCATCCGTTACGATATTCGCTTTGTCGGGTGATAGAGAACACTCATATCATAGTCTTTCAACAATTCAATCCATTATTTTTTTGTCATAGATTCAACTCTTTTTGGGTAAACACATATTGGAGACTTTTATGATCGGTGAATACATCTACATGGATACCATATAAATAATGCCTCCAAATTTTCAAAGCAAACACCACGGCCGTTAACTGAAGATCATGAGTGGGATAGTTCCTCTAATGCACCTTGAGTTGCCTCAAAGCATAGGAAATAACCTTCCCATATTGCATAAGCACACACACCAAACGCACACAGGATGCATCAAAATAAACCACGAAGCCTTTTGTACCCTCCGGTAAGGTCAATATCGGAGCCGAAGTAAGCCTATATTTCAACATTTGGAATATCTTTTCACATGCTTCCGACTGCTCAAACTTCTTAATCTTTTGGGTCAAAGATGTCAAGGGAGATGCAATGGACGCGAAACTATCCACAAACCTCCGATAATAACCCGCAAGACCCAAGAAACTTCGTATGTCAGTTGGAGTCAATTGTCTCGGCCAATTTCTCACCGCCTCCGTTTACCTTGTATCAACCTCAACTCCCTCACTAGAGATGATGTGACAAACAAATGCCACCGACCTCAAACAAAATTCACATTTGCTATATTTGACAAACAATTGATGCTCTTTAAGGGTTTTTAATACCACCCTACTATGACCCATGTGATCACTTTCACTCTTCGAATATACAAATATGTCATCAATAATACTATGATGAAGGAATCTAGGTAACTTCGGAACACCCTATTCATTAGGTCCATGAACGCCGATGGTGCATTAGTGAGACCAAAAGACATAACAAGGAATTCATAGTGGCCATATCGAGTCCGAAAAAACGTATTTGGTACATCCTCACCTCTCACCCTCAATTGGTGATACCCTAACCTCAAATCAATTTTGGAGAAGTAGCTTTCCCCTTGGAGTTCATCAAATAAATCGTCAATCCATGGGAGAGGATACTTATTCTTAATTGTGACCTTGTTGAGTTGGCGATAATCAATACACATTCTCAAGTAACCATCATTCTTCTTCACAAACAAGACCGGAGCACCCCATGGAGATATACTAGGCCTTATAAAGACCTTGTCTAGTAAATTTTTAAGTTGTGCCTTCAACTCCTCAATTTGGCCGGAGCCATTCTATAAGGAGGTAGAAATGGGGTTTGTTTCCAGTAGAAAATCAATAGCAAAATCAATTTCCCGTTCGTGAGGATTACCGGTAAGGTTATTAGGGAAGACCTACAGAAATTCACTCACTACGGTGACCGACTCAATGGGAGGAATTTCATAGACAAGATCTTGGACTCTCACTATATGATATAGGCAGCCCTTAGAGATCATTTAGATAGCCTTTAAACAAGAAATGATGCGACCTCATCGGGAGAGTTCTCTTGCTCACTTATAGTACGAAGAGCATAGAAGCGGTTCTTCTTTAGAGCATCACTTGAACCACTTGCTTAACCACTCTTCTCTTGCCCCTTCAATTCATGTTAGGACAACCTCAAACCTTGTGGCCACTCTTGACACAACCAAATCAGTTTCCCATTCCAACCAAACACACAATAAAATGACCCTTCCCACACTTGGCACATGTGGGCTTCTCATTAGGTGAGTTACCACTCTTCCACTTTTAAGCTCTCGGTTTGGCCACTTTATCATCATGAGTCTTAGGGAACTTGGATGGAACTTTATTATAGAACCTCTTTTGAACCTAGTATTGTCTTGAATCTCAATCCTGCTCTTGTAAGAATCCATTTCAAAGGACCTTGTCTTCTTAGCATCTCTTGCTTTTCTCCTAGCCCTAGCTTCCTCCACTTGTCTAGCATGCACAATAAGCCGAGAGATATTCATATTATTATAAATCATGGCCGAATGACATTCTTCTTGTAGATCATCGATAATCCCTTCACAAAGTGGCTCATCTCATCTCTAGGATAGGAAATCAAAGATGGAGCATATTTGGACAACTGAGAAAATTTTATAGAATACTCAAGAACACTCGTACCTCCTTGATGAAGGTTGATGAACTCCACAACTTTGGCCTCCCTTATCTCTCTAGGGAATAACCGATCAAGAAATGCCTTTTTGAAAATCTCCCAAGTTACCGGTCCACCCCGAAGTGGTCGATTATCCCTCCATTGCACATACCAAGTTTGAGCCACATCCTTAAATTGATTTGTGGTCAACTCGGCCTTCTCACTAGTGCTTAACCCCATGACAAATTGTATCTTATAAACCTCATCGATGAACTCATGGGGGTCTTCATCCACCCTAGAACCAAGGAAAGTAGGAGGGTTCATCCGAGTGAAGTCCCTCAAACGAGATGCAATGGTAGAGACTTGTGGATTGGCTCGGTGTTAAACCTCCCGATTAGCTTGGGCCGTCATAGCTTGAGCTTTAAGAGTGTCTTCTTGGGCTTGATAATTAATGGCTTGAGCCATTTGAAGAAAGGCAGCCCTTATCTCTCCATCCGTCATAGGTGGACGGTTGGGCGGAGCTTGTTCAACAACAACCTCCTTTTCTAGTAGAGGGTCTTTATCAACACGGGGAGGATCAATCTCCGTCTCAATCCTTCTACCCGTATTCCTCCGAGTATTCATTGTCTATAGCCAAAATACAAGGTTTAGACGAAAACAATTAATAGTTACTCTAGAGGCACGATATTGGATTTCCAAGAAAAAAAGAGAATCCTAAGCATCATATAGATTCCTATTCATAAGTGTGGCGCGCTTCACAATTATGAGTATGAATCAACATAGACGTGGTTGAGAGAGACATTGTTATCAAGGATCTTTAACCTCATGCTCTGATACCAGGTTTGTCACATCCGGGTTTACCCCATAGACGTAACTAGCGTCGTCGTTCTCTTTGAGGACTAAGACTAGCCCCTTAGATTATCATCATCGCATTCACAAGTCAAAAAGTACGGAAAATTTAAAACTTTTAAATTTAACTAATTGGAGGTTTACATGGACTTCTACATACACGTAATAGTATTATTATCGAGTATGGATAGACCCTTCGTATAAGAAGATGACTTAGTCTTTTACTTTTATTTCACATACATATATATAGGATAGAATTAGAGTCATAAAATCTGTCTCATCTCATAACCATCTAGAATGACAATATCAAATGGGCATAGCCCTACAACATCATAAGTATGCCACATATAGGCTTTATACAACTTGTCTACAAATGAAAAGATAGAGTAAACATAAGTGTCTTAATATCTAAGCAAATCTATAGGTAGAATATCGACATCATCCTCGGGAAAATGAGGACCTACCAATTGGATGATAGGAGTATCCAAGACTCCTTCTCAATCGCCTTGAATTAAACCTCAACGACCAGAACCTAAATTTTTTGGGAAAAAGGGAGAAAATGGAGTTAGTAAACCACATGTACTAAGTATTAGACCATATGCACATATAACAACTAAACATGCTAAAAAGGGACATATAGTTAAATCATGCTATTTTACGTCTTTATGCACAATCAACAACTAGACCAACCAATTAAACATGTTTAATAAAGCCAAAGAAACTATATGTATAACACCAACTAGAACCCATAATCTCAGATAACTCCATCATCAAGTAACAACATCACAACCATGAATAAGAGTTAATCATGTGAATAGTAAAGCAAGAAAACAAAACATAACCCTTTTAAAGCCACAAGTGGAATGACCAAGCAAAACCCAATAACCCTACTTAATCAAGTAACCAAATAAGAATCATAAATAGTAACTTACTTCACATAACATAGCCTTCAATACACATAAGTTCATACTTTAACAATAAAGACCATTTACATGTTCATAAGCATCATAATCATCCTATAAATTCATCTATCTTTATAATCATTCATAAACATAATATTGACCTCCTAAAGCTCCTATCAAGGCAAACTAGTGCAAGGCATAAGTAGAGTCCCACACCGCTACCTAAGCTAAGTCAAATCTCTCAAGTCACTTTAGTTAGTCTATACATCATTACTTCATTTTAGTTTAGGGAACACTTGCCTTAACCGACATAGACCACATGAGCTAATGTGGAATTCGGTGATGTAAAACCTTACACCGATGGAAGGTGGTCTACCGACAAAGATAGAACCTAACGTAAACGTAGCTTTCTAGGTTGATCCACTAGCTAGTCTTACTATAGGGGCAACATAGTTCAAGAA
Organism: Solanum sitiens; assembly: GCA_016801875.1. Taxonomy (NCBI): domain Eukaryota; kingdom Viridiplantae; phylum Streptophyta; class Magnoliopsida; order Solanales; family Solanaceae; genus Solanum; species Solanum sitiens. Next base: position 673,744 of record JABWTJ010000525.1, on the reverse strand, counting down.
CTAAAAGATCGATGATTCCCTATACATACCTCTTGGTAATTGGGGCCTCATCTCATGGGAATCAATGAATGAGTATCCCTCAAAGGAGAGTCAACATCACATATAGGACCAAAGGGTAACACTTCCTCTATTGGAAAGCCATCACCTCCCATTATCAAGTTTACTCGGTGCTAAGCTAAGTCCCTTATTCAAATGTATTTAATATCTTTATTCATCAATCATGGCTAAGTTAAAGTCATAAGGTCTAGAGCTTTTATAATCATCATCATAATAGCTCAATAGGAATTGCATGCATAGAAGCCTTTCATCACAATTCACATAAATGAGGTTAGCACTTTGCATATCACATCATAGTAGGGCACATTTATACACATCACAATCCTTATAACATGTACACCCTAAGCAACCTCACAAGAAACGTTATTACATTTCAATTCAACATCATACCACCCTATCAATTCTAATCAAGGCATGCTCAAATACAATCATCATGACTAAATCACAATTAACTATAATTGAAACAAAGGATAAGGTCACAAGACTTACGAAGTCTTCTTCACAACTCCCCATCATCAAGGTCTTACGATCAACCTTTGGTTTAACCCAAATATGTCATCAAATAACCATAATTCAACAACCAATATGATCACAAGTCTTACAAGAATCACCACATCATAATTTAATAGTAGATCAAAGCCTAGGACTAAGTCAATTCATCATACCCTAGATCACCTATCAAGAACTAGCATGAAAGAATATTAATCATCCTAATTCGTTCATAAACAGCATAAACAACAACATCTAAAAGTGATTCAACCCCTAAGCAAGTATATTGAATCAACAATTTACAATATAAGTCAAGAACACAACCTAGGGTTAGGGACTTGGGAGCATATTCTTCAATTTAGGCAAGACCATCAACAATTACTACAATCATGTTGAAATACATGTTAATCAACTCAATTCAATCTAAAGTAAACATCAACAACTCAATTCAGAACTTCAAATTCGGATTTGAATGAAACTCATTTGAAATCCCTAGTTTTGAAATCAATTTGAATGAACCATTTGACGAAAGAGGTCTAAAAGGTGAATAGATTCCATACCTTAATGTTTTGATGCGAATTTTAAAGTGAGTTAACCCTTTTCCAGACCCCAATTCACCTCCTAGACTTAGCTTCAATGGAGTCTTACAATAGAGAGAGAAAGAAGAGAGAAAATAGAGTAATTTGTTTTTGAGTTGTGTTTAGATTAAATGAGGTTACAGACTTTATATAGGTGACTAACTAACTTAATTAGACTCCCTTAATCCCTTAATTAACCTCCTAAACCCCCTAAATAATAATTGGACTTAATTTAAAACGAGAAGGAACTCACCAACCCCTCATAGACGAGACCCCGTCGACGGTCCGTATGTGAGTCGACGGTTTGGTCCCCCTCCATTCTGCACATCCATTGTCTCAGTCAGAGACTTGTGCAGCCGAGGGCATCCTCCCCACGTCTAAGTGTGGCACGACAGAGTCATTGACGGCCCCTCAGTCCACCTACGGGATGTAGGTGGTTCTGTAGGTGCTCCCCACCAAATTTTGTCTATGTGAAGAGAGACGGTGGCATCGACGGTCTGTTGGTACAAGCATGGGCCGTAGGTTTCCCCGTCGATGCACACGGCCAACACTTGGAAAAGTGTGGAGCAACGGTGGAACCAACGGTCCGTTGGTCCATACACGGACCGTAGGCCCTCCTACCGATGCACAGTGCCCAGGTAGTGTTGCCAAGTCCCGCAAGGGTCCTCCTAAAGGCCCTTGGTTGGTCCTTGGGAAGTCGTACTCGGACGTTTCGACCATGAAACATCCATAACACAAGTTACACACATTATGACCAACTTTCATTAATTTCCGACTCTTAAACACTAGTCAAATAGTCCAAGGCACACTAGCACCTCCTTGAACCAACTTTCGAACATTATGGACGTTCTTGGACGTTTTGGTTCTTAAACTTCCTAAATGACGTATATTAATTAAACTAACCTTAAAAAAATAGTGTGCATACTTCCCGACACCTATGTTAGGCTTAACTAAAAGTCTTGCATTTTCGAAATGTTACAAAGACTCACCACTTCTTCTCTTCTTGGAAACCTTGAAACTCTACCCTTCAAACAACACTATCTTCTCAAGACTCTACTTGGACAACATGTAGGCAATATGCGTTAGTACGATATGTACTAAGTATGGAAACTACTAACAAACATAAGATACCTCAAATGGTTGGTCAACAATAGACATAATCATAAGAAATAAAAACATAAGCATAACATGACTATTATAACATAATAAAGCATCTTAAAGCATATAAGAGCTTATACTCACTTAATTATTTGTCGTTCTTACTCAAGTGAACATCACAACAAACTATCTCCAAGTATACTTTTGAAAGGCTAAGGTAGAATTCCATTCTACTACCAAAGCTATGTTTCTCTCTTTGGTCATTCTTATCACTATCTACTATCATAATCAAGACCTATGTTCTTTATACTAAAGAGTACTATACGCGTTTGGTCATATCAAAATATGCTTTTGCAATGAACATAAGGCAGTCCATACTAACCTATATACTAAGCATATCTTGAAAACCATGCTTAAGACGTTCACCCTCCATAGCCTCTTTATTACATAACTTCATCTACTAAAACTATTTCATCTTTAGTCTACTATACTAGGAAAGGAAACTCTAGTACAATCCTATCTTCAATCAATTCTTCATTAGTGACCCTAGGTTATACCTTGTGCAATGCACTCATGATGCCCCATAACACCATTCATGCAAGGTACTTTGGATACTTTCCTTATTACTTCTTACTTTAGAGACTAGCCCCTATCTTTATCTTATGAACAATATGAGATCCTTCTTTAAGTATGTCTAAGTTCCTTAATTATATCGATCCTACGAGATACTTTTTAAGGAATTTCTTGATCTCTTAATCATGAGCAATATGAGATACTCCTTGGGCATGTCAAAGTTCATTCAAACATTATGAACACTACGAGATACCCCTTGGGCATGTCTAAGTTCATTCTTTGCTTTGAACACTACGAGATGCTTCTCAAGCACGTCTAAGTTCATAGGATATGGAGATCTCTACTAGAATACCTTTACTATACAATATGAAGGACTCCCGCCTCATGAGACCTAAGTCGATAGTCATCACAACTACTAAGTGTGGCCCTTCTTTCTTCTTGGAGTCCGTACCCTTGCTAGACTATCCATCTCACTTTGCATATCCACGTGGATTCAAGCATATACTCCAAGGTTTTCTTGTCAAACCTTGCTCAACCTTTTCTCTCATGGAGGGATTTCGTTGACAATGTTTCCATGCTAAAGTAAATCTATCACTTTCATTCAATCATCCTAAATCTACAGCAAACACAACCATCTTAAGGTTCATTATTAATCAATTCATTCTATCTTCATTCATAGGTAGATTATAGGATCTTCTAGTCTTAAATTTCTTCTCACATTCTTCATTACTATGTGAATATAGCCATAATTCATTCTTTAAGGTTCATTTCCATCAATACCATTCTAAATCAATAAAGACTAGTTCAATTCATACCTAGGTGATTGAATAATGATCAATTAACATATAATACAATCAAGATAAGAAGAATAAACACAAAACCTTCATCTAGTCTATAATGTCCTTAGATCACCATGATCACCTTCAAATTCAATTACTATAATTCAACATTAAATCTCCATAAAAACAGTATATAATCATCATATAAACATCATTGAATGCTACCCACTAGATTGGGATCACAATCAAGCTTTACCCACAATGCAATCAGAACCCTCTCTTGAATGAGTTTCTTTGGATTCACAATTGAAGGGAAACCAGCGGGGCTTCATAGATTGAAGAATCCATTAATTAATAAGCTTCGCATTCCATATATTATAGCCTAAAAACCAGCTTGAAACTTTGGTGCATTCGTCCTAAAGCTGCTGCAATTTTCCTTCTTCTTCAAAGGTGGTTTTGGGAGAATTTTGGGACGGAAAGGTTTTGATTTGATGTTTAGGGTCTTATTGGTTATTGTGCTGCTTAAATAATCTTCAAATACCTAAAATAACAACCAATAATTAATCCCAAAATTTGACAAAAGACCCCTTCAACTATTGGACATTTTAACCAATTTTAATTTGACTTAAAAATGACGCGACCAAAGCTGGGCATTTACTGCGCGTCGCGGAGGCATTTTTGATTCTTGGTTCAGGAAACTAGTTTGGGACAGAATGGTTCCCCATGTACCTACCTCGAACGGAAAAAATTACCCTTTATTTAATGGATGCACGTCGCAGCCACTTCCAGATCTAGGCTGCCTGGCAGATTTACTGGCCTATGTTTGGGTCCTCCTCGGGGACCCTTAGGCCGGTCCCTGGGTTGTCGTTCTCGGACGTTTATACCCTTTACATGTCAGGATATGTATAGGAACAATATATTATCAATTTCACTCTCAAACCATCCTCCAAAACTCAGCCAAAAAACACTACGACACACTAGTTTGACTTCGACTAGTTTACGGACGTCTTGGACGTTCTTGGGCATTTGACCTCCAAACACTTCCAAACTTTATATACCGACTCTTGAAACTATTTTTAGTCATTTTAGGACCTTTTAATTTCATTACACCCATGTTAGGATCTAGATTCACCTAGTTCATTTGAGGTTATAACACAATGTACGCAAAACCATACACAAACCACCTACAGTATCCCGCTAGTCCCAAGAAACTCCTATTGTCGGATGGAGGAAATGGCCTAGGCCAATTTTTTACCGCCTATCTTTTCCTTGGATCAAACTCAACTCTCTCACTAGATATTATATGACCAAGAAATGACACCGAGCTCAACTAAAACTCACATTTGCTATACTTGGCAAGTAGTTGGTGTTCCTTAAACACTTGTAAAACCACTCTCAAATGACCCAAGTTCTCAACCTCATTTTCCGAATGTACCAAGGTGTCATCAATAAAGATAATGACAAATAAATCTAGGTAACTTCGAAACACCCTATTCATTAGGTCCATAAACGTCGTCGGGGCATTACTGAGAACATTACAAGGAACTAATCTATACCATATCTAGTTCAAAATGCCATTTTTGGTATATCCTCACCTCTCACCCAATGTTGGTGTTACCACGATCTCAAGTAAATCTTAGAAAAGTATCTTGTCCCTTGGAGTGGATCAAACAAGTCGTCAATCCGAGGGAGAGGATAGGTATTCTTAATAGTGATTTTATTGAGTTGGCGATAATCAATGCACATTTTAAGGGACATTTCGTTTTTCTTCTCAAACAAAACCGGAGCACCCCATTGGGGACATACTAGGTCTAATGAATCCTATCTCCAGTAAGTCCTTGAGCTGAGCCTTCAAATCATTCAATTTGGCCGGAGCCATTAAATAAGGAGGAATTAAGATGGGGTTGGAATCCGGTGGAAAGTCAATACAAAAATCAATTTATTGTTCGGGAGGGATTCCGGGAACATCATTAGGAAAGACCTCAAAAAATTCCCTTACTACGGGGACTGACTCAATGCGAGGATTTTTGGAATCTAAATATTTGAATCTTACAATATGGTATAAACACCCTTTTGAGATCATCTTGCAAGCCTTCAAACAAGAAATGAAACGACCACTATGAATAGAATTTCCCCACCTTCCACTCTAAAACGGGTTCATTAGGAAAATTGAACTTAACAACTCTTGTCCTACAATCAATGGAAGCAAAACAATTGTGCAACCGATCCATTCCCAAAATAACGTCAAAATCAACCATATCAAGTTCTACTAATTCAACTTGAGTAACTATATTGGGAAACATTATGGTACAATTTATATATACCCTCTTTGCAACCACCGACTCACGCACCAGGGTGGACACCATAAAAGGTTCTTGTAGAATATGGGAAAAAATATCAAACTTTCGAGCTACCAAAGGAGTAAAAAAAGATGATGTAGCACCCAGATAAAGTAAATCATAAACATCAATAGAGAAGACTTGTAACATACCGGTCACCACATTGGGAGAAATCTCTTGTTCACCCCTAGAGCGAAGTTTATATAACTGCTTCTACTTTGGAGGATTTACATTAGAACCACTAGCTTGAGCTTGACCGCTACCTTTGTCTTGCCCCTTAACATTAGGGCAATCCCTAATATTGTAGCAACTCTTGCCACACCCAAAGAAATTGTCCGTCCCGACAAGGAAATCACCATAATGCTTTTTACCACACCTTTCACAAGTTGTCTTCATGCTTTGTGAACTAGTACCTCTTCCCTTTAGTGACTTAGGGTTTGACACCCTATTCTCACGAACCATGGAAAATTTAAAAGGAACATGATTAGAAAACCTGTTTTTGAACCTTGTTTTGTCTTGAATGTCAAGCCTACCCTTAGAAGAACCACCATCATATGACTTGTCCTTCTTGGCCTCCCTACTCTTTCTCCTTTGCCTACTCTCTTCCACTTGTTGAGAGTATAGCCGAACGACATTCCTCAACCAAGTCGGCGGACACTCCCATAAGAAAACGACTCATCTCATCCCTTGGGTTTGACACCAAGGATGGAACATACTTTGACAATTTAGTGAATTTTAAGTAATAGTCAAGTAAACTCATACCTCGTTGACGAAGGCTCATAAATTTCTCCACCTCAGCTTCCCTCAACTCTCTAGAAAAAAACTAATCAAGGAAATCCTTCCTGGAAGATCTCCCAAGTCACCGGATCACATCTAAGTGCCCTATTATCCCTCCATTGCATATAACAAGTTTGGGCCACATCTTTGAGTTGATAGGCCTCCAACTTAGCCTTCTCAATTGAGGTCACACCCATAGAATTGAGAATATTATAGACCTCATCGAGGAAATCTTGAGGGTCTTCACCCTATTTCAAACCGAATAACATAGGTGGGTTTATTCTAACAAAATCTCTCAAACGAGAGGCCATAGTTCTAGCATGTTGAGGCACTCGGGTTTCAACCTCCCTATTTGATTGCGACGTCATGTATTGGACTTGAGAAGTGACGGAATTAGCTTAAGAGGTCATGGCTTGGGCCAAATTAAGAATATAAGTCCTTATCTCTCCATCAGTTATAGGTTGAGGAACCACCGAAACTTGATCATCCGTAGAAACTTCTTCAAGTGGAGGCAGTTTGTTTTCTTGTGGAGAATCTTGGTTGTCATTATGAATAAGAATCTACATAGACGTGGTTTAATGAGACATCATTTTTAGGGATATTCAACCTCATCCTCTAATACTAAGTTTGTCACATTCGAGAAGCAGCCCCTAGACGTAACCGGCGTCCTCATCCTTGAAGAGGACTAATACTAGCCTGTTAGCGTTCATCATTATATTCATAGGATAAAAATGCGGAAAATTAAAAACTTTTATTCTATTTCTATCATGGGATTTAAATAGACCTCGTACATACACATAATATATATTCATACTGAGTATACTTAGACCCTTCGTATAAGAAGATTACATAGTCTTCTACTTTTATTACATACATATATTTATATATAAGATACAATTTAGTCTTAAAAAGGGTGTCTCATCTCATAACCATCTAAACAGAAGTATAACAGTTGGTCATAACCCATACATCAATACAGTAAAATCCACATATAGGATATACAGTCTTCGTACTCAAATGAAAGAGAATGAACAAAGTGTCTTTAAGACTAATCAACATCTAATGCTAGAAAGTTGTATTGCCCTCGAAGTGGCGAGAACCTACCCATCTTGGAGAATGAGAATCCAAGTCTTCCTTCAAGACTCGTCATGAACCCTTCAACGACCGGAACATAAATTGTTTGGAAAAAGGAAGAAATAGGGTTAGTATATCACTTTTACTAAGTATGGGCACATATACACACACAACATAGAAATCATGCTAAAAGGGAAAATGTGATAAAAGCATGTCAAGTTACTTTGAAAAGCTAATGCATATTCAAAGACCAACAAAATTCAATAAGCATATAATCATTAAGTCAATAACATGTACATCACAAGAACAACAATAGCAAGTCTATTCAAGTCAACATGCATATCAACAGAATTGAGCACATAACCAAGACATTTCTATCATGAAGTTATAATACCAACAAGCATGTATAAGAGTCCATAACATCATAACCAAAGCAAGACCATTACTCATGAAATCTCATTAAGTCCACTAGTGCAATGACTAAGTAAGGCCCCATAACCTCTCTCAATCAAGTAAACCCAATGATAACTATAAGCAATGCCCACTTCACATACGACATCATTTAGAGTAATCATCATCATACTTAAGCAATAAAGACCAACCACATGTGCATAAGTGAAACCAATATCACATAGTGTCATCAACAAGTAAGATCATCATATACATATAATTTACATTTATAAGCATATACATACATGAGAACATTCTTCTAAGACTTCCCTCAAGGCTAACTAGTGCAATGTATAGGTAGAGTTTCATACCCCTACCTAGACTAAGCTAAACCCCTTAGGTTATTCTAGTTAGAGTTCATGCATTACTTCATTTTTTTACCTTTGGGAATATCTTTCCTTAACCGACATAGACCAGATGATCTAATGTGTAATCCAGTGTCATGGAACCTTACACCGAAAGAAGGCGGACTACTTGCCAAGGTAGTACCAAAACATGAACGTAGCATCTACGTGGATCCACTAACTAGTATTCCTATAGGGGCAACATAGTTCAAGAACTAGAAGATGTAGTTGGGAACCTCTTCATGCTACATGCATTATAATCTCAAATCTCATGAGTACATTAGTGATCATACCTTCCCTATGTGGGAAGGGACACTACTCACTCTAGTTCACTCGGTGCTAACCTAGAGTCCCTTTTGAAATGTCTTTGAGTCTTTATTAAACATCATCGCTTAGTATAGGTCATAGGGTCTACCCCTTATATAATCATCATCATAGCTTATTAAGAATTGCATGAGTATCTTCCTTTTATTACAATTCATACATGTGAGGTTAGAACAATTACATAATCACATCATGATAAGGAACATTGGTAAGTTATCACCATCCTTATAACATTTACATCTTAGCCAACAACTCACAAGTCATAATTCAAGACGTTCCAATTCCACATCTTACCAACCCTTATCAATCTAATCATAAGGTATATTTCAATATAAATTCATCACTAAACACAAGTAATCATAATTTAAGTAAAGGGTTGAGATCACAAGACTTACAAAATCTCCTTCACAAGCCATCATCAAGGTTTTACCATCAAACATCCAATTCAACCCAATCATGGGTGTAATATCATCACAAAATAGTAAGTAACACAATAGCTAAGTCAATTACATCATCACTAACCCAATTAACTTCAATTAATGACCTAGTGTTCGGGGAAATAGGGTTCATCATGAATTCCTTAGGAAATAGATCAAATCCCAACAATACGTTCCCCTAGACAGTCCATGAATGAATTAGAATAGATAAAACAAGTCTAACAATCAATACATTCTTCAATTCCCATCAATTTATAAGTAAGATCCTAGATTTGGGAAATTTGGGGAAGGGACATGATCCACAAGAAATTCCCTCAATTAGCATCAATTACTCATCAATTTATACTTAACTAGTCGTAGGAAATCACAATTAATCATAATTAATCATCAATTTAAAATTTAGAAGAAAACCCATTAGAATTAGAAAAACCTTGGAAATTGGGTGATTTACAAATCAGTTTTGAAAAGACCTCTTGTGGAAAGGAATCCCAAGAGGGTAGATCCCATACCTTAATGAAGATTAATCCACGAATGGAGGATTTTTGGAGAGAGAAAATAGAGAGAGATGAGAGCTTTTCTATTTTATTTTTTGAAGAGTATTTCGGTGAGTGAAAATTGACTTAAAACATACCCTTAGGATATATATAATCACCCCCTAAATTATGTAAGGAACATGATTAGAAAACCTCAAAATGTTTAACGAATCTGGGAAGTGGGTTTTCATCGTGAGGTTGATTTCTAAATTTATTATTGAAATCTTATTCGAGGTAGTGGACCTCGTGGCTTGCACTTGTTGCGAGGCAAATTTTTCCAAGATGCGTGTTGGCTTCGCGACGCTCAGCATCCATTTGAATCTTCTCTCGGGCAGGCTGCATTGGTAGCTTGCCTGCCCATGTTGGGGTCCTCCTCAAGGACCCTTCGGGTGATCCTTGGGGAGTTGTTATAAGAATTTTAGAGCCTATATACTAAATTGTACCTATTTAAAGTATTTTTACATGTTTTATACTTTATTTGACCCTCTCAAACCTTCACCAAACATAGGGACATCAACTAGTTCTATTTAGCTAGTTTTGGGATGTCAAGGTCTTTTTTTGACGCGTTGGCTCGAAAATTTCCTAAGTGACTTTTATTCATTATTATTGACCTTAAAACAGTTTTACAACCCTTAGACACACTCTTGTGAGTCCCTAGATTCAGCTTTAGACTTTCGGGGTATAACAGTTGAAGTATGTCCTCATTTGACTCAAAGGCATCACTATCTTAGAGTTCTTTTGTTAAAACATTGTAATATACTTGGTAGTACTATATTTTGATTATATGGGACGTGTACAAAGTATTCTTGTGTCTAAGATTTGATGATATGATACTTAGTATTTCCTATGGTTTTTATATGAAATATATTTTGGAAGACTATTCAAATGTTGTGAAAATTCTTAATTCCGAACTACTTTTCATATATGTATATGCGATGAATGATACGACAGGGCTTGTACAAGACCTCCGAGTAGTCAATTACGCCATGTCACGACCTAAGAATGCCTTATTTTCTAGGGTATATGTGTAGGTCGTGACAATATAGTTACATCTTAAGCATAATCTCAAAATGACGTAATCAAGACATTTCAATTGAATCATCATACCACACCTACTTAATCTAATCACAAGATATACTTCAATTGAACTTCATCACCAAGTACAAGCCATCATAATTAAAGTAAAGGTTTAATATCACAAAGACTTACCAAATATCCTCCCAAAATCATCATCCATGGTCTTACCATCAACAAACAAATTTCATCAAATAATAGGTGTAATAACATCATAAAATAGTAATTAACACAAGTACTAAGTAAATTGCATCATCACTAAACATATCAACATCAATTCATAACCTAGGGTTAGGGTAAAAGAGTTCATCATGAATTCATCAATAAATAGATCCAATCTCAACAATACATTACCCTAGGTTGTCAATGAATGAATTTTAATAGATAAAACAAGTATAACAATCAATACATTCATCAATTTCCATCAATTCATAAACAAGATACATGATTAGAGAAATTGGGGAAAAGACATAAATCAATCGAAATTCCCATAAATGAACATCAATTACTCAACAATATACACTTAAATAGCCATGGGTAATCACAATTAGACATAATCAATCATCAATTTCAAGTTTAGAAGAAAACCGATTTGTAGAAGAAATCCCTTGGAATTGGGTGATTTAGAAATCAACTTTGAAAGGACCTCTTGGGGAAAAGAATCCCAAGAGTACCGAACCCATATATGAATGAAGATTAATCCACGAAATTCAAGTGAAATCCTAGAGAAATTTTTCTTATTCTTCAAGCTTTCTTCTTCCTTCAATGGAGGTTCTATAGAGAGAGAAAGGAGAGAGATGAGAGCTTTTGGTTTTTGATTTGGGGATTCGATTTGAGTAAGTAAATGTGAGGGAAAACTGATTGCAAATTAATAATTATCCCCCCATAAAATACCCAAAAGACCCCTCACTTAAGTTTACCCTTTAATGAAGTCAAACTTGAATTCCAAATTTTCGTCAAAGAACAAGTCCTCCACGTGGAGCTGCTCCCCCAAGATTTTCAAAATAAATTTTCTTGACAAAAGAGTACACGAAGTGCCCGTGACGCAGACTTGATTTTTGGCCAAAGGAACACCAAGTCCACGATGAAGACCTATTTCAGCGAAGTGCAATTTGGCTGCTGCTTTAGCAGCTTTTTTGACTAAGTTTGCGGTCCCTTCGTGGACCCTAGGGAGATCCTTGGGGGGCGTACCTGGACATTTATACCCTATATAAATTATTTTATCTATTTAAAGTCTTTATGCAAGTTTTAGACTTCATATGACACCTCCAAACTTTGGCGAAACCTAAGGACGTTTTACTAGTTCAGTAACACTAGCTTTAGTAGGTCATGGACGTTTCTTGACGCCTTGAATCTAAACCTTCTAAATGGTTTATAAACATTATTTTCGGCTTATAAACGGTGTTTTAAGGTTTAGTTTATCATGTGACGCTCTAGCTTAGGGCATGGACTTTCACAGTGTTACAATCTTTTCACTACCGGGGATCACCCCCTATAAGTAACATGGCGTACTTGACCTCTCATAGGTCTATACAAGCCCATAGTTATCATTCATCGCATTGTCGTAGTAAATTTAGTGGAAAATTTAAAACTTTCACAGCACATCTATAAGACCCCAAAAATTAATTATGGTTCTTAGAGCTTCACATGTGCCTGAAAAGGTCTAAAATAATTTAATTAATTGTTTTAAAGGATGTATACTTTATTTGAAGTTCTTTGGAGTTCAAACATCCAAGAACGTTCGAGACGTTCGAAAGTTAGCCCTTGAAACATGCGTTTGTGTTCTAGTGTGCCTTGATATGTTTTTTGTATTTTTTGATTCTGAAATTTATTGGATAGGTTCCTAACATATATATGAGAATATTTGAGGTGGAAACGTTAGGTAAAAACTCCCCAAGGACCAACCAAAGGGTCCTTGAGGAGTACCCAACCTTGGGCCAACAAGTTTCCCATGGCAGCGGCTTTTGTTCCTTGGTGAAATAGGTTTGCGTCGTGGACTTGGTGCTCCATAGGTAAAAAAGTTTGTCCTCGTCGCGAACACAACTCAGACTCAACTACCCCGGAATTTATTTTCAAAAAAATCATGCGGGAACATGTCCACGACGCGGACGTGTTCCCCGACGATGATTTCAAAGATGAAAGTTGTGTTTGACATGTCTATAAGTCAAAATAACTATGGGGGTGTTTTGGTAATATTAAGAGACAGTTATAAAGAGTTTTTAAGACTTATTTAATCCCTTTCCCAAGTCAAAACCCCAACACCCAATAAGAAAATAAGAATCCCAAAAACTCTCTTCTTCTCCAAATTCTCTCAAACCACCTTTGGAGGGATAACTCAAGTTAAAGCTAGGGGCTGTATTTTCATGGTTTCATCTAAAATTTCTCATGTTTCTTCAATCAAAAGGTATATGATCCTTCATACTTAATTATCAATTCATCTAAGAAGTCAATCAAGGATTTTCAAAAGTGATTCAAAGACAAAAATTCCAAATTTTCAATCTAGGCATGGGTTCTTTTTCAAATTCATTTCAAAAGCATGTTTCTTGTAAATTAGTGATTATATACTATTTTAAAGATGAATTTCAATCCAATTTTATGATGAACCCATGATCCTCCAAAATTCTCAAATTGGCTTATAACGTGGGTCTTGTGATCTTTACTCTATGTTGATTGAATTATGTTTCAATTATGTTGAATTTCCTATTACTATTGATATTTATGTGAATTGAATATGAATTGTTGATGATTGATAAATGATTATAAAGGTTTAGGGATTGGGTAAATTGATCTATATTCCTCTACTTTCTATAGACTTGATGAAGTAGTGTACCTAAAGTGATCTTGAAACCATGATGTTTGAAGTAAGATTTAGTTTATGTAATGGTACCTTTGGCTTCGGTTTTATACATGTATTGATGTTGAATTATTTGAATTGATCAATAATGATCAAAGCTTTGAGGAATTATAAGTTGGCCCTATTCTATCTACTCTTTTATATAATTGCTAGATGCTTGGCCTTGTATGACATTGTGTAGTATGGTCCACTTAGGATGGCGGTGTTTACGTTATTGTTAATCCTTATATGTGTTGTTCATGGCCTTGAAGGCAATTGTATCTTGAAAGTGTGATTATGATGATTACACCATGTGAAGTATTATGTCTACTCTTCAATGCTAGTTCATGATCTAGATTATATTGATGATGCTTCCTATACGTTTAAATGACTATGTTAGGGCTAGGTATTGTATAAATGTTGATGTTTGAATAGTCTTGTGTAGTATGATCCCTACCTATGAACCTCTACATGAATGTGTGGTTTTAAGCATGATTAGGCGTCTTAGATTCAAGTAATGAAGATGGCCTATATCCTATGTTATAATGTTGTTATGTGTGGTCTATATTTGCTATTACTCTATATGTGAGCTTCTTATGGTTTGGGGGACTTCAATGTGTATTATGACCTTTGTAAGATGGCTGCCTTAATGCTAGGAGTGTTGCCATTAAGTGATCATGTTGTCCACACACACATCTCATGCATGATTGTAAGTAGTATAGAATGAAGGTAGCTAATGAAAGGATAATTCTCATATGCACTAATGTCTACTACTATGCATGAAGAGTAAATGTCCATGAAGTATGAACGTATCTCTTAACTAGGATTACTTGATAGGTGTACTAGTATGGACAAGGGTATGGGACCTTGTCTATGCATGTATGTCTTGATAGGATAGTTCTTAGGTTTGGTTTTCTAAGTACATGAATATGAATGCATGAGTATGTTATGAACATGTATTGTATGCAATAATGTGAAGTATATGGTATGATAAAGTATGATTATACCTAGTGTCTAAATGTGTTTATATGAAAGGATTGCTCATATAGTTGCACTTGTACAGTTATGCATGAATGAAAAGAAGTATGAACATGTGTAGCCTTAAGGTTTTATGTGAAAGGATTATTCACATGTATATACACACATGAATGAGGATCTAGTCAATAGAATATCACTTGAATGGTTTTTCTCAAGAGTACCCTAAAACTAGATAGGTCCTTGAATATGCTATGAGGTGAGCATATGATGAGTCAATATCCTAAGCATATGTTTTATGAAATAAGGTAATAAAGACTTTTCAATAAAGGTAACTTATCTTAGCACCGAGTGAACTTGACAATGAGAGGTGTTGGCTTCCCTTGTAGGAAGATTCACCATTGGTTTCTCATAAGGTGTTGAATACCCTTGGAGTAACATTCACCTATGGTTCCACATGAGGTGTTTACTTTCCTTTGAGAAAGATTCACCCATGGTTTCTCATGAGTTGAGGCTCCAGTGATAATGATCATGTAGAGGGTTATATATATCTCTTAGTTCCACAAACTAGGATTTCTACATAGGATCTAGCAAGTGAATTCACTTAGTATGCTAGCATGTGTTAATGTTATACTTTAGCTAAGTAGGGAACCTTCATTTGGTGTGAGGCTCTACAACACCAAATTCCATGTTTAGCACTCATCGTCTTAGTGTCGGTTAAGGCTATAGTTTCCCTAATGTAAAATGGACAATGGAATTAAAGTAAAGTAAAGGGACCCTAACTAGGATAATCTAAGGGAAGGTACTTAGGATAGGTGGAAGTAATAAACCCACCTATGCATTACACAAGTATCTCTCTAAGGGAGTCCTAGGAAGGTGTTCTAATATATGTGCATATGTTTATGTTTCTCTTGCATGACATTGTGTTAGAGTCTACATGATGTGATGATATTCATTATATGAAGTTCTAATATGACTATGTGACTAAGGTACTACATTCAAGTGTATGTGGTTGACTATAAAATTGTGTTTGGTATATGAAGGATATGTTTAATCTTGTGGTCTCATGATACGTTTACCTAGTATGGGTGAGGTTATGGGGTTTCATATGTACATTGCACTAGTAGAGATAGATTGGGATTGTGAATAAGGTTTTATAATGTTCTATGTGAAGTAATATAGGTATATGTGCATAATGACTAGAGCTTACAGTAATGTCCTTATGGTCTTAGCTTCAATTGCACCAAGTATCAAAGTAAAAGATATTGTGACTATGGTATATGCCTATATGAAGTATGTAAATTTTATAATGCTATTGTACCAAAGTTTTATGAGGTTTTCACAAAAAGGCATGATGCATGGTTTCATGTAAAATGTCCCTTTTAAATGCATGTTTTTGCATTGTTGTCATACTTAGTGCATTTTTGTACTAACACCATTCTTCTCTACCTTTTTACACAAAGTGTAGGTTATGGATGCTTAAAGGATGTCTTCAGATGATGAGGAACTTGATATGTGTTTCCCAATCTCAAAGAAAGGAATCCTTATGTTTCAAAGATTTCCTATGTCAAGTTTATATTTTATGCATTGTAAAAGCTTAAATATTAGGTTATGATGTTAAAGGGTTGTGTCCCAAATCAATTCTATGATGTTGAGTCTAACATTGAAGAAGAGACTTAGAGTCTAATTATGTTTATGACTTATATTTTATATATAATGGAAGTGATGTTCTAGTATAAGATGTGCTATGAAAATTTTAAATTTTCTGCTAAATTTACCTATGATAATACGATGAATGATAACTATTGTAACATTACAGAAAATTACATATCTAGTGAAGAGCCTAGTGAGTTTTTAATAATGAGTTTTAGAGGTACATAGGCATCCCAATGCCCAATATTGAGAAATATTGGGCATAGTATAGAAAATTGGCTAAAGTGTGTTAGCCAATTTTCTAAGTATTAATAAGCTTGTTTAAGAAATGTACGTGCAATGAAGACCCTATGCTAAAAAAATATATTTCCTAGCATTTGCACATTAGGTACTAGGCATCCAAGTGTCAAGCCTAGTACCATAGTACATGACCAATTAAAACGATCATGTAGATTAAGCAGTGTCCCTGGACATAGTGAGGAAGGAGTGAACTTTTCAAATGCAACCATAGAAGTGCACGGTTGGGAAAAATTGGCAGCAACACATGTGTAACTGGGCGAGGGGGACCACACGACCAAGCAAACCGAATTTGGTTAGGCGGTGAGGGGAAGGCATGCGAACGGGTCCAACCAAGTGGGGCCTGGCTTCCTAATCAACTCTAGACTCTAACTAACTTAACCAACAAGCTAACTAACCTAGGACAAACGAAAATGAACCAACTAAGTGACCCGACAACCTAAGTCCTAGTCGGTGACACCAAACCATGTATCTAACTGAGAGACAACCTAGTACCTAACCTAGGATGGTCCAAAGAGGTTAGTTGTGGTTCTAATAACTTAGGGTTATTTTAGTAATTTCCCTAGGTCCCTTAATTAATTAATTTAGCAACTTAATTAATTAGTTTAAAGCCTTGGTCAAGCCTAGACCCTTATCCAATTTTCAGATTTGGCTATGTCAAATGCTCTCCTAGGTCTAGTCAATTTAGGAGGGGTGATTTAGTAATTAGATAATTAAATTATTAATTAAGTTAATTAGTCTAAATTTGAATTATTCAACATCAGTTCCTAAGACCTAAAACCCACGATCATTCACTTAGAAACGCGACTCAAAGGCAGTAAGCAGAAACGTAGAAAGACAAAGGTTCTCTTAGGCGATTTCAAGGTATTCTTCAAGGTCTTCGTGCAAGGTGATCTTCGTAGATTCAATTCTACATAAGGTATGGGTTTTATCTCCTGGAATTCTTTCTCCAAGCGACTTTTCAAACGTTTTGAATTCATGAATATCATAACTAGGGTTGTCCCCATTGATATTGTTGAACGTCCATTTCCCTAGTTATCCTTGTTTTCGAGTCTAATAGTATGTAGATGTAATGTCGAACATGTTGTTGGTATGTGGTGCTAACTGATCATTATGTGTATGTTTATTGATTTGTTAATGTCGAGTGAGACCTATAAATTTGATCCGTTTGATTAGAGTATTATTTACATGAGATAAGAATGTTGTAATGCCTAATTGCGTTCGAGAAGATGAAGTTTGTTATGATTCTTTTATGAAGTTTAGTTTACTGTTAAAAGTTGACTTGCTTGAGATGATGATTTCACTATAGTACTTTCATGAAATTAATTGATTTGGCTAATGATAATCTCATGAAAAATGTTGAGTGAATGGTTGGCTTATGCCAATAAATTGGCTAGCAAAATTATCTCCAAAATATTATTAGAATTGGCCAATACTAATTCACACTAATCTTATATGGCCAATGTATTGTAATGCCAAAATACATGTTCAGAATTGACTTGACAAGATGTAACTCAATGAATTCATAACCAAGGGTATGCCAATAATTAGGACAAGTCCCAACATACTCTATAAAAATGAACTATGAATATAGTAACTACATTTAACGAAGTTCATAATATTCATAAAGAATGGAATAAATCTACCAAATGACATTGAACAAGCTAAAGTGAGTAATAACATAACTAAAAGCTTAATAAGTGACCAGAATGGGGTTATAAAGGAAGTGAGACAAGTCTCACTTACACCTAAGACAACTATGTTAAAGATACTCACATAAGAGGGTGTTAGAAAGTGTGAGACGAGTCTCATTAACACCAGGATGATAATGAAAGGTTAAATTCACATTTCATCAAGTAAAGAAATGGATGACAATTTATCCATAGAGTAAGTAAACCTCATAACTAGAAGCAAGCTTCGATAATGTTTGAGTCAACTCTAAAAGTTATGAAGTAAAAGAAATTGAGCAAAGCAGCGATAGACTAGCAATGAGCTTGTGCAAGCACCTGTAAGTCTCATGAGATGAGGCTCCACCAAGGTGTATAAGAGTCTCTAAAAATCTCCTAGTCTTCGAAATATGTTGCCAGCATGGGAACTAGCCAGTGGATTCCACCTAAGAGATATAGGTAGATTCGGTTTCACTTTGGCCGCTGAAACCACCCCTTTTCAGTGTGGGGCAGACACTGGATTTCATGTTTAGCTCAAATGATATATGTCGGTTAATGCTAAAAGAAAGTATTCAGTTCACTTTAGCTGTGAACCACCTCTTTTTGGTTTGGGGAAGACACTGCACTTGGTTTCACTTTAGCCGGTGAACCACCCCTTTTCGGTGTGGGGCAGACAATGGATTTCATGTTAACTCACATGATCTAGGCTCACTTTGACTGGTGAACCACCCCTTTTTGGTGTGGGGCAGACATTGGATTTCATGTTAGCTCACACGATCTTAATGCTAAAGATTTCTTTAAGAAAGTAAGAAAGAAAGAATAAGAAATGTAAGTTCAAAGTGAGCTAAGAAAGCAAGAGTTTAAGTATATCAAATCATCAGTGGTTGATAAGAATGAAGTTTTAACAAGTTATTGGCTTATGCCAAATCAAGATATATGCTCCAACATATTCACATTATGTAAATGATCAAATAATGGGCATAGACAAATAAAGATTGGCCAATAATGACTTCTTATATTAAGCAAATGATCAAATAATAGGCATAACCAATAAAGATTGTCTTAATAAGATTTCATGTCCAAATGTAGTTAAATCATTTCCTTAATCTCTTGGATTACTTACTTGATTCATTGTAGGTATGGGACTATAATGAATCATTGCACTTGTAAGTAAAACATGGGATCAAATGAGATCTTTGAACCAGACAAATTTATAATTTTTCGTTCGAGTTTTTCTAAAATAATGTTCATGATTCCAAGATCTTATGTTCATAGAGAAAATGAGTTTTGTGTTTTGAATCCATTAAAATACGTCATATTCACACCATGAATTACAAATAACGAATTAAGAAAGTCAAGTGACTTCACTTTCCAGAAACGACATGTTGCTATAGAAAGAGCTTTCCTTTATCATGCATTGTCGTCATGTGTATATGTGCATACACCCATACTTAGTACAAGTGAGTACAAACCCTATACTATTACTATTTTTATTGGCGCAGGTCAAAGAGCAGATTGTAAACTCATTAAAGCGGTTTGGATTAGCAATCTCCAGACTTTGGTAGGTCTTCTTGAGTTCGAGGATGCTACATTTATCTTTCTAGATTAGTATATTAGACATAGCTAGTGGATGTTGTCCCTAGCGTTTCATTTTAGATATTTTATTCAAATCTTTGTATTAAGGCCGTTTTGGCAAACTATTACGATATTTATTGATTCTTTCATTTGAATTATTTAATCGATTGTAGATTGTTGTTTAGTTGAGCTCATTAGAATATCAATCTATGTAGTAATTATATGGAGTCTATGTATACTTCATTATTCTTTAAAAGTTTTTTAAATTTTCCGCAAATTTAGCTATATGATTGTAATGAAATCTAAGAAGAGGCTTGTCTGCGACCTCTGAGAGCTTAACTACGCCGGTTGCATTCGGATTCAAGAATCCGGGTGTGAAAAACTTTGTATCAGAGCATGAGGTTAAATTACCTAGGAACTAAAGCCCAAAACAACCACGTTACGTAGTTTCTAACTTATGGTTGTGAAGTTCACCACAATCATGACTTAGAGACTATATGATGTTAGGAAATTTTTCCTTCTTCAACTCTTTATCGTGCTATGTAGACTTATGACATTTTGTGTCATTCAAGTATCTAAATTCCTTCTTGTGTATGCGTGTAGAACAATGAACACAAGAAGCAACGCAGTCAGAAGAGTTGAAGGAGCAGCTACTAGAGGAAACCAAGATCCTCCTCAAGCCCAGCTGCTGGAGTTCAAGTGCCTGTCAACCCAACTGCGTTAACAAATGGAGAAGTAAGAGAAGCATTTGTTTAGATGGATCAGGCCATCAATACTCAGGCGCAGGCTATCAGAGCCCAAACCACTAGAGAGGGTGCTTCTAGAGAGAACACGCATGCTAGCACAATGGCTAGAAGACTGAGGGACTTCACTAGAATGAATCCTCCAGTTTACTAAGGGTCCAGAACTAATGCGGATCCCCACGAGTTTGTGGATGAGGTCAATAAAATTCTCTGTGCCATGGGTGTTGATGAAAAGGAGAAGGCTGAGTTGGCTGCATATCAACTCAAAGATGTGGCTCAGGTATGGTACAGAATGTGGGCAGATGGCCGGACACAAGGAGAAGTTACCATCACTTGGGACATTCTCAAGACTGCATTTCAGGAGAGATTCTTTCCAAGAGAGCAACGAGAAGCTAAGCTCTCGAAATATGCTTCTTCTCTAGTGTCCAATAGCAGCGATGAGATGTATAGGTTCATGACTAGTGTGTCCGAGGATCTGGATTGTCGGGTAGCCATGTTGGATGATAAAATGGACCTTGGTATGTTGATGGTACATGCACAATAGGTGGAGGAGAGTCATCGGATAAAGAGAGGCCAACAAGGCAAGAAGCCTAGGCCCTCGGATAAGACTGGTTCTAGCTCTGGTAGAAGTTGGTTTGGAGTTCAGGACAGGCCCAGGTTAAAGAAGGGAAACCAGCCCCAGGTAATCCTAATTCTTCTAGAAACTCGAATTCCAAAGTGGACAAGTCTGGCCCAAAAAAGGGCAGTGATAGAAATGTCCAGCGTAAGAGCAAGCCGTGTGATAAATGTGGTCGTTTGAATGGAGGTGAGTGCTTGGTAGGTACTAATGCCTGCTATGGGTGCATCAAGTGTGGGCATATAGTCAGGAACTTCCCACATGTGAGGAATCAGACCAGCACATATGCTCAGCCTCGGCCTAATTCTAATGCTGCAGCCGAGCCTCCCAAGAGGAACAAATTTTATGCTCTGGAAGGTAGAGAGGAGAAAGAGAAGTCAGCTGATGTGGTCACTGGTACGTTACGTGTCTTTTCTTTTCGTGTATATGCATTGTTAGATCCAGGATCCACTTTGTCATTTGTTACTCCTTTAGTAGCTAGTGAATTTGACTTACTTCCTGAGATCTTGCATGAGCCTTTTCTATTTAGTACTCTCATAAGAGACAACATTAGACCAGAAAGAGTATATAAAGATTGCCCAATTAATGTCCTTGATAGAATCACTCATGATGACTTAATAGAATTAACCATGCTTGATTTTGATATAATTTTGTGTATGGATTGGCTCCATAAGTGTTATGGTACAATAGACTGTCAAAACAGGGTAGTAATATTTCAGTTTCCAAATGAGTTAGAGCCAAACTGGGAAGGGCATGGTTCAAATCTAACATGCCAAATACTTTCCAATCTTAAAGACAATAAGATGTTATCAAAGGGGTATTTATACCACTTAGTCAGAGTCAATGACATAGAGCATGAGGTTCCTTCCATAGACTCTGTGTCCATAGTGAATGAGTTTCAAGATGTCTTTCCGGAGGATTTACCATGAATTCCTCTTGAACGCGAAATTGATTTTGGTGTTGACTTAGATCCCAACACCAAACCAATTTCTATTTCCCCATATTGGATGGCACCAGCCAAACTCAAAGAGTTGAAGTTGCAGTTAAAAGATTTACTTGAAAAGGGTTTCATCCAGCAGAGTATATCCCCATGGGGTGCTCTAGTGTTGTTCGTTGAGAAAAAGTATGGAACTATTAGAATGTGTATCGATTAACTACAACTCACCTAAACCACTATAAAGAACAAATACCCTCTCCCCAGAATTGATGATCTATTTGATCAACTCCAAGGTTCAAGTTTCTTTTCAAAAATAGATCTCCGGTCAGGGTATCATCAACTTAGAGTGAGGCAAGAAGACGTTCCTAATACTACCTTCCGTACTAGGTATGGTCATTACGAGTTTCTTGTCATATCATTTGGTCTCACTAATGCACCAACCACGTTTATGGACCTTATGAATAGAGTCTTTCGTGAATATCTTAATTCTTTTGTCATAGTATTCATTGATGACATCCTAATACATGAAGAACACTTAGAGAAAGACATTGCAAGTACTCAGAGAACATTAGTTGTATGCAAAGTTTTGTAAATGTGAATTTTGGCTGAGATCAGTGACCTTCCTTGGTCATGTTGTGACCGACCAGGGTGTTGAAGTTGATCCAAAAAAGGTTGAATCGGTGAAGAATTGGCTGAGACCCCTCACTCCTATGGACATCCGGAGTTTCTTGGGTCTTGCTAATTATAATCGCAGGTTTATGGAGTGTTTTTCCACTATTACATCTTCGTTGATATCCTTAACAAAGAAGAAGGCGAAGTTTGAGTGGTCTGAAAAGTGTGAAAAAGAGTTTCCAAGAGATCAAAGACCGACTCACTTCAGCCCCAGTGCTCATGTTGCCGAGGAGTGGTGCAGGGTATGTGGTATACTGTGATGCTTCCCGAGTAGGTTTGGAATGTGTTATTATTCAAGATGGGAAGGTGATTGCATATGGATCGAGACAGTTGAAAATCCACTAGAAGAATTACCCTACACATGATCTTGAGTTAGCGACTGTGGTATTTGCGTTGAAACTTTGGAGACATTACTTATATGGCTTACATGTTGATGTATTTACTGATCATAAAAGTCTTCAGTATGTTTTTACACAGAGAGTGAATCTTCGTCAGAGAAGATGGCTAGAGCTGCTCAAGGATTATGACATGAGGGTCCACAATCACCTAGGTAAGGCCAATGTAGTGGCCGATGCATTGAGTCGATTTAGCATGGGCAGTGTGTCTCATATTGATGATGAGAAGAAGGAGCTAGTTAAAAAAGTACACCAATTGGCTCAGTTGGGTGTACGGGATGTGGATACACCAAGTGGGGGTGTTTCGGTTCATTCCAGTTCCGAATCCTCACTTGTTGTAGATGTTAAAACTAAGAAACATCTCGACCTAGTACTCATGGAGTTGAACGACTTAGTGTTGAGTAAGCTAAATGAATCATTCTCCCTAGGGGGGATGGTGTGCTTAGTTACCAAAGCAGATTATGTGTGCCCAATGTTGATAATTTGAGGCCTAATATTTTGGCAGAGGCTCATGGCTCCAGGTATTCCATTCATCCAGGTGCCACTAAAATGTATCATGAGCTGAAGGAAATTTATTGGTGGGAAGGTATAAAGTGATACATCTCTAAGTTTGTGGAGTAGTGTCCGAATTGACAACAGGTTAAGGCCAAACACCTTAAGCCTGGAGGTCTCACCCAGCCGATTGAGATTCTAACATGGATGTGGAAGGCTATTAATATGGATTTTGTGGTTTGTCTGCCCAGAAACAGAAGATTGCATGATTCTATTTGGGTTATTGTTAACGAATGACTAAGTCTGCTCATTTCATACCTGTGAAGTCGACTTATAAGGCTGAAGATTATTCCAAGCTATATATTAATGAGATCCTGAGGTGGCATGGGATTCCTTTATCTATCATTTCGGATAGGGGAGCCCAGTTCAATTCTCATTTTTGGAGATCTTTCCAAAAGAGCTTGGGTACACAGGTGAAGCTTAGTACTGCTTGTCATCCTCAGACGAATGGACAAGCAGAACGTACCATTCATACCCTTGAAGACATGTTGAGAGCATGTGTTATTGACTTCAATGGGAGTTAGGATGATCACTTGCCATTGGTTGAATTCTCTTATAATAATAGCTACTATTCAAGTATTGAGATGGCACCTTTTGAAGCATCGTATGGCAGGAGATGTAGGTCTCCAGTGGGTGGTTTGAAGTAGGAGAATTTGTCATCCTTGGCCCTGAGATTATACATGAGGCTATAGAGAAGGTGAGTATGATCAAGGATCGGTTGGCTACTGCTTACAGTCGTCAAAAATCTTATGCTGATAACATAAAGAGAGCTCTTGAATTCGAAGTAGGTGATCAAGTCTACTTGAAGATATCACCCATGAAAGGGGTGATGAGGTTTGGTAAGAAAAGGAAGCTGGTCCGAGGTATATAGGTCCTTATGAGATCTTATAGAGACTAGGGAATGTTGCCTACGAAATAAAGTTACCAAATGATTTGGCTTCTGTTCATCCAGTGTTAAGTTTTGATGCTTAAGAAGTGTCTACGCGATCCAGCATCCATCCTGACTATTGAGGGGTTAGAAGTCGATGAGAACCTTTCTTATGAAGATATTCCATTTGCTATTTTAGATCGCCAAGTGAAGCAATTGAGGAACAAAGAGGTTGCCACCATGAAGGTATTATGGAGGAACCACCTTGTTAAGGGATCAACATGGGAGGCGGAGGCCGATATGAGATCCCGTTCTCACTTGTTCAGTTCTTGAGGTTATTAGCCAATATGATAATATTTAGTGCATTAGTCGATTTTGGTGTTGTAAGTCCATAATCTTGTGTTTTATACTTGCACTATATGAGTTAAAATGAGTTCATGCTTGCATTCATGTTGCTGTTTTTGTATAGCGTAGAAATTATTTCTGTATTGCATGAGTTGTGATGTGCATTAAGTTAAGTGTGATGGAGAAGGAAATTCCTCAATCTCAAATATGAAGCTTCATATAAGCTTTGAGTAATATGCATCATCCAGAGTAAGTCTGAATCAGATATTCACAAAGAGTAAAGTTTCAAGTATGTTAAAGTGTTTTAGAAATTACCTCTTTGTTTTAAATGATGTGTAGTGTCATTCGGGGACGGATGTTCCTAAGGGGGGATAATGTAACATAACGGAAAATTACATATCTACTGAATAGCCTAGTAGGTTTTTAAGAATGCATTTTGGGGGTACATAGGCATCCCAATGCCCAATATTGAGAAATATTGGGCATGGTATAGAAAATTGGGTAAAGGGTGTTAGCCAATTTTCTAAGTATTAATGAGCTTGTTTAAGAAATGTACCTGCAATGAAGACCCTAGGCTAAAAACATATATTTCCTAGCATTTTAACATTAGGTACTAGGCATACAAGTGTCAAGCCTAGTACCATAGTACATGACCAATTAAAATGATCATGTAGATTAAGCAGTGTCCAATGACATAGTGAGGATCCTTGGACAAGGAGTGAACTTTCCAAATAAAACCATAGAAGTGCACGTATGGGAAAAATAGGCAGCAACACATGTGCAAGCACATGTGTAACTAGCCGAGGGGGACCACACGACCAAGCCAACCGAATTAGGTTAGACGATTAGGGGCAGGCACGCGAATGGTCCAGCCAAGTGGGGCCTAGCTTCCTAACCAACTCTAGACTCTAACTAACTTAGCCAACTAGCCAACTAACCTAGGACAAACGAAAATGAACCAAGTAAGGGACCCGACAACGTAAGACCTAGTCGGGTGACACCAAACCATGTAACTAACTAAGAGACAACCTAGTACCTAACCTAGGATGGTCCAAAGAGGTTAGTTGTGGTCCT
The DNA here is from genome assembly GCA_016801875.1 of Solanum sitiens. Lineage (NCBI taxonomy): Eukaryota > Viridiplantae > Streptophyta > Magnoliopsida > Solanales > Solanaceae > Solanum > Solanum sitiens. The sequence goes on along the minus strand of JABWTJ010000525.1, from coordinate 647,616 downwards.
AGTGACTTAGGGGTATTTAAGTAATTTCCCTAGGACCCTTAATTAATTAATTTAGCAACTTAATTAATTAGTTTAAAGCCTTGGTCAAGCCAAGGCCCTTAGCCAATTTTCAGATTTGGCTAAGTCAAATGCTTTCCTAGGTCTAGTGAATTTATGAGGGGCGTTTTAGTAATTAGATAATTAATTTATTAATTAAGTTAATTAGTCTAAAGTTGAATTATTCAAAATCAGTTCCTAACACCTAAAACCCACAATCATTCACTTAGAAACGCGACTCAACGGCAGTAAGCAAATACGTAGAAAGACAAAGGTTCTCTTAGGCAATTTCAAGGTATTCTTCAAGGTCTACGTGCAAGGTGATCTTCGTAGATTCAATTCTACATAAGGTATGTGTTTTCTCTCCTATATTTCTTTCTCTGAGAGACTTTTCCAATGTTTTGAATTCATGAATATCGCAACTATGGTTGTTCCCATTGATATTGTTGAACGTCCATTTCCCTAGTTATCCGTGTTTTCTATTCTAATAGTATGTAGATGTAATCTCGAACATGTTGTTGGTATGTGGTGCTAACAGATCATTATATGTAGGTTTCTTGACTAAAAGCTTAAGAGTTATGAAAGTGACGAGAATGGGGTTATAAAGGAAGTGAGACAAGTCTCACTTACACCTAAGACAACTATGTTAAAGATACTCACATAAGAGAGTGTTAGAAAGTGTGAGACGAGTCTCATTAACACCAGGATGATAATGAAAGGTTAAATTCACATTTCATCAAGTAAAGAAAGGGATGACAAGTTATCCATAGAGTAAGTAAACCTCATAACTAGAAGCAAGATTCCGTAATGTTTGAGTCAACTCTAAAAGTTATGAAATAAAAGAAATTGAGCAAAGCACCGATAGACTAGCAATGAGCTTGTGCAAGCACATGTAAGTCTCATGAGATGAGGCTCCACCAAGGTGGATAAGAGTCTCCAAAAATCTTCTAGTCTTCGAACTATGTTGCCATAATGGGAACTAGCTAGTGGATTCCACCTAAGAGAGCTAGGTAGATTCGGTTTAACTTTGTCCAGTGAAACCACCCCTTTTTAGTGTGGGGCAGACACTAGATTTCATGTTTAGCTCACATGATATATGTCGGTTAATACTCAAAGAAAGTATTATGTTCACTTTAGTCGTGAACCATCTTTCTTTGGTGTGGGGAAGACACTGGACTTGGTTTCACTTTAGCCGGTGAACCACCCCTTTTTGGTGTGGGGCAGACAATGTATTTCATGTAACTCACATGATCTAGGTTCAATTGACCGGTGAACCAACCCTTTTTGGTGTGGGGTACACAATGGATTTCATGTTAGCTCACATGATCTTAATGCTAACGATTTCTTCAAGAAAGTAAGAAAGACAGAAGAAGAAATGTAAGTTAAAAGTGAGCTAAGAAAGCAAGAGCTTAAGTATATCAAATCATCAGTGGTTGATAAGAATGAAATTTTAACAAGTTTTTGGCTTATGCCAAATCAAGATATATGCTCCAATATCTTCACATTATGTAAATGATTAAATAATGGGCATAGAAAAATAAATATTGGCCAATAATGACTTCTTATATTATGAAAATGATCAGATAATAGGCATAACCAATAAAGATTGGCTTAATAAGATTTCATGTTCAAATGTAGTTAAATCATTTCCTTAGTCTCTTGGATTACTTACTTGATTCGTTGTAGGTATGGGACTATAATGAATCATTTCACTTGTAAGTAAGACATGGGTTCAAAGGAGATCTTTGAACTAGAAAACAAAAAGAAGAAAAGACTGAAAAATAAATTAAGTATGGAAAATAGTGCTCTCGGCCTAGAGGGAGCAAATTTATAATTTTTCGTTCGAGTTGTTCTATCATTATGTTTATGATTCCAAGTTCTTATGTTCATATAGAAAATGAGTTTTGTGTTTTGAATGCATTAAAATACGTCATATTCACACCATGAATTACAAATAATGAATTAAGATAGTCAAGTGACTTCACTTTCCAGAAATGACATGTTGCTATAGCAAGAGCTTTCCTTTATCATGCATAGTCCTCATGTGTATATGTGCATACACCCATACTTAGTACAATGGTGTACTAACCCTATACTATTAGTACTTTTATAGGCGCAGGTCAGAGAGCAGATTGAAGACTCATTGAAGCGGTTTGGATTAGCGATCTCTAGACTTTGGTAGGTCCTCTAGAGTTCGAGGATGCTACATTTATCTTTAAAGCTTAGTACTTTAGACATAGCTAGTGGATGTTGTCCCTAGCGTTTCATTTCATATATTTTATTCAAAGCTTTGTATAAGGGCTGTTTTGGCAAACTATTACGATATATATTGTTTCTTTCATTTGAATTGTTTAATCGATTGTAGATGGTTTTTTAGTTGAGCTCATTAGAATATCAATCTATGCAATAATTACATGGAGTCTATGTATACTTCATTATGCTTTAAATGTTCTAAATTTTCCGCAAATTTAGCTATATGATTGTAATGAAAGCTAAGAAGAGGCTTGTTTGCAACCTCTGAGAGGTTAACAACGATGGTTGCATTCGAATTCCAGAATCTCGGTGTGACAACTATGGGCTTGTATAAGAAATCCGAGAGTTCAAGTACACCATGTTATTTCTAGGGGGTGCTCCCCGGTCGTGACAACATCATATGTTAGAATAATCACTTCACACATATATATATATATATATATATATATATATATATATATATATATATATATATATATATATATATATATATATAGAAAGAGAGAGAGAGAGAGAATATAAGTCATACTATATAGTTAGACTCTAAGTCTCTTTTTCCATCTTAGACTCAACATCATTAGAGTACATTAGGAACAAAACTCTTTAACAACTTATCATAATATCTAAATTATTACCTTTAATAAGAACATAACATAGGAAATCCTTGGATCATAAGGCTCCCTTTCCTTGAACTTGGGAAACACATATAAATCCCCTCACCTTAGAGACATCCTTTAAGCATCCATAACCTACACTTTATATAAAAAGGTAGAGTAGAATGGTGTTAGTAAGAAAATGCACTTAGTATGGCAACCATGCAAATACAGGCATTTAAAAGGACATTTTACTTGAAACCATGCATCATGTTTTTTTGTGAAAATCTCATAAAACCTTGATACAATAGTATTTATTCCATTTACATACTTCATATAGGCATATACAATATTCAAACATCACATAAAATTCCACATAGCATTTAAGTCACATTTGGATCCGCCTTACAGTAAGCTCTTTTCCAATTACAGTAAGCTTTATTTCTTTAAATATCTTAACTTTCCAAGTAACCCTCTAGTGACACATTGTGAAAATCATCACCTTAAGGACACAAGGTACTTATACATATAACCTACATACAAACACATACCATAATAGGAGTATAGAACACCATAAGACACATTTAAGTCAAGACTTACAACATCATTACAGTGAACCATAGTTTACTAGCACATATGCTAAATTCATTCACATAGAACATTAAAAGACCTTACTCACAATCCAATTTTAAGTCTACTAGTGCAATGTACATGTGAAGTCCCATAACCTCACACCTACCTAGTAAACCTATCATAAGACCACAAACCTTAACATATACTTCATATACAAAACATAATACTATAGTCAACAACCTACACTTCAAGTAGGACCTTAGTGACATAGTCATAATAGAACTTCATATCATGCATATCGTCACATCATGTAGACACTAACACAATGCCATGCAAGAGAACCATAAACATATACACATATATTACACCACTTTCCTAGGACTCTCTTAGAGAGCTACATTTGCAATGCATAGGTGGGTTCATTACTTCCACCTATCCAAAGTACCTTCCCTTAGGTTATCCTAGATAGGGTCCCTTTACTTTACTTTAATTCCATTGTCCATTTTACATTAGGGATACTATAGCCTTAACCGACACTAAGACCATGGGTGCTAAACATGGAATATGGTGTAGTAGAACCTTACACCAAAGGAAGGTGCTCTCCGTAGCCAAAGTAGAACATTAACACATGCTAGCATACTAAGTTATATCACTTGCTAGATCCTATGTGGCAAGCATATTGTATGGGACTTGGGGGCCGTCATCAAAACATCACTCTATGCCCTTGTGGACTATGAGGCTATCCATCCCGTAAGAACTATGGTGAACCCTACCTTCCCTCCTTGGGAAGGTGTCACCCCTCATCTACAAGTTCACTTGGTGCTAAGCAAAGTTCCCTTTATTGAAAGCTTTTATTATTCATTTTTTTTTATAAAACATAGGCTTAGGATAGTTAAATCCTCATATGCTTAGCTCATAGGTAATATATGATAATTCATCAACCTAAATCATGTGAGAAGTCCTTTCACATGGACATATCATATGTAAAGCACCATCAAGTTTAGGGTACCCTTGAGGACACCTTTCAAGAGACCCTCCATTGACTAGATAATCATACATGTGTGTGTATACATATATATGAGGAAAACATTCATATAAACACCTTTTGACTCACACATGTTCATACTTAACTACGTTAATGCATAAGTGTGCGAGTGTAACTACATGAGCAATCCTTTCATATTAACACCTTTAGACACTATGCACATTCATAACATAATCATGCATTCATATTCATGTACATGAGATACCAAACCTAGGAACTATCCTATCAAAACACACGTGTGCAATTCATAGACAAGGTCCCATACCCTTGCACATACTAGTACACCCATCAACTCATCCTCGTTAAGGTATACAGAACATAATTCATGAACATATACTTAACATGCACAATAGTAGATATTAGTGCATATGAGAATTATCCTTTCAATAGACACCATGAACCTATACTACTTGAAAGCATGCATGAAATGTAAGTGTGTGTACATTGGTCAACATGATCATATAAGGGTAACAATCCTAACATTGAGGGAGCCACATTAAAAAGGTCACAATACACATTCAAGTCCCCTAAACCATATAAAACTCATATATAGAGTAATAGGAACTACATACCACACACCAAAAATCATAGCATAAGAGGTAAGACATATTCATCATTTACATCTAGGACTCCTAATCACGATCAATACAACATATTCATATAGGGGTACATAAGTAGGGGTCATGCTACACAAGAGTAACCAATCACAAATAGACCTAAACCATGTCATATGTATAGACCCCTAACCCTAAAATATCACATATAGAAAGCATCACCAATATAACCTAGAACATGACACTAGTAAAGGAGACTAGACACATAATTCACATTGTGTGATCCTCATAACCACACTGCACATTAAGTAACTTCCCTTCAAGGCCATTATTACAACACATAGATATATATAAACAAAAAGGTAAACACGGCCACCATAAGTGAACCATACCAATAAACACAAACAAATGTCGATTCTATACTAAATAGAGAGGTGTAGGTCAACTCACCGATAATTCCAAGCTTTGATCATCCTTGATCACTTCCCATAATTCAACATCAATATATGTACAAAAAAAGTAGCTAAAGATATCATAACATAAACGAAATCATACTTTAAACATCACGGTTTAGATATCACATTAAGTATACTACTTTATCAAGTCTATAGAAAGTAGAGGAGTATATGTCAATTTACACAATCCCTAAACCTTGATCATCATTGATCACTCAATCAACAATTCATATTCAATTAACATGATTAACAATAGTAATAGTCAATTGAGCATAATTCAAACATAATACAACCAACATTGAATCAAGATCACAAGACCCACATTATAGGATAATTTGTGAATTTAGCAGGATCATGGGATCATCATGAAATTGGATTTAAATTCATATTCCAATTAGTAGATACTCATCAATTTATCATAAACATTCTTTTGAAATCAATTTGAGAAAGAACTCATAGCTAGATTGGAATTTGGGAATTTTGGTCTTTGAATCATATTTGATCATCCTTTATTGTCTCCTTAGATTAATTGATAACTAAGGATGTTGGATCACCATACCTTTGTACATGAGAAGCTCACAAGAAGTTTAAGAAGAAACCATGAAAATCCAGCCCCTAGCTTGAACTTGAGTTTTCCATCCAATGTATATTTGAGAGGATTGGCAAGACAAGAGAGATTTGGGTTTTTGATTTTTATTATTGGGTTCTTTGGTTTTGGCTTGAGAAAGGTATAAAATAAGTCACAACAACATTTTATAAATGTCTCCCCAACTTAGAAAAACACCCCATTACTTATTGGGACTTTTAGACATGTCAAAATTGACTTAAAAACGACACGATCGGATCTGGGAAGCGTCTGCGCATCGCGGAGGCAGACTCTGATTCTTCCTTTAATAATTTTTGATGCAGTAGGGTACGTATTGGGCGCGCGACGCGAGGCTGGCCTTCCATTCTTGCTGCTGCACGCTGCCTTGGGCAGCCTCCTTGTCCAACGTTTGGGTCCTCCTTGGGAGCCCCTTGGGTGGTCCTCGGGGATTCGTACCCGAATGTTTTGACCCTTAAAATGTCTATTAAGATGATAGGGTCAATGTACTGTTTTTGGATACCAAACAACACCCTCAACACATCAAAACTCGCTAAGAACACTCGAGTATGTCCAAGCGCTAACTTTTGAACGTCTTGGACGTATGACCTCCAAACTTCATGAATATTAAAACACTGCCTTTAAACATCATTATAACTCATATAAGGACCTCATAATCCCATGAAACACTCCTAAGCAAATAAAAACATTTAAGACCCCTTTGGTGACTAGTGGTCGAACGTCTTGGTCGTCCCTTTACATTTGACTTCCAAATCAGCTCAATTCAAGTATACATACTATAAAACACGTAATGAACATATTTTAAACCTTTTAGACACATGTGAGGCTCTATGCACTTAATTCATTTTTGGGGTCTTACAATATCACCCACTTGGGATCATTCGTCCTCAAATGACACTTGGAACATCTTTAAACAAAGAATGGACTCAATGAACCATAGAGCAGCTAACAACATTCATAACATCATCAAATAGAAGTCAATTCACCAAGATTACAACGAGCATAAACTTCAACCCATTTATCACTCAATGCAACACAAGCAAGCAAACCTTTATTCACTTACTTTCAAAATGCATCAACCACATAGGTTCTTGTCATGTTCAAGGAGGAACATACTTCTCCTAATCATAACATGGTCTTTACATTTCATTTCATTAGTAGATCATTATGCTACAATATTTAAGTCACACATAAGAAGGTTCAACATCACTCAAGAAGCAATTAAGCACTCATACTCCAATGCAGGGAAACTTGAGTTAGGTAAATCAACAATGATTCTTCTATTTAAGACATAATTCCATGAAACACATACTCAAACTTACCATACTTAGTTATGTTTAAGGAGGAATGTCCTTATACTCACATACTTACATGTCTCATTAGTTCTTACACAAGCAATGCATAAAGGTCAATTCATTTTAAATGAGAATTCTCAATTTTTAACCAAAACATGCTCATATTTCCTTCCTAGTGAATACAAAATGGTAAGTCACACCACACACATCACAACAATAGGAAATCATTTCTAAAAATTTCAATTGTTAGTCATGACAATAGCCTTAATAGGCAAGCATCAATTTGGGAAAATTTTACAATTTCTTGGAACACACAAGGATATTAGCTAAACATGTCTACACTTTTCAAGAGTGAGCGTACAATAATGCTTTTCAAACCATAAAAATCACATATTTATTTTCAAGAGACTCATCATTTTCCATTTAACGGAGACTCAATTTCTCATTTATAGATTAAAGCACCACACATTCACAATGACAATAAACATGTTTCTTACCTTGTCTCATGAAGTCTAATGCACAATTATCATGTCAAGATGCACAATCAACATGAGAAAACATGAATTTGATCAAAAATTCTTTTTCATTTAATTTAGAATCTTTAAAACATTCTTAACATTGTGTCGAACAAGATATAAATAATATAAGAAGAATATGCAACTCATACTTTATGCAAGACTCCTATCAAGAACAAGCTTCTAGGAAATCTTGGTCTCAAGCTCAAGTAACAATACAAGGAAAATATAGGAATATCCACAAACTTACTACTCACATCACCATCCCCCACTTAGGGTAAACTCATTTAAGATCATCTTAACTCTACCTTAGGAGAACATTAGCTCACCAACTTAAATAGCCAAGAACATAACCCTACTGTTGGGATCTAAGCTTAAGTAAACCCTCATAAACATTATGTAAAAGTGACTTCCAACATAAAGAAGTTCAAAGGAACACAACTTAGGGACATCAACGGCATTCTAGACCTTACTATCTAGGCACATTATCTCCCACTTGGGGCTACCCCAATCACATCTTGCCCTTAAATAGTAAGTTCAAGGCAAGCCTATGCCAACCTATATACTCCTCACACAAGAAGGTTAAATATCATTCAGGGTTCTCACTACTAATCTCACATAAAGGAGTCTACTAACTGAAACACCAAGGGGTAATACCTCAACCATCATCATTCCTCCAAGTTCAACACCTAAAGGAATTAAAAATTAAGTTAGGTCATACTACCCAACAACATAAGGTCTCAACTATACCATGAATGCCAATGGTCATGAAAACCATAGGGAAGAAAATAGAGAAGACATAGCAATAAGGCCTCTTTCTTTTATTTCAATGCTAGAGTAAGGTAACTTCTAGGTCATTAAACCCATATCATCACCCTACAAAGTACACACACTACCTTCACTTCAATGGTCAAGCCTACACAAAAGACTCCAATCCATACAAAGCAACCATGAAGCATTTACTCACATAATAAGGCAACATTTAAACTATTACATATATACAAAGGGAACCAGGAATCTTTAGCTATTTACCACCCTTATCAAAGGCATTTCAAACCAAATCCATATTTTTAGACTACCATCATGCAAAACCATATAGTAACATGCCATTCCAAAATGGAAGCTCAATTCTATTTGAACAACCTCCTTAGCAATATATAACCATGTCATAAAATAAATCTTCAAATAACATGTCATTCCACATAAGTCTCGTATATAGCCATAAATTGAATCATACCAACAAAGCATGCCAAAAGTTACATTCACACATACTCATCAAACTAGAAAACCAAGACAAGCATAAAAACTCACATTTTCTCCCTCAAGCATAGAGATACCATCTCATCTAAGCAATCACATCTAAAAGACCACCGGACAAGAAAATATAAGAGAGAGATCTTATAGAGTTAAGTTCTATGGCACGACATAAGAATGATGAAGAAGGGAAATTTATTGTCCTATAGCCTCCCGCTAAAGGATGTGTCGCAACTCACCACCAATGAACGAAACTGTAATAGACGTGGCAATATGTGACTTTGGACCCTAAAATCACATTTATAACCTCATTCTTTTATACAACGTTTATCACGACCTGGGAGCACCCCATAGAAGTAACATGTCGTACTTGACCTCTCAGAGGTCTTATCCAAGCCCATAGTTATCATTCATCGCATAGTCATAGTAAAGTAAGTGGAAATTTTAAAACTTTCATAACACATCATATGCTAGAAACATCACTTTATATATATATACATATGTACATATATATATATATATATATATATATATATATATATATATATATATATATATATGTATGTATACATATAATATGAGTCATACTACATAGTTAGACTCTAAGTCTCTTTTGTCATTTTAGACTCAATATCATTAGAGTACATTAGGTACACGACCCTTTAACAACATATCATAATATCTAAACAATTACAAAACATTAATTAAGAACATAACATAAGAAAGAACATAAGGATCCCTTTCCTTGAGCTTGGGAATCAAATATCAAACCCTTCACCTTAGAGACATCCTTTAAGCATCCATAACCTACACTTTCTATAACAAGGTAGAAAAGAATGGTGTTGGTACAAAACTAAGTATGGCAACAACATGCATTTAAAAAGGACATTTTACTTGAAACCATGCATCATGCCTTTTTGTGAAATTCTCATAAAACCTTGATACAATAGCATTTTTTCAATTTAAATACTTCATATAGGCATATACAATAGTCAAACATCACATAAAATCCCACATAGAATTTAAGTCACATTTGGAGCCACCTTAAAGTAAGCTCTTTTCCAATTACAGTAAGCTTTCTTTCTTTAAACATCTTAACTTCCCAAGTAACCCTCTAGTGGCCCTTTGTGCAATGCATCACCATAAGGCTACAAGGTACTCGTACATATAAACTACATGCAAACACATACAATCATAGGAGTATAGCACACCATAAGACACATTCAAGTGAAGACTTACAACATCATTATAGTGAACCATAGTTTACTTGCACATATGCTAACTTCATTTACATAGAATATTAAAAGACCTTACTCACAATCATATTTTAAGTCTACTAGGGCAATGTACATGTGAAGTCTCATAACCTCACACCTACTTATTAAACCTATCATAAGACCACAATCCTTAAAATATACTTCATATACAAAACATAATACTATAGTCAACAATCTACACTTCAAGTAGGACCTTTGTCACAGTCATATTAGAACTTCATATAATGCATATCGTCACATCATGTAGACAATAACACAATGTAATCAAACAGAACTGTAAACATATACACATACATTAGACCACCTTTCTAGGAATCCCTTAGAGAGATACTTGTGCAACGCATAGGTGGGTTCATTACTTTCACCTATCCTAAGTACATTCCCCTAGGTTATACTAGTTAGGGTCTTACTTTAATTCCATGTTTAATTTTATATTAGAGATACTATAACCTTAACCGACATTAAGACCATTGGTGCTAAACATGGAATTTGGTGTTGTAGAGCCTTACACCAAAGGAAGGTGCTCTAATTATACAAAGTGGAATATTAACATATGCTAGCATACTAAGTGATATCACTTACTAGATCCTATATAGCAAGCACAGTGTATGGGACTTGGGGACCGTCATGGAAAAATCACTCTATGCCTTTTTGGAATATGAGGCTATCCCCCCGTGAGCACTATGGTGAACCCTACCTTCCCTCCTTGGGAAGGTGCCACCCCTCATCTACAAGTTCACTCGGTGCTAAGCAAAGTTCACTTTATTGAAAGCCTTTATTATTCATTACTTTATAAAACATACTTCATTAACATATACTTAACATGCATAGTAGTAGACATTAGTGCATATGATAATTATTTTTCATTAGACACCATGAACCTATACTACTTGTAAGCATGCATGAGATGTGAGTGTGTGTACACGGGTCAACATGATCATATAAGGGCAACAATCCTAACATTAAGGCAGCCACCTTACAAAGGTCATAATACACATTCAAGTCCCCTAAACCATAGAAAACTCATATATAGAGTAATAGGAACTACATACTACACACAAACATCATAGCATAGGATGTAAGACATATTCATCATTTACATCTAGGACTCCAAATCCTGCTCAAGACAACATGTTCATATAGGGGTACATAGGTAGGGGTCATGCTACACAAGAGTAACCAATCACCAATAGACCTCAACTATGTCATACGTATATACCCCTAACCCTAACATCTTCATTCACATATACAAAGCATCACCAATATAATCTAGAACATGATACTAGTAAAGAAGACTAGACATATAATTCACATTGTGTGATCCTCATAACTACACTTCACATTAAGTAACTTGAGTTCAAGACCATTATTAAAACACATAGATATATATAGAAAAGAAGGTAAAGACCGCCACCATAAGTAGACCATACCAATCAACACAATTCAATGTCAACTCTATACTCAATAGAGAGATATCGGTCAACTCACCAATACTTCCAAGCTTTGATCATCCTTGATAAATTCCCACAATTAAACATAAATATATGTACAAAAAAGAAGCTAAAGATATCATTAAATAAACGAAATCATACTTTAAACGTCACCGTTTCAATATCACATTAAGTACACTACTTCATCAAGTCTACACAAAGTAGAGGAATATAAGTCAATTTACCCAATTTCTAAACCTTCATAATAATTGATCACTCATTCAACAATTCATATTAATTTAACATGATTAACAATAGTAATAGGCTATTCAACATAATTGAAACATAATTCAACCAACATAGAATCAAGATCAAATAACCCACATTATATGAGAATTTGAGAATTTAGGAGGATCATGGGTTCATCATGAAATTGGATTGAAATTCATCTTAAAAACAATATATAATTAACAATTTATCATAAACATTCATTTGAAATCATTTTGAGAATGAAACCATTGCTAGATTGGAAATTGGGAATTTCGGTCTTTGAATCATATTTGAAAATTATTTATTGACTCCTTAGATGAATAGATAATTAAGTATGAAGGATCGCCATAACTTAATACACGAGAATCCCACAAGATATTGAATAAGAGACCATGAAAATCCAGCCCCTAGCTTGAACATGAGTTTTCCCTCCAACGGAGGTTTGAGAGGATTGGGAAGAGAAGAGAGATTTGGGATTTTGATTTTTTTTATATTGGGTGTTGGGGTTTTGGCTTGGGAAAGGGTTAAATAAGTCACAAAAACAGTATATAATAGTCTGCCCAAGTTACCAAAACACCCAATACTTATTGGGAGTTTTAGACATGTCAAAATTGACTTATAAACGACGCAATTGGATAAGGGAAGTTGTTGCGCGTCGCTAAGGCAGCCTGTGATTCTTCCCAATATAATTTTAGATACATAAGGGTGCCCATTGGGCGCGCGAGGCGAGGATGGCCCTGCGTTCTTGCTGCAGCACGCTGCCCTGGGCAGTCTCCTTGTCCAACGTTTGGTACCTCTTTTGGGGCCCCTAGGGTTATTTTCGGAGAGTCGTACCCGAGCATTTTGACACTTAACATGTATATTAAGATGATAGGGTCAACCCTACTCTTTTTGGACACCAAATAACACCGTCAACACATCAAAACTGGCAAAGTACACTCCAGTACGTCCAAGGGCTAACTTTCGAACGTCTTGGACGTTTGACCTCCAAACTTCACAAATCATAAAACTGTAACAACCCTAAAAAAATGAATAGGATCAAGACTTATGTTTTTCAAGAATGCTTGTGATTAGACCAAGGTCCACAGGTATTGATACGCGTAGAACCAGACCTCAGAACCCTTACTACGACCAAGCCAACTAACTTGGGGAGTTAATTGAGCTTGGAAAGGTGGGAACCAACCATGTGAGGCTCACAAAAACGAAGATTTAATCGAAAGAGTTTTTACTGGACTCAAAAGAAGAAATTTTAAGTTTTGAGGGTCCAAGGGTAAAATGGTCTTTTCCAGGCCAAGGGTAATATTGTAATTACCCTGAGTAATTAATTATTAAATTAATTAAGTTCAAAAAATAATAAAATTCGGGTGGGGCAACCCGAAGTGACCCATTTTCGCAAAATGGGGTCACCCGGGTTCGAACCCCACTAAGAGCAAGATTTAACTTGCTTTTATTTTAATGTGTTAATTTAGTTTTAATAAATAATTAGTAATATCTGATTTAGGAAAAAGAAATTAGATTTTTATTAATTTTTATTAATTAATAAATTGAATAATTCAAACCCACAAAGTCATACCTACACTAGACTTCTATCTCCCATTTTCCCCACTCTCTTTGCACGATTTCTCTCTCTCTTTCACTCTTTTCTTTCTTGGCTGAAAATGTTAGAAAACAATCAGCAAAAAGAAAATAAGGTAAAGGCAAAAGTTCTTCAAAAACTTGAAAGAGAGAAAACACAAAGAAGAAGCAATCCGATAACGTTAAAGCAGAACATACTACACTAGTCGGGTGAGGTGTGAGTGTGGGCGTTTGAACTGATTTGTGGAGGAGTTTCTTGGGCAGCATTCTGGACATTTAACAAGAAAACAAGGTATGGGTCTTCTTACTCTTGGTCCCTTTCCCAAGAGACCCCTAGGACTCAGTAAATTCGGTTCAAAAACTAATGTTGATTCCCCTGTTGCATGTCCCTGTCATTAGCTCCCAACGAATGTAGGTTTGTATGAATGCTGGTAGACTTAGGACTATGTGATGTTTGTGCTGAATGTTAATGTATTGGATGTACGTTAATTCATGAAAAGACAACCATGTGTGTGTGTGTTTGAATTAATAAAGAAACAAAATGTGTATGGCATGTTTGAGTCTCCGCCTAGGGGCTGGATTTTGTTGATGTTTTGTTGGTTGTTTTATGTACACTAATTGATGTAAAATGTGATGTTCATGTGACATGAAGTGTGGCTGAATTGAGGAGTAAACACTTTGGTTAAGAGTTCGTGAAATTTTTTTATTAACAGACGTACCAAACGTACAATGTATTGTCCTATGAATCTACTAACAAATGGAGATAAAAAAATGAGTAAAGAAGATTACTTTGAATTTCCAGCATTTTGTTAATATGTCTCTGCCAAACTAAGATGTTTCAAATGCCAAGAAAAAATAAGGAAAATAAGGTGAGGTCTTTGAGGGTCGAACCCGAGACCTCACCCCTTTAAAAATAGAAAAAAATGGTTTAATTAAAGAAGAAGAAATTCGTGTGGTGAGGGGGATTCGAACCTATGGTGGCTGGGGAATAAGAGTGAAGAAAAAGAAAACAAGAAATGAGAGGGGTGGTATTCGAACCCACACCCTCTCGGTTAGAAACCAAGGAAAGGAAAAATAAAGAAAAAGTTTTGAGAGGCGTGGAATTCGAACCCACGACCTCTATGCGGATGAGGGAGATAATATAAAAATAAAATGAGGTTGTGTGGATTCGACCCCACAACCTCACAGTCAACTCAAATAAGTCAACTTTTAAAAAGGAGAATAATTAAAGAGGTTGTGGGGGTTCGAAGCCACAACCTCTCAGCCTAAGCGAATGGAAGGGAGGGGAAATTAGAAGATAATTTAGTGTGGCTGAGGGGACACGACCTCGGGTCCCAAAGCCTCACATGAACCGAAATATATTAAAGAAAAAAACGAAAATAGGGTTGTGGGGGCTTGAACCCCCAACCCCTCGGCCAACACAAGAGAGATTTTTAGTAGAAAAGTAAGCCTTCAATGTAAACATTGTGTTTTGACTTAGAGTTAAAATGTCATGACTATTAGTATAAAATCTATTAATAATGTAAATGACATTCAATTGATTCAAGACTTGGGATTCCTTGCCCAACCTTCTGTATTGATACATAAATTATACGTGAACAAAACGTATAAGAATAATGCCACCTACTTAGATCTAATTCAAGATCTTGGCATAACTACAAGATACATAAGTCTTGTACTACATAATCTTAGGAATGTAAGAGTTACTTAACGAACTACGAATGAAGCCTCATGGCTTGTGTGTATAGACTCATAAGTCTAGCATACGATCAAAAGTAAGTGATCCGAAGACGTATGAAATGAAATGATGAACCCTAGATGGTTAAGTATGAGTGTAAATACACTAAATGGCCAAGTGAATTGGCATATGATGAGATGAACAATGAAATGATGAAATGAACATTCACATAATAAAAGGTGAGTAACTATGAACAAGCAAAAGGGGCTAATGATAATGAATGGGGTGACAACATGATATGAGGCTAGTGTAAATGATGAGAGTTATCTCAAATGAGACTAAGTAAATGTTACCAATACGTACTCATCTATGAGGGTGTAAGATAAGGAAGAGACAAGTCTCTATGAACACTCTAATGAGAGTATTGAACTTAATACACTCAATACGAATGATGAGATGAGAAATCATCTAATGAGCTATGATGTCCTCATACTAGAAGCCAGGTTCCATGACGTATGAGATGAATGTAATGGAACTTTATACTGAGCACCGATAGACTAGCTATGAGCGGTGATGCCTTCTTTCGGGAAGGGCGGAGGTTCATGTAACTCTCATGAGATGAGACTATCCGGCTTGCCGGGTATGGGTCTCCTTATATTTCCTAGTCTTTGAACCTATACTTCCAATATAGGGATCTGGCGGGGTTAAATTCCCATGTACGCTAGCATGTTATTGGATCACTTTGGCCGGTGATTCCACCTCTTTTCAGTGTGGGGGAGACACTGGATTTCATGATGCTCACATGATCTATGTCGGTTAAAGTTAAAGTTCCCAATGAATGAATGAGGCCAGCCTCAAATGATGCACATAATGAAATGAATGATACCGAAGGTGTTTGGATAGGATAATCAAAAGGTGAGTTAGATTCAAGTAATGACAGTAGGTCATTCTTGGTCATTGCACAACGAACCTAATGAAAGTCTTAAACTGCATCCTAGGTATAACCGGTGGTTACACTGTACTATGAACGAAATGAAATGAAGTACGTATGAATGAATGAAGCAGACTCTGTGTTTGCTAATGAAGACTCCCTAGTTGAGGTCCCATATGTTAAACCCTCATTTCTGGGATGTCTTAATGTAAAGTCCATGATTCCAAGGTCTCATGGTATATGAATAAATGATATTAAAGAAGTTATGTGCTACATGTAAAATGTACTGTATGCTATATGATATGTGCTATGTGTAAATGTTATGTGCTGTGTGCAAATGTGAAAAGTATGATGATGTATGTTATTCTCATGGTATCACTTTCCTAATCCAAATTTGGAAACTTTCCTAATCTCAATTTGGCAAGTCCAATGACTTGACTTCCAAAAGTCATGTTGTTAGGAAAGAGCTATTCTTTCTCATGCATGTCCTTGGTGTGTGCTTGCATATACCCATACTTAGTACAAGTGTGTACTAACCCTATACAAACTCTATTATTTTAGGTGTAGACACAGGTGGACGGTAGACCTACAGGATCATCGTTGCAGTTATCCGGACGTCCAGCATTCATCCGGTTTTTGGTAGGTCCTCATGCTTTCGAGGATGCTACTGTTTATGTTCTAGCTTAGTTTAGGAGTTGAGCTAGTGGAGCATGTTCCACTAGCGTTTCTTTC
Source organism: Solanum sitiens (assembly GCA_016801875.1). Taxonomy (NCBI): domain Eukaryota; kingdom Viridiplantae; phylum Streptophyta; class Magnoliopsida; order Solanales; family Solanaceae; genus Solanum; species Solanum sitiens. The sequence goes on along the minus strand of JABWTJ010000525.1, from coordinate 630,546 downwards.
TTATTTTATTCAGACTATGTATGGGTGCCATTTTGGCAATTATACGATTATGTCATTGAACTATTTCTTTCATTTGATTATCTCTTAATGTTTAGATGGTTGATGTTAAACGAATTACGAATGTATTAGAAATGTTTAGTAAGTAATGTTTAGAAACAAAAAGTTTCAAATTTTCCGCTTAATTTAACCTATGTAAAGTAAGAATGACGTACGTAGGCTTGTCTGCGACCTCTGAGAGGTCAACGACGCCGGTCTCGTCTGGGGTCTAGATTCCAGTCGTGACAAAGTTGGTATCAGAGCACTAGGTTAAATTACAAAAATAATAAGTTCACATGAACCACATTGAGTAGCTTCTAAGTCATGGTAGTGAAGTGCACCACTATCCTGGATTAGAGACTGCATGATGCGTAGGAATTTTTCCCTTCTTCTGATCTTATCGTGCTTTTCTAAATGTATGAATTCTTGGTGTTATGAGCGTGTCTAACATCAATCCTTTTTGTTTTTCCCGAGAATGAACACTAGGAGAGGATTTGGTCAGAGGAGAGGAGGAGCAGCTGCTGGGGGTAATCAGGATCTACCCCAGGCTCCAGCTGAAGTAGTGGCCATGCCAGTTAACCCAGCTGGGTTGACTGATGTTGAGGTGCGGGCATCTTTGGCCCAAATGGCACAGGCCATTACCATGCAGGCCCAGGCTATGACTGCCCAGTTCAACAGACAGGATGTGCAGAGGGAGAACCCACCGGTCCGTAGCATGGCTGACAGACTGAGGGATTTCACGAGGATGAATTCTCCCATTTTCACAGGGGTTAAGACATCGGAGGATTCTCAAGAGTTTGTAGATGAGGTGCATAAAATCCTTGTGGCTATGGGGGCCACTGATGTTGAGAAAGTTGAGCTGGCTTCCTATCAGCTCAAGGATGTTGCACAGACTTGGTGCAAGATGTGGCAAGATAGCCGTGTTTTAGTGGGAGTACCAGTCACATGGGAGCTGTTCAAGACAGCATTTCTGGAGAGATTCTTTCCCAGGAAGATGAGGGAGGCCAAGGTTGAGGAATTCATCAATCTCAAACAAGGCTCCATGACAGCCAGGGAGTATTCCCTGAAGTTTGTTAAGCTGTCAAGGTATGTTGTTTTTCCCTAAGTATTTAATAGCAAGAATAAGAATAATACTGAACCTTGTTGAAATATCCCAGGTATGCTACTTCCCTGGTTTCTAACAGCAGGGATGAGATGAGCAGGTTCCTCACAGGAATCAATGGAGACCTGGAGGAGGAGTGTCGATCTGCTATGCTCGATGACAATATGGATCTTTCCAGGTTGACGGTGCATGACCAGCAGATAGAGGACAGCCGCAGAAAAAGAGGTGTTTGTGATGCTAGGAGGCCCAGGCCTCAAGACCAGGCAGGACCCAGTCATGGAGGACACAGGAATAACTTTTGCGTTCGTGAGCAACCAAGGTTCAAAAAGGGGCAACAGAGTTCTGGGAATTCTAATCCTCAGAGGAGTGCTACACCTAAAGAAGGCAGACCTGAGACCAAGAAGGGAAATGGAGGTGAGATGCAGCGTACTAAGAAGAGTTGTGCTAAGTGTGGCCGAGCTCACAGTGGAGAGTGCAGATAGGGCACTAATGCCTGCTTCGGTTGTGGTAAGAGTGGACACATGGTCAGAGACTGTCCACAAAACAGAGGTCAGGCTGGAGGTAATACTCAGCCTAGGCCTAATCCACAGGGTGCAGCAGCAGCCGAGCCTCCTAAGAGGAATAGGTTTTATGCCCTGAAGGGCAGAGAGGAGCAGGAGAAGTTCGCTGATGTGGTCACAGGTATGGTGCAAGTATTCTCAACTTCTGTTTATGCTTTACTTGATCCAGGGTCTACACTTTCCTTTGTAACTCCTCTGCTTGCTCTTACTTTTGAGGTGTTGCCTGAAGTTCTACATGATCCTATAGTGGTTAGTACACCATTAGGAGAGAATGTAACTGATAGAGTGTACAAAGATTGCCGAATAGTTGTGAGTGGTAAAACTATGTGTGCAAACCTGATTGAGTTACCCATGCATGATTTTGATGTTATTCTTGTCATGGATTGGCTTCACAGTTTCTATGCTTGCTTAGACTGTCGTAGTAGGGTGGTGAGATTTCGCTTTCCTAATGAAGAAGAGTTAGTCTGGGAGGGGTACAATTCGAGTCATCCTAACCCCTTGATGTCTAACCTTAAGGCCAATAAAATGATGTCCAAGGGGTTATTGTGTCATCTTATGAGTGTTAATGATTTAGATCATGACATTCCTTCCGTATAATCTGTACCTGTAGTGAATGAGTTCTTAGATGTGTTCCCTGATGATTTACCTAGAGTTCCTCCCCTTCGAGAGATAGACTTTGGTATCGATTTAGAACCCGATACTAAACAAATCTCAATTCCTCCTTACAGAATGGCTCCAGCTGAACTCAAAGAGTTGAAGCTGCAGTTAAAAGATCTCACTGACAAGGGTTTCATTCAGCCGAGCATATCCCCTTGGGGCGCTCCAGTGTTGTTTGTAAAGAAGAAAGATGGAACCCTTAGAATGTGTATCGATTATCGGCAGCTCAACAAAGTCACTATAAAGAATAAGTATCCACTCCCCAGAATAGATGATCTGTTTGACCAACTCCAAGGGTCTAGTTTCTTCTCTAAGATTGATCTTCGTTCAGGGTATCATCAGCTTAGGGTTAGGGATGGAGATATCCTAAAGACAGCCTTTCGTACCGGCTATGGTCACTATGAGTTTTTAGTCATGTCATTTGGTCTCACGAATGCACCTGCTGCATTTATGGACCTCATGAACAGGGTCTTCCGTGAATACCTTGACTCTTTCGTCATAGTATTCATTGATGACATTCTCATCTACTCTAAGACCAAGGAAGAGCATGAACAACATTTGAGACTAACCTTGCAGGTACTTAGACAGCATCAGTTGTATGCCCAATTCAGCAAATGTGAATTCTGGCTGAGATCAGTGACCTTCCTAGGTCATGTTGTGTCCGATCAGGGCGTGGAGGTGGATCCCAGGAAGACTGAGGCTGTGAAGAACTGGCCAAAACCTCTTACTCCTACTGACATCCGTAGCTTTTTGGGATTGGCTGGTTACTATCGCAGGTTTGTGGAGGGATTTTCTTCCATTGCTGCCCCATTGATAGCTTTGACTAAGAAGAAAGCCAAGTTTGAATGGACGGAGACTTGTGAGAAGAGTTTCCAGGAGCTCAAGGACAGACTCACTTCAGCCCCGGTGCTTACCTTGCCAAAGTGTGGTGAGAACTACACTGTTTATTGTGATGCATCTAGGGTTGGTTTGGGTTGTGTTCTTATGCAGGTTGGCAAGGTGATAGCCTATGCATCCAGACAACTCAAAGTTCATGAGAAGTATTATCCCACTCATGACCTGGAGTTGGCAGTTGTGGTATTTGCACTGAAGCTGCGGAGGCATTATCTGTATGGAGTGCATGTAGATGTGTTCACAGACCATAAAAGTCTCCAGTACGTGTTCACACAGAGGGAGTTGAATCTACGTCAGCGGAGATGGTTGGAGCTGCTGAAGGATTATGACATGAATATGCACTATCATCCAGGTAAGGCTAATGTTGTAGCTGATGCTTTGAGCAGGATGATCATGGGAAGTACAGCTCACATTGAGGATGAGAAGAGGGAGCTGGTAAAAGATATACACAGACTGGCCAGACTGGGTGTGCGTTTGGTTGACTCCACTAGTGGGGATGTTTCAGTTCATCCTAGTTCTGAATCATCCTTGGTAGTTGAAGTCAAGCAGGGTCAGCATCTAGATCCCATGTTGATGGAATTTAAGGACTCAGTGCTGCTGAAGATGAATGAGTCTTTCGCTTTGGGAGGTGATGGCATACTTAGATATCAGGACAGGCTGTGTGTGCCAGATGTGGGTGATTTGCGGACCAGGATTATTGCAGAGGCCCATGGTTCCAGATATTCTATACATCCAGGTTCCACCAAGATGTATCATGATCTCAAGCAGATTTATTGGTGGGATGGCATGAAGAAGGACATTGCAGAACATGTGGCCAAGTGTCCTAATTGTCAGCAGTTTAAGGCTGAGCATCTTAAGCCTGGTGGTCTAACGCAGATTATTGAGGTTCCGACTTGGAAATGGAAGGCCATTAACATGGACTTCGTGGTTGGGCTTCCGAGGACTAGAAGGCAGCATGACTCTATATGGGTTATTGTGGACAGGTTGACTAAGTCTGCCCACTTTATCCCTGTAAAGTCTACTTACCGAGCCGAGGATTATGCGAGGCTCTACATTGATGAGATTGTGAGATGGCATGGGATTCCCTTGTCTATTATTTCAGACAGAGGAGCTCAGTTTACTTCTCATTTCTGGAGATCTTTCCAGAAGAGCTTGGGCACGCAGGTGAAGCTTAGTAGTGCCTTCCACCCTCAAACAGATGGGCAGGCAGAGCGCACCATTCAGACGTTAGAGGAGATGTTGAGGGCGTGTGTGATTGACTTCAGAGGTAACTGGGATGACCATCTGCCTTTGATAGAGTTCTCATATAATAATAGCTATCACTCCTGCATTGGGATGGCACCGTTTGAGGCATTGTATGGTAGGAGGTGTAGATCTCCAGTTGGGTGGTTCGAGGTTGGAGAGTCATCCATTTTGGAGCCGGAGATCATTCATGAGGCCTTAGAGAAGGTCAGAATGATTAGGGACAGGTTGGATACTGCGTACAGTCGGCAGAAGTCATATGCTGATAACAGAAAGCGACCCTTAGAGTTTGATGTTGGTGACCAGATTTACTTAAAAATATCACCTATGAAAGGGGTGATGAGATTTGTTAGGAAAGGGAAGCTGAGTCCGAGATATGTTGGGCCATATGAGATCCTACAGCGTGTGGGTGAGGTGGCCTATGAGTTGGCATTGCCCACAGAGTTAGCTTCTGTCCATCCAGTCTTTCATGTATCTATGTTGAAGAAGTGCCTAGGTGATCCAGCATCAATCTTACTTGTTGAAGGTTTGGGGGTTGATGAAGACTTGTCTTATGAGGAGGTACCGGTTGAGATCTTAGACAGACAGGTCAAGCTGCTGAGGAACAAGGAGATTGCCACGGTGAAAGTATTGTGGAGAAATCATCTTGTTGAGGGTGCTACGTGGGAAGCTGAGGCCTACATGAGGGCCCGCTACCCTCACCTGTTCAGCTCTTGAGGTTAGACTTTATACTCTTAAACCTATGCTTCCTTACCTCCCCGTATTTTGTTGCTATTGATTGGCGTGCTATTATTATGATCTGACTGGCATTACAACATGAAGTAGTAGTGTCATTCGGGGACGAATGTTCCTAAGTGGGGGATAATGTAACAACCCTAAAAAAATGAATAGGATCAAGACTTATGTTTTTCAAGAATGCTTGTGATTAGACCAAGGTCCACACGTATTGATACGCGTAGAACCATACCTCAGAACCCTTACTACGACCAAGCCAACTAACTTGGGGAGTTAATTGAGCTTGTAAAGGTGGGAACCAACCATGTGAGGCTCACGAAAACGAAGATTTAATCGAAAGAGTTTTTACCGGACTCAAAAGAAGAAATTTTAAGTTTTGAGGGTCCAAGGGTAAAATGGTCTTCTCCAGGCCAAGGGTAATAGTGTAATTACCCTGAGTAATTAATTAGTAAATTAATTAAGTTCAAAAAAATAATAAAATTCGGGTGGGGCAACCCGAAGTGACCCATTTTTGCAAAATGGGGTCACCCGGGTTTGAACCCCACTAAGAGCAAGATTTAACTTGCTTTTATTTTAATGTGTTAATTTAGTTTTAATAAATAATTAGTAATATCTGATTTAGGAAAAAGAAATCAGATTTTTATTAATTTTTATTAATTAATAAATTAACTAATTCAAACCCACAAAGTCCTACCTACACTAGACTTCTATCTCCCATTTTCCCCACTCTCTTTGTACGATTTCTCTCTCTCTTTCACTCTTTTCTTTCTTGGCTGAAAAAGTTAGAAAATAATCAGCAAAGGAAAATAAGGTAAAGGCAAAAGTTCTTCAAAAACTTGAAAGAGAGAAAACACAAAGAAGAAGCAATCCGATAACGTTAAAGCAGAACATACTACACTAGTCAAGTGAGGTGTGAGTGTGGGCGTTTGGACTGATTTGTGGAGGAGTTTCTTGGGCAGCATTCTGGACATTTAACAAGAAAACAAGGTATGGGTCTTCTTACTCTTGGTCCCTTTCCCAAGAGACCCCTACGACTCAGTAAATTCTGTTCAAAAACTAAGGTTGATTCCCTTGTTGCATGTCCCTGTCATTAGCTCCCAACGAATATAGGTTGGTATGAATGCTGGTAGACTTAGGATTATGTGATGTTTGTGCTGAATGGTAATGTATTGGATGTACGTTAATTCATGAAAAGACAACCATGTGTGTGTGTGTTCGAATTAAGAAAGAAACAAAATGTGTATGGCATGTTTGAGTCTCGGCCTAGGGGCTGGATTTTGTTGATGTTTTGTTGGTTGTTTTATGTACACTAATTGATGTAAAATGTGATGTTCATGTGACATGAAGTGTGGCTGAATTGAGGAGTAAACATTTTGGTTGAGAGTTCGTGAAAATGTTTTATTAACAGACGTACCAAACGTACAATGTATTGTCCTATGAATCTACTAACAAATGGAGATAAAAAAATGAGTAAAGAAGATTACTTTGAATTTCCAGCATTTTGTTAATATGTCTCTGCCAAACTAAGATGTTTCAAATGCCAAGAAAAATAAGGAAAATAAGGTGAGGTCTTTGAGGGTCGAACCCGAGACCTCACCCCTTTAAAAATAAAAATAAAAAATGGTTTAATTAAAGAAGAAGAAATTCGTGTGGTGAGGGGGATTCGAACCTATGGTGGATGGGGAATAAGAGTGAAGAAAAAGAAAACAAGAAATGAGAGGGGTGGGATACGAACCCACACCCTCTCGGTTAGAAACCAAGGAAAGGAAAAATAAAGAAAAAGTTTTGAGAGGCGTGGGATTCGAACCCACGACCTCTATGCGGATGAGGGAGATAATATAAAAATAAAATGAGGCTGTGGGTATTCGACCCCACAACCTCACAGTCAACTCAAATAAGTCAACTTTTAAAAAGGAGAATAAATAAAGAGGTTGTGGGGGTTCTAACCCACAACCTCTCGGCCTAAGCGAATGGAAGGGAGGGGAAATTAGAAGATAATTTAGTGTGGCTGAGGGGACTCGACCTCGGGTCCCAAAGCCTCACATGAACCAAAATATATTAAAGAAAAAAACGAAAATAGGGTTGTGGGGGCTTGAACCCCCAACCCCTCGGCCAACACAAGAGAGATTTTTAGTAGAAAAGTAAACCTTCAATGTAAACATTGTGTTTTGACTTAGAGTTAAAATGTCATGACTATTAGTATAAAATCTATTAATAATGTAAATGACATTCAATTGATTCAAGACTTGGGATTCCTTGCCCAACCTTCCGTATTGATACATAAATTATACGTGAACAAAACGTATAAGAATAATGCCACCTACTTAGATCTAATTCAAGATCTTGGTATAACTACAAGATACATAAGTCTTGTACTACATAATCTTAGGAATGTAAGAGTTACTTAACGAACTATGAATGAAGCCTCATGGCTTGTGTGTATAGACTCATAAGTCTAGCATACGATCAAAAGTAAGTGATCCTAAGACGTATGAAATGAAATGATGAACCCTAGAAGGGTTAAGTATGAGTGTAAATACACTAAATGGCCAAGTGAATTGGCATATGATGAGATGAACAATGAAATGATGAAATGAACATTCAAATAATAAAAGGTGAGTAACTATGAACAAGCAAAAGGGGCTAATGATAATGAATGTGGTGACAACATGATATAAGGCTAATGTAAATGATGAGAGTAATCTCAAATGAGCCTAAGTAAATGTTACCAATACGTACTCATCTGTGAGGGTGTAAGATAAGGAAGAGACAAGTCTCTATGAACACTCTAATGAGAGTATTGAACTTAATACACTCAATATGAATGATGAGATGAGAAATCATCTAATGAGCTATGATGTCCTCATACTAGAAGCCAGGTTCCATGACGTATGAGATGAATGTAATGGAACTTTATACTGAGTACATATGAATGAGTGAAGCAGACTCTGTGTTTGCTAATGAAGACTCCCTAGTTGAGGTCCCATATTTTGAGCCCTCATTTCTGGGATGTCTTAATGTAAAGTCCATGATTCCAAGGTCTCATGTTATATGAATAAATGATATGAAAGAAGTTATGTGCTACATGTAAAATGTATTGTATGCTATATGATATGTGCTATGTGTAAATGTTATGTGCTGTGTGCAAATGTGAAAAGTATGATGATGTATGTTATTCTCATGGTATCACTTTCCTAATCCAAATTTGGAAACTTTCCTAATCTAAATTTGGCAAGTCCACTGACTTGACTTCCAAAAATCATGTTGTTAGGAAAGAGCTATTCTTTCTCATGCACGTCCTTGGTGTGTGCTTGCATATACCCATACTTATTACAAGTGTGTACTAACCCTATACAAACTCTACTATTTTAGGTGCAGGCACAGGTGGACGGTAGAGCTACAGGATCATCGCTGCAGTTATCCGGACGTCCAGCATTCATCCGGTTTTTGGTAGGTCCACATGCTTTCGAGGATGCTACTGTTTATGTTATAGCTTAGTTTAGGAGTTGAGCTAGTGGAGCATGTTCCACTAGCGTTTCTTTCTTATTTTATTCAGACTATGTATGGGTGCCATTTTGGCAATTATACGATTATGTCATTGAAATATATCTTTCATTTGATTATCTCTTAATGTTTAGACGGTTGATGTTGAACGAATTACGAATGTATTAGAAATGTTTAGTAAGTAATGTTTAGAAACAAAAAGTTTCAAATTTTCCGCTAAAATTAACCTATGTAAAGTAAGAATGACGTAAGTAGGCTTGTCTGCGACCTCTGAGAGGTCAACGACGCCGGTCTCTTCTGGGGTCTAGATTTCAGTCGTGACAAAAACACTGCCTATAAACATCATTATAGCTCATATAAAGACCTCATAATCCCATGAAACACTCATAAGTACATAAAAACACTTAAGACCCCTTTGGTGACTAGTCGTCAAACGTCTTGGTCGTCCCTTGACATTTAACTTCCAAATCACCGCAATATAAGTATACATACTATAAAACACTTAATGAACATATTTTAAAACTTTTTATACACTTGTGAGTCTGTAAGCACTTAATTCATTTTCGGGGTCTTAGAATATCCCCAACTTGGGAACATTTGTCCTCGAATGACACTTGGAATATCTTTAAACACAGCAAGGACTCAATAAACCATATAGAAGATCATAACATTCAGAACATCATCATATAGAATTCAATGCAGCAAGCCTACAAGGAGCATAAACTTCAAGCCACTTAGGACTCAATGCAACACAAGTAAGCAAAATCTTTATTCACTTACTTTCAAAATGCATCAACCACATAGGTTCTTGTCATATTCATAGGAGGAACATCCTTCCCTTAATCATAACATGGTCTTTACATTTCATTTCATTAGTATCTCATTATGCAACAATCATTAAGTCACACATAAGAAGTTAAAAACATCACTCGAGAAGCAATTAAGCACTCATACTCCAATGCACGGAAAGTTGAGTTAAGTAAATCAACAATGATTCTTATCTTTAAGACATAATCCCATGAAAGCCATACTCAAACTTACCATGATTATTTATGTTTAAAGAGGAATGTCCTTTTCCTCACATACTTACATGTCTCATGAGTTCTTATACGAACAATGCACAAAGGTTAATTCAGTTTAAATGAGAATTCTCAACTTCTAACCAAAGCATGCTGATATCTCCTTCCAAGTCAATACAAAATGGTAAGTCACACCACACACATCACAACAATAGGAAGTCATTTCACAAAAATTCAATTGTTAGTCATGACAATAGCCTTCATAGGCAAGCGTCAATTTGGGAAAATCTTACAATTTCTAGGTACACACAAGGATATTGGCTAAACATGTCTTCACTTTTCAAGAATGAGCGTACAATCATGCTTTCTGAAACCATAAAAGTCACATAATTTTTTTCAAGAGACACAACATTTTCCATTTAACGGAGACTCAATTACTCATTTATGGATTTAAATACGACACATTAACATTGACAATAAACATTCTTCTTACCTTGTCTCATGAAGTCTAATGCACAATTATCATGTCAAGATGCAAAATACACATGAGAAAATATGAATTTGATCAAAAATTCTTTTTCAATTAATTTAGAATCTTCAAAACATGCTTAACATAGTGTAAATCAAGATGTACATATCATAGAAAAATATGTAACTCATACTTTATGAAAGACTCCTATCAAGAACAAGCTTCTAGGAACTCTTGGTCTCAAGCTCAAGTAACAATACAAGGAAAAGATAGGAATATCCACAACCTTACTACTCACATCACCATCCCCCACTTAGGGTAAACTCATTTAAGATCATCTTAACTCCACCTTAGGAAAACTTTAGCTCACCAACTTAAATAGTCAAGAACATAACCCTACTGTTGGGATCTAAGCTTAAGTAAACACCTCATAAACACTACCTAAAAGTGATTTTGCAATATAAAGAAGTTCAAAGTAACTTAACTTAAGGACATCTAGGGCATTCTAGACATTACCATCTAGGCACATTATCTCCCACTTGGGGATACCCCAATCACATCATGCCCATAAACACTAATGTCAATGCAAGCCTAAGCCAACCTATATTCTCCTCACACCAGAACGTTAAACAACATTGAGGGTTCTAACTCCTAATCTCACATCCAGGAGTCTACTAACTCAAACACCAAGGGGTAATACCTCAACCTTCATAATTACTCCAAGTTCAACACCTAAAGGAATTCCATAACAATCAAGTGAAATCATACTACCCAACCACATAAGGTCTCAACTATACCATGAATGCAAAGGTTCATGAAAACCATAGGGAAGAAAATAGAGAAGACATAGCGATAAGGCCTCTTTCTTTTCTTTGAATTCTAGAGTAAGGTAACTTCTAGGTTATTCAACCCACATGATCACCCTACAAAGTAAGCACACTACCTTCACTTATATGGTCAAGCCTACACAAAAGACACCAATCCATACAAAGCAACCATGAAGCATTTACACACATAATAAGGAAACATTTGAACCATTACACATATACAAAGAGCAACATGCATCTTTAGCTATTTACCAGCCTTAGCAAAGGCATTTCAAACCTAAACCATATTTTAGACTAACATCATGCAAAACCATACAGTAACATCCCATTCCAAAAAAAAAAGCTCCATTCTATTTTAATAACCTCCTTAACAAGCTATAACCATGTCATAACATAAATCTTCAAATAACATGTCATTCCATATTAGTCTCATATATATCCATAAATGGCATCATACAAATAAACCATGCAAAACGTCACCTTCACTCATACTCATCAGACCATAAAACCAGGACAAGCATAGAAACTCACCTTTTCTCAGTCAAACATAGAGATACCATCTCATCCAAGCAATCACATCTAAAAGACCACTTGACAAGAAAACATAAGAGAGATATCTTATAGAGTTAAGTTCTATGGCACGACATGAGAATGATGAATAAAGAAAACTTTATTGTCTTATAGCTCCCGCTCATGGATGTGTCGCGACTCACCACGAATGACCGAGACTCTACTAGGCGTGACAATATGAGTCTTTGGACACTAAAACCACTTTTATAACTTCATGCTATGATACCATATTTTTCACGGCCGAGGAGCACCACCTAGAAGTAATATGACATACTTCACCTCTCGGAGGTCTTATACAACCCCATAGTTATCATTCATCGCATTCTCATAGTAAATTTAGCGAAAAATCTAAAAATTTCATAGCACATCATATGCTAGAAACATCACTTCATATATATATATATATATATATATATATATATATATATATATATATATATAGAATATAAGGCATACTACATAGTTAGACTCTAAGTCTCTTTTGCCATATTAGACTCAACATTATCAGTGTACATTAGGGACACGACCCTTTAGTAACATATCATAAAATCTAAACTATTACATAACTTTAATTAAGAACATAACATAAGAAATCCTTGGAACATAAGGATCCGTTTCCTTGAGTTTGGAAAACATATATCAAGCCCTTCACCTTAGAGACATCCTTTAAGCATCCATAACCTACACTTTGTATAAAAAGGTAGAGAAGAATGGTTTTTGTAAAATAATGCACCAAGTATAGCAATCATGCAAAAATATGCATTTAGAAAGGACATTTTACTTGAAACCATGAATCATGCCTTTTTGTAAAAATCTCATAAAACCTTGATATAATAGCATTTATTCAATTTCATACTTCATATCGGCATATACCATAGTCAAACATGACATAAAGTCCCACATAGCATTTAAGTCACATTTGGAGCCACCTTACAGTAAGCTCTTTTCCAATTACAGTAAGCTTTCTTTCTTTAAACATCTTAACTTCCCAAGTAACCCTCTAGTGACACTTTGTGCAATGCATCACCTTAAGGCCACAAGGTTCTCATACATATAACCTACATACAAACATATACCATCATAGTAGAATAGCACACCATAAGACACATTCAAGTCAAGGCTTACAACATCATTACAGTGAACCATAGTTTACTTGGACATATGCTAACTTCATTCATATATAACATTACAAGACCATACTCACAATCCTATTCTAAGTCTACAAGTGAAATGTAGATTTGAAGTCCTATAAACTCACACCTACTTTGTAAACCTATCATAAGACCACAAGCCTTATCATATACTTCATATACCAAACACAATACTATAGTCAACATCCTACACTTCAAGTAGGACATTAGTCACATAGTCATATTAGAACATCATATCATGCATATCGTCACATCATGTAGACACTAACACAATATCATCTAAGAGAACCATAATAATAGACACATACATTAGACCACCTTCCTAGGACTTCCTCAGAGAGCTACTTGTGCAATGCATAGATGGGTTCATTACTTCCACCTATCCTAACTACCTTCCCTTAGGTTATCCTAGTTAGGGTCCCTTTACTTTACATAAATTTCATTGTCCATTTTATATTTGGGATATTATAGACTTAACCGACCCTAAGACATGGGTGTTAAACATGGAATTTGGTCTTGTAGAGCCTTACACCAAAGGAAGTTGCTCTACTTAGCCAAAGTAGAACATTAACACATGCTAGCATACTAAGTGATATCACTTGCTAGATCCTATGTGGCAAGCATAGTTTATCTGACTTGGGGGTCGTCATGGAAACATCACTCTATGCCCTTTTGGACTATGAGGCTATCCACCTCGTGAGGAGTACGGTGAATACTATCTTCCCTCCTTGAGAAGGTGTCACCCCTCATCTACATATTTACTCGGTGCTAAGCTAAGTTCCCTTTATTGAAAGTCATTATTACTCATTACTTTATAAAACATATGACTAGGAGATTTAACTCCTCACTTGCTTAGATCATAGGTCATAAATAAGAATTTATCAACCTAAATCATGTGAGAAGTCCTTTCACATGGACATAGCATATGTAAGAACCAAGAAGTTTCGAGTACCATTGGGAACACCTTTCAAGATCCCCTCCATTTACTAGATCATTATACATATGTGTGTGTACATATATGTGAGCAAACCTTTAACATAAAAACCCTTTGACCCACACATGTTCATACTTCACTTCGTTAATGCATAAGTGTGCAAGTGTAACTACACGAGCAATCCTTTCATAAAAACACCTTTAGACACTATGGACATTCATAACATAATCATGCATTCATATTCATGTACATAAGAAACCAAACCTATGAACTATCCTATCAAGACACACATATGCAATTCATAGACAAGGTCTAATACCCTTGCCCATACTAGTACACCAATCAAGTCATCCTAGTTAAGGGATACATAACATACTTCATGAAAAAATACATAACATGCATAGTAGAAGAAATTAATGCATATGAGAATTATCCTTTCATTAGACACCATTAACCTATACTACTTGTAAGCATGCATGATATGTGAGTGTTTGTACATTGGTCAACATGATCATGTAAGGGTAACAATCCTAACATTGAGGCAGCCACCTTAAAAAGGTCACAATACACATTCAAGTCCCCTAAACCATAGACAACTCATATATAGAGTAATAGGAACTACATACCACACACCAAACATCATAGCATAGGAGGTAAGACATATTCATCATTTACATCTAGGACACCTAATTACGCTCAAGACAACATATTCATATAGGGGTATATAGGTAGGGGTAATTCTACACAAGACTAACCAATCACCAATAGACCTCAACCATGTCATACGTATAGACCCTAAACTCTAACATCTTCATTAACATATAGAAAGCATCACCAATATAACATACAACATGATACTAGTAAAGGAGACTAGACATATAATTCACATTGTGTGATCCTCATAACCACACTTCACATTAAGTAACTTGCCTTCAAGGCAATGATTAAAACACATAGATAAATATAGACAAGAAGGTAAACACCACCACAATAAGTGAATCATACCAATCAACACAATTCAATGTCAATTTTATACTAAATAGAGAGGTCTAGGTCAACTCACCAATACTTCTAATCTTTGATAATCCTTGATCAATTCCCACAATTCAACATCAATATTTGTGCAAAACAGTAGCTAAAGACACCATTACATAAACGAAATCATACTTTAAACATCACCGTTTCATTATCACATTCAGTACACAACTTTATCAAGTCTATAGAAAGTATGAAAATATATGTAAATTTACCCAATCCCGAAACCTTGATCACCATTGATCACTCATTCAACAATTCATATTGAATTAACATGATTAACAATAGTAATAGGCAATTCAACATAATTGAAACATAATTCAACCAACATAGATTCAAGATCACAAGACCCACATTATAGGCCAATTTGAGAATTTAGGAGGATCGTGGGTTCATTATTAAATTGGACTGCAATTCATCTTAAAAGAGTAGAAAATCATAAATTTATCATAAACACGCTTCAGAAATCAATTTGAGAAAGAACCCATGGCTAGATTGGAAATTGAGAATTTTGGTCTTTTAATCATATTTGAAAATTCTTTATTGACTCCTTACATGAAAGGATAACTAAGGATTAAGGATCACCATACCTTTCTACATGACAAGACCACAAGAAATTGAAGAAGAAACCATGAAAATCCAGACCCTAGCTTGAACTTGAGTTTTCCCTCCAACAGAGGTTTGAGAGGATTGGGCAGAGAAGAGAGATTTGGGATTTTGATTTTTCTTATTGGGTGTTGGGGTTTTGGCTTAGGAAAGGGTTAAATAAGTCACAAAAACAATTTATAACCGTCTCCCCATGTTACCAAAACACCCACATACTTATTGGGACCTTTAGACATGTCAAAATTGACCTAAAAATGACGCAATCGGATTTGGGAAGTGGTTGCGCGTTGCGGAGGCAGCCTCTGATTCTGCCCAAAATAATTTTTGATGCAGTAGAGTGTGTGTTGGGTGCGCGACGTGAGGCTGGACATCCATTCTTGCTGCTGCACGCTGCCTTGGGAAGCCTCCTTGTCCAACGTTTGGGTCATCCTTAGGGGCCCCTAGGGTGTTCCTCGGGGAGTTGTACCCAAATGTTTTGACCCTTAACATGTATATTAAGATGATATGGTCAACCCTACTGTTTTTAGACATCAAACAACACCCTCAACACATCAAAACTCGTTAAACACACTCGAGTACGTCCAAGGGCTAACTTTCGAACGTCTTGGACGTTTGACATCAAAAATTTATGAAACTTAAAGCACTGTCTATCAACATCATTATAACTCATATAAAGACCTCATAATCCCATGAAACACTCATAATCACATAAAAACACTTAAGATCCCTTTGGTGACTAGTCGTCGAATGTATTGGTCGTCCCTTGATATTTGACTTCCAAATAACCTAAATTCAAGTATACATACTATAAAACACTTAATGAACATATTTTAAACCTTTTTAGACACATGTGACTCTCTAAGCATTTAATTCATTTTCGGGATCTTACAATATCCCCCTGTTGGGAACATTTGTCCTCGAATAACAGTTGGAACATCTTTAAATAAAGCAAGGACTCAATGAACCATAGATCAGCTAACAACATTCATAACATCATCACATAGAATTAAATGCACCAAACTTACAAGGAGAACAAACTTCAAGACATTTAGCACTCAATGCAACAAAAAGTAAGCAAAACCTTTATTCACTTACTTTCAAAATGCATCAACCACATAGGGTCTTGTCATGTTCATCGGAGGAACATACTTATCCTAATCATAACATGGTCTTTACATTTCATTTAATTAGTATCTCATTATGCAAAAACCTTTAAGTCACACATAAGAAGGTTCAGCATCACTCAAGAAGCAATTAAGCACTCATAATCCAAAACACAGAATCTTGAGTTAAGTAAATCAACAATGACTCTTATCTTTAGGACATAATGCCATGAAATCCATACTCACCCTTACCATGCTTAGTTATGTTTAAGAAGTAATGCCCTTCTCCTCACATACTTACATGTCTCATGAGTTCTTACTCAAACAATGCACAAAGGTCAATTCATTTTAAATGAGAATTCTCAACTTTTAACCAAAGCATGCTCATATCTCCTTCCTAGTGAATACAAAATGGTAAATTACACCACACACATCACAAAAAAGGGAAGTCATTTCACATAATTTCAATTGTTAGTCATGACAATAGCCTTCACATGCAAGCATCAATTTAGGAAAATCTTACAATTTCTAGGCACACAAAAGATATTGTCTAAACATGTCTTCACTTTTCAAGAGTGAGCGTACAATCACACTTTCCAAACAATAAAAGTCATATTTTTTTTCCAAGAGATTCATCATTTTTCATTTAACGGAGACTCAATTTCTCATTTATGGATTAAAACACCAGTGACATTAAGCATACTTATTACCTTGTCTCATGAAGTCTAATGCACAATTATCATGCCAATATGCACAATCAACATGAGAAAACATGAATTTGATCAAAAATCCTTTTTCATTTAATTTAGAATCTTCAAAACATGCTTAACATAGTGTCAATCAAGACATAAATAACATAAGGATAATATGCAACTCATACTTTATGCAAGAATCCTACCAAGAACAAGCTTCTACGAACTCTTGGTCTCATGCTCAAGTAAGAAAACAAGGAAAATATAGGAATATCCACAAACTTACTACTCACATCACCATCCCCCACATAGAGTAAACTCATTCAAGAGCTTCTAAACTCAACATTAGGAGAACTTTAGCTCACCAACTTAAATAGCCAAGCACATCACCCCTACTCTTGGGATCTAAGCTTTGGCAAACCCCTCAAAAACATCACCTAAAAGTGA
This sequence comes from Solanum sitiens, assembly GCA_016801875.1. Classification (NCBI taxonomy): domain Eukaryota; kingdom Viridiplantae; phylum Streptophyta; class Magnoliopsida; order Solanales; family Solanaceae; genus Solanum; species Solanum sitiens. Next base: position 612,963 of record JABWTJ010000525.1, on the reverse strand, counting down.
TTTCCAACCTAAAGAAGTTCAAAGGAACTCAACATAGGGACATCAAGGTCATTCTAGACCTTACCATCTAGGAACATTATCCCCCACTTGGGGCTAGCCCAATCACATCATTCCCTTAAACACTACGGTTAAGGAAACCCTAAGCAAACCTATATACTCCTCAAACAAGAAGGTTAAACATTATTGAGGGTTCCCACTCCTACTCTCACATTAAAAGAGTCTACTAACTCAAACACTAAGGGGTAATACCTCAACCTTCATCATTCCTCCAAGTTCAACACCTAACGGAATTCCATAAAAATCAAGTTAGGTCATACTACCCAACCACATAAGATCTCAACTATACCATGAATGCCAAAGGTCATGAAAACCATAGGGAAGAAAATAGAGAAGACTTAGCCATAAGGCCTCTTTATTTTCTTTCAATGCTAGAGTAAAGGTAACTTCTAGGTCATTCAACCCACATCATCACCATACAAAGTAAGCACAGTACCTTCACTTCTATGGTCAAACCTACACAAAAGACTCCAATCCATACAAAGAAACCATGAAGAATTTACACACATAATAAGACAAATTTTGAACCATTACACATATACAAAGGGCAGCATGCATAATTAGCAATTTACCACCCTTCTCAAAAGAATTTCAATCCTAAACCATATTTTTAGACTACATCATGCAAAACTATATAGTAACATACCATTCAAAAAAGTAATCTCAATTCTATTTTAACATCCACCATCAAAAGCTATAACCATGTCATAACATAAATCGTAAAATAACATGTCATTCCACATAAGTCTCATATATAGTCATAAATGACATCATACCAACAAAGCATGCCAAAAAACGCCTTCACACATACTCGTCAAACCATAAAACCAAGACAAGCATGAAAACTCACCATTTATCCCTCAAGCGTAGAGATACCATTTCATCCAAGCAATATCATCTAAAAGACCACAGGACAAGAAAAAATAAAAGAGAGATCTTATAGTGTTAAGTTTTATGGAACAACATGTGAATTATGAAGAAAGCAAACTTTATTGTCCTATAGCCTCCCGCTCATGGATGTGTCGCGACTCACCATCAATGAACGAGACTCTAGTAGACCTGGCAATATGAGACATTGGACCCTAAAATCACTATTATAACCTCATGCTCTGATACCATATTTTTCACGATTGGGGAGCACCCCCTAGAAGTTACATGGCGTACTTGACCTCTCAGAGGTCTTATACAACCCCATAGTTATCATTCAATGCATTGTCATAGTAAATTTAGCGGAAAAATTAAAAGTTTCATAGCACATCATATGCTAGAAACATAACTTCATATATATATATATATATATATATATATACATAGAATATAAGTCATACTACATAGTTAGACTGTAAGTCTCTTTTGTCATCTTACACTCAACATCATAAAAGTACATTAGGGACGCGGCCCTTTAACAACATATCATAATATCTAAATTATTACATAACTTTAATTAAGAACATAACATAAGAAATCCTTGGAACATACGGATCCCTTTCCTTGACCTTGAGAAACACATATCAAGATCTTTACCTTTGAGACATCCTTTAATCATCCATAATCTACAGTTTGTATAAAAAGGTATAGAAGAATGGTGTTAGAACAAGATTATACTAAGTATGTCAACCATGCAAAAACATGCATATAAAAAGGACATTTTACTTGAAACCATGCATCATGCCTTTTTGTGAAAATCTCATAAAACCTTGATACAATAGAATTTATTCCATTTACATACTTCATATATGCATATACAATAGTCAAACATCACATAAAAATCCCATATAGCATTCAAGTAACATTTAGATCCACCTTACAGTAAGCTCTTTTCCAATTACAGTAAGCTTTCTTTCTTTAAACATCTTAACTTCCAAAGTAACCCTCTAGTGACACTTTATGCAATGGATTACCTTAAGGACACAAGGTACTCATACATATAACCTACATACAAACACATACCATCATAGGAATATAACACACCATAATACACATTCAAGTCAAGACTTACAACATAATTACAGTGAACCATATTTTACTTGGACATATGCTAACTTCATTCACATAGAACATTACAATACCTTACTAACAATACTATTTTAAGTCTACTTGTGCAATGTACATGTGATGTACCATAACCTCACACCTACTTTGTAAACCTATCATAAGACCACAAGCCTTAACATATACTTCATATACCAAACATAATACTATAGTCAACATCCTACACTTCAAGTAGGACCTTCGTCACATAGTCATATTAGAACATCATATCATGCATATCGTCACATCATGTAGACACTAACACAATGTCATGCAACAAAACAATAAACATATACACATACATTAGACCACCTTCTTAGGACTCCCTTAGATAGCCACTTGTACAATCCATGGGTGGGTTCATTACTTCCACCTATCCTAAGTACCTTCCCTTAGGTTATCCTACTTAGGTTCCCTTTACTTTACTTTAATTCCATTGTCCATTTTACATTAGGGATACTATAGGCTTAACCTACACTAAGACCATGGGTGCTAAACATGAAATTTGGTGTTGTAGAGCCTTACACCAAAGAAAGATGCTCTACTTAGCCAAAGTAGAACATTAACACATGCTAGCATATTTAGTGATATCACTTGCTAGATCCAATGTGGAAAGAATAGTTTATAGGACTTGGGTGCCGTGATGGAAACATCACTTTTTGCCCTTTTGGACTATGAGGACTATGGTGAACCCTACCTTCGCTCCTTGAGAAGGTGTCACCCCTCATCTACAAGTTCACTCGGTGCTAAGCTAAGTTCTCTTTATTGAAAGCCTTTATTATTCATACTTTATAAAACATACGCTTAGGAGATTTAACTCCTCATATGCTTAGCTCATAGGTCATATATGAGAATTCATCAACCTAAATGATGTTAGAACTCCTTTCGCATGGACATACCCTTGATTATCATACATGTGTGTGTGTAAATATATGTAAGCAAACCTTTCACATAAATACCCTTTGACCCACACATGTTCATACTCCACTTCGTTAATGCATAAGTGTGAAAGTGTAACTACATGAGCAATTCTTTCATATAAACACCTTTAGACACTATGCACATTCATAACATAATCATGCATTCATATTCATGTACATAAGAAACTAAACCTAGGAACTATCCTATCAAGACACACATGTGCAATTCATAGAAAATGTCTCATACGCTTGCCTATACTAGTACACCCATCAAATAATCCTAGTTAAGGTATACACAACATACTTCATTAACATATACTTAACATGCATAGTAGTATACATTAATGCATATGAGAATTATCCTTTCATTAGACACCATGAAGCTTTACTACTTGTAAGCATGCATGAGATGTGAGTGTGTGTACATTGATCAACATGATCATATAAGGGAAACAATCATAACATTCAGTCAGCCACCTAACAAATGTCACAATACACATTCAAGTCCCCTAAACTATAGACAACTCATATATAGAGTAATAGGAACTACATACCACTCACCAAACATCATAGCATAAGAGGTAAGACATAATCATCATTTACATCTAGGACACCAAATTATGCTCAAGACAACATATTCATATAGTGGACATAGGTAGGGGTCATGCTACAAAAGAGTAAACAATCACCAATAGACCTCAACCATGTCATACGTATAGACCCTAAACTCTAACATCTTCATTAACATATAGAAAGCATCACCAATATAACATAGAACATGATACTAGTAAAGGAGACTAGACATATAATTCACATTGTGTGATCCTCATAACCACACTTCACATTAAGTAACTTGCCTTCAAGGCAATGATTCAAACACATAGATAAATATATACAAGAAGGTAAACACCACCACAATAAGTGAATCATACCAATCAACACAATTCAATGTCAATTTTATACTAAATAGAGAGGTCTAGGTCAACTCACCAATACTTCTAATCTTTGATAATCCTTGATCAATTCGCACAATTCAACATCAATATTTGTGCAAAACAGTAGCTAAAGACACCATTACATAAACAAAATCATACTTTAAACATCACCGTTTCGTTATCACATTCAGTACACAACTTTATCAAGTCTATAGAAAGTACGAAAATATATGTAAATTTACCCAATCCCGAAACCTTGATCACCATTGATCACTCATTCAACAATTCATATTGAATTAACATGATTAACAATAGTAATAGGCAATTCAACATAATTGAAACATAATTCAACCAACATAGATTCAAGATCACAAGACCCACATTATAGGCCAATTTGAGAATTTAGGAGGATCATGGGTTCATCATTAAATTGGACTGCAATTCATCTTAAAAACAGTAGAAAATCATCAATTTATCATAAACACGCTTCAGAAATCAATTTGAGAAAGAACCCATGGCTAGATTGGAAATTGAGAATTTTGGTCTTTTAGTCATATTTGAAAATTCTTTATTGACTCCTTACATGAATGGATAACTAAGGATTAAGGATCACCATACCTTTCTATATGACAAGACCACAAGAAATTGAAGAAGAAACCATGAAAATCCAACCCCTAGCTTGAACTTGAGTTTTCCCTCCAATAGAGGTTTGAGAGGATTGGGCAGAGAAGAGAGATTTGGGATTTTGATTTTTCTTATTGGGTGTTGGGGTTTTGGCTTAGGAAAGGGTTAAATAAGTCACAAAAACAATTTATAACCGTCTCCCCATGTTACCAAAACACCCACATACTTATTGGGACCTTTAGACATGTCAAAATTGACCTAAAAACGACGCAACCGTATTTGGGAAGTGGTTGCGCGTTGCGGAGGCAGACTCTGATTCTGCATAAAATAATTTTTGATGCAGTAGGGTGCGTGTTGGGTGCGCGACGTGAGGCTGGACCTCCATTCTTGCTGCTGCACGCTGCCTTGGGAAGCCTCTTTGTCCAACGTTTGGGTCCTCCTTAGGGGCCCCTAGGGTGTTCCTCAAGGAGTTGTACCCAAATGTTTTGACCCTTAACATGTATATTAAGATGATATGGTCAACCTGACTGTTTCTGTACACCACAAAACAGCGTCAACACATTAAAACTCGCTAAGCACACTTGAGTACGTCCAAGGGCTAACTTTTGAAGGTCTTGGACGTTTTTGGATGTTTGACCTCCAAACTTTATGAAAATTAACACATTTCCTATAAACATCATTATAAATAATATATGGACCTCATAATCCCATGAAATACTCATAATAAAATAAAAACACTTAAGACCCATTTGGTTACTAGTTGTCGAACATCTTGGTCGTCCCTTGACATTTGACTTCTAAATCACCTCAATTGAGGTATACATACTATAAAACACTTAATGAACATATTTTGAACCTTTTATACACATGTGAGGTTCTAATCACCTTAATTTATTTTCGGGGTTTTACAAATCTGATCCATGAACGGCACTAGAAAGTGATCCTTTTCTGGCAATACATTTAGCTTGCGGTAGTGCATGCACACATTCCAACCAGTTATTAATCTCATCGGAAAAATATCATTATTAGAAAATGGAACCAAGCTGATTCCCCCTTTCTTGGGAACTCACTGAACTAAGCAAACCCAACTACTATCGGCTATGGGGTAGATGACTCAACATCCAACCATTTGATGATCAATTTCTTCACAACCTATAGCATAAGGGTATTTAGTCTTCTTTAGTTCTCAATACTTGGATTGATTTCGGGCATGAGTTGGATTGTATGAGTACAAATCCCAAGAGGTATCCTAATAAAATCTGCAATATTCCACCCAATAGCTCTTTTGAACCTCTTCAAAACAGAAATCACGTCCTCAACTTGCTCCACACTCAAATTTGCAACAATGATTACCGGAAAAGTCTCACCCATTCCCATGAAAACATACCTCATGTGGGATGATAGAGCGTTGAGTTCATTTTCTGGATGCTTATCTACAAACGGTTTTTCAGGCGGCAACTCACAATTCTTCATGTCTAACTCTAACCTTTTTGGCTTGGAACGAAATTCAAACCTATCAAGTGTGGAGACCAATTCATCATAGTTGTAAGTACCATCATCCTACAAATTCATGATTATCGCTGCTAGTGCATAAAACCCCAACTTCTCTTCAATAGACACTTTAGACCCACACTCCGTAAAATGATATACCACAAAACCCTTTTTCAGATCACTTTCCTTCTTTATGGACCTAGAAATATTAAAAGTAACCTCCTCATTGTTCAACTAAAACTTCATTAACCCTTTATCCATATAAACTAAGGCACACTTTATACAACGGAATGATCTCGCTAAGTAGATGGAGACCTTAAAATCAAACTCACAATCAAGTATCACAAAGTATGCTTGAAAGATGAATGACTCCACTTTCACAAGAACATATTGAAGCACTCCAATAGGTCTATTCATAGTCTAGTCAACGATGAGTAAATCCATCACAGCCGGTTTTGGAGTCCCTAAACCTAAACGAACAACGACATTAAGTTAATATTTGCACACCATATCATACAAATATTTTGCAAAGTACATAACTCCAAAGGTGCAAGTAATAGTAAAATCTCCCGGATCCTATTTTATTTTGACAAGTGACCTAGTAGCAATGGCACTGCAATGTTGCAGCCTCTCATCATTCTGAAAATTGACGACCCTCTTTTTAATCACCTTATCTTTCATAAACATTGCATACCTACGAATTTCTTCCAAAGTTTTTATCAACGGAACATTGATGGATAGATGTTTCAACATAGTAATTAACCTATGATATTTTCCTTCTTCACTCTTCTTCAAAAATATCTAAAGGAATGGGGGTGGAGGTCTAGGCATATGAACAACGTTTTGGGTCGCCTCTACTTCTTTATCAATAGCATTTTTAAACTCTTCAAAAACCTCTATCTCATAATAATCCTTCTCTATATCTATTTCAACCTTAAGTGACATAGGTGGATCAATGGTCTGCTTACCTCCCTCTGTAGTGAGTGTCATACGATGCCCATCATTCTTTGGATTCTTGATGGTGTAGCTAGGAAAAGTTCCAGGTTGACGCAGATTCATAGTAGTGAATAACTAATTAAATTGTTATTTGAGTCGCTTTATGGCACTGCATGGGCATCAACTTGTTGACCAATTCCAGGCAAGTCATATCATAATAGCTTCACATGTGAATAAGTTGCATCAAACCATTTTATCATCCTCTGCATCATATCCTCAATACGTGACATACTACCCCTAACTTTCCTACTCCACGAATCTCAGTTCGCGGGTGGAACATAGGTTCCCACTGAATAATTTATATTGCCATAGTTGTTGCGCTTGTAGTTAATATCACGATTTTTGTTTCTATCTAGGAAATCGTTCTCCTCTCGATTGTAGTTTTTATTGTTTCATCCTTGGTTTCCTTGACCTATGCGACAATTATCCAAATTAGAACCTTCGATATCGTCTTTGAAACCTCCCATCTGATTATTCCCCATATGTGCATCCTCCTCATAGTAGCAATCCTCCTCTGGTGGTGGTGGTTGAGGGCTAGTTTGATAGTTCACCGCATTTATCTTTTTCGCACAACTAGCTACATGTTTTAGCACCAAACTAAGTTTGTTCTCATATGTACCATCTCTTTACTAATGTCATCAGCCAGAACTGAAAATGTGCTTCTTCTAGTGTCAGATTTTCTAGTGCACCATGCCTTACTGTTTTGGGAAATATTTTCCAGTTTCTCAGCAATCTTCTCAAAAGCACACTTAACATATAATCCTCATGCAATAATATCAAGCACGACCTTGCCATTGTAATCCTGACCTCTATAGAACTACTTCTTCATTGACTCATCATCGATGTGGTAATTTGGAACACTTCTTATGAAAGCAGTTAACATATCCCATGAAGTGCTCACAAACTCTCCAGGTAATGCGACAAAGTTATTCATTTTATCTTTCTAGTTCAGTTTCTTTAACAATGGAAAGTACTTTGCAATGAACACCTTGTGATATCGATCCCATGTGTGAATCAAGTTATATATGAAAGCTCAGGGAACCATATTACAGCATCTTCCATCAGTTATAGAGAGAAGACTATCAACCCCATGACGTTCATATCTAATTCTGGTCGCCCAACACAACTCTTGAAAACACTACTTAGCTTGGCCATGTGCGTATGCAGATCTTCCATTCCAACACCTGTAAACAACCCCGTTCCTGTAAGCATCTGCATCAAACTGCTTGTTACCACAAATGTATGCCTTGGAGGTAAAGGAGAGAGAACAGTAGGTCTTTCTAATTCTAGTGTGTTAAAATCGACCCTATCGTTATCACGCAATCTTTGTTCTGGAAGATTTTGTACCCTCAAAGCATCACCAAGTAGATTACAACCACAAACATAAGCATTTTCATTACCAACCCCTGGAGGTTGCAACTCCATCTTCATGCACATCAATGATCACATTATTATGGCCCTCTTGATTAGCCATGTTTCGAGAAGTTTTGATCAATTTAGTATCATATGGAGTCAATGGTTCACCCTGACACAATGTACTTGGCATACACTAGAGTATAAACCTATCGAGAACAAAAAACAATAGAAAACGTAAAATTAGGAAATAATTGACTAGATTTCAATAATGTAGTTAAACTTATTATAAAAGCCATATTCCCTGGTAGCGGTGTCAAAATTTGACACGCTCAAATTATACCTTCCTAAAGAAGTATAAATGATCGTTGTCAAATAAAGAACCCAACTTGTAGGTTGGGGTCGATTCCACTAGGAACATGGCCTATGTTACGACCCGCATGCATACCCTAGAAGTTTGTGTATTCTTAGATCGTAACCGGCGTACATGACCTCTCGGAGGTCTTGTACAAGCCCTTTCGTATCGTTCATCGCATATACATAATCAAAAGTAGTGCGGAATTAAAACTTTTCACAAAACATTAGAATATCTTTAATAACATTTTTCATTAGAAATCATAAAAAATACTAAATCTCAATCTCATCAAAGCTTAGACACGAGAATACTTGGGACACGCCCTTACATCAAAATATAGATATAATTAGTCTATTACAATATTTCAATATAAAAGAAACCTAAGATAGCTATATCCTCGAATCAAGAGTGGATATACTTCAACTTCACTTGAATGATGCTATCCAAGCCTTGATTCCCAATGCTCTTCACCTACCAACCACTATAGAGATATAAATCTATATCGAATTAGTACAAACACATGTACTAGTATGGCATAATGCATAAAAATCATGATAACAGACATTTATTTGAAATATGCATTTTTTTATTTAAATATCATAATAATAGCATAAGAAAGAACCTTAGAAACACATAACAAATCACATAAACAATTGATCATATTTTTAAGAGAAACCTTACAGTGAGATAATTCACTGACAGTGAATTCCTTCACTATCACAGTGAAGCCCTTTAAATTCTCATTGAGTCACTTTCTAGCATTAAATTCCCACTAAAAGCTATCCTAAGACTCACTTAAGTAATACAAAGAGAGACCGCCCGAACACCCTCTATAAGCATGCCTAAATGATCCTCAAGACTACTTATAATGAGACACATACATTTACAATACACCAAAACACATAACATGTATAATATGACATTCTTAATAACAAGGCTATCAAAAGAATTACTTAAGTACTCCTAGAAGAGAAAGCCCATACACCCTCTTCAAGGTTACCTAAATAATCTTTAAGACTTCCTAAGTTGAGATCGTGTCTAAATTATCAACCAACTTCCCTAACTAGAGTCATTCTCAATAAATCCCTAGATAAGACATGAAGAGATCTTCCCCAGGCCCCCTTCACACATTAACTAGGAAATCCTTAAAGTCACTCTAGATTAGGTATTATTCATTTACATGCTTTTTACGATAATCATTATTTCATTAATTCAATCAGTGACATTCATCACATACAGCACATTCAAGTAATGGTCTTGGAGAAGACCTAGGGACTCTCACTAACATCTTCAAAGCCTAAGGGTGCAATGTCTAGGTAGCGTCCCATACCACCACCTAAACTTCATAGACTTCTCAAATACTAGTAGGTATTCCATTAGATGCGAATAGGCAATAACCGACATAGACCATGGTATCAAAACATGGAATCCAAAGTTGTAACCTACTCCGATGGAGGGTGTTCTACTTGTCAATGGTAGAACATGGACACATCCCATGTAGACACATGGTTAAGGAATATAAAGGGAGTACTTTGTACTTTAGTCTCGTTAATCACTAGATCTACTTCCCTTACCATACTCATTCGGTGCTAGCCTCTGTTCTCGTAGAGTAATTCACATTAAGGATCACATGAAGAAGTTCCATATCTAGTTCATAACCTAATAACATTTACCCTACAAAAGAGGTCCCCAAGGGCTGCCTTACAATGGAGACGAAGATAGCTTAATGACTTTCCTAAGGATGATATGACGCCGTTCTAGCCAACCAACCATAAGTCCACCATTCATTATAAGAAGAATACCATTACGTCTTTCGACTTCATGGTTCATAACCTTACCACTAGGTTCAAGGTTTCACATAAAGGACCTTCTTAGAATCATTCAAGGTCTCATATCATTCATACAAACAAGAAAAAGAGGCTTTAGCATCCTAAGTCAAGGCATCTCATATTCACATGCATATATATATCAAGAAGAGGGACTTAAGTCTACCTAAACAAGACACATCATTACTTCACTTTATTAAATATAGCATATCATATTCAAGAAGCACATAGGCACAACCTTCATCATCTTTACTTCATCCTATACACTACTATAATATCATCAATATAGTCATCATAAGACTCAATAACCAAATAGGAAAAATCATGCATCTACTCTAAGACTACACACATAAAGACATAGTCATACTCTAACATGATCACCTAACAACTTCAATAGAAGAATCACAAACTTTCACATTACTTTACATGCAGGTACATATGATCAAACTTCACATAATCAACTACACAAATCATTATAATACTTCAAGTAGTGCCGACAAGGCCATGATTATCATAATACATAAAGTAACGCCGACAAGGCCACGTCTACAAGTAAAGCACATAGCACCGCCACCATAAGTGGACAATACCAATCACAACATAATTCAAGACCTACATTACATAAAATAAGGAGAAATAGTGCAGCGTACCACTAATCAATTCTCTCCACTTCAATCCTTAGCTAAATAATCCAATTCAATACCAATAGGTCCTTACCCATGGCCATGATCATCAATTCAATACAAAAACCATAATACTCAATGAAACTAGGTCAATTCAATATAGATTTCTCAATCAAGGACAACCTATACATCAATCTAATAGAATTCATAGATCATTCAATATCCCATAGAAAACTACCCTAGAATTCATAAGCATTAAGACAATATCAAGTCAACCATAAAGTAGTCGAAATCTAGGGTTCATGAATTACATGGGTTAATAGGTCAATTAAGTTAAAATCATCTAATTAACATCAATATAATCAATATATAATGATTCAAAACCTTGAATTCAAGAACCCATGGATAGATCATAAAATTGGATAAGTTCATCTTTAGAAAACTTGAGAAATATCTTTGAATTTTGGGCTCCTTGATGAATAGATTTTCAAGGATAAAAAATCATATCTTTATTAGAAGTTACCCACGAAATTTGGGTGAAAACCTTGAGGAATTCGTCCTCTTCCTTGAAGCTTGAGGTTTCTACAATGGAGGAATTGGTTTGAGAGAGAACTTTGGGGTTTTTATTTGGGGTCGTCAAATAATGAGTTAAAGAAATGTTTTATGGATTTATACTATTTATATTAATCATATAAACCTCTTAAAATTAACACCAATTAATTAAAATTTCAATAGAATTAATTTGGAAATCACTTTTTGAACAGCCCGCCCAGGGACTACAGCCACCTTCACGGACCGTAAAGGTGTTTCACGGCCCCTTTGACGGTCCGTGGTCCTTGGGGCAGTGGCTTGATTTCCTTTAAAAGCCCCAAAGTGACTAAGTAATATCCACGGCCTTCTTCACGGACTGTAGTGCACTCTACTTGCCGTGAAGTGGTCCGTGAACACGAAGGCAGTGAACTGTCAACTTGGGACAACTTTTACCCAAGAGTTGGGTCCTCCTCAAGGACACTTTGGTTTGTCCTTGGGGAGTTTTACCTGGAACTTTACAACCCAAATATACTCATACACATATTAAGAACCCCTCACATCAATTTCAACAAAAATGAACATGTAAAACTTGATGAAGCATGCTAAGACACACAAGGTCGTTTCAAGGCAAACGTTTTGAACGTAATGGATGTTCTTGAACGTTTGACCTCCAAACTTCATGAAACTTGAAAAACTTCCTATATAAACCATTATCACTCATATAAGGACCTCATAAACTCATTAAACACACAGAAACACATAAGACATATAGGTGACTTAGTCGTCGAATGTCTTAGTCGTCCCTTGACATTTGACTTTTGATTCACCTAAACTCTTACACACTTCCTTATAACCATATTATAAACTCTTTTAGGACCTTATACACTCATTAAAAACATGTTAGGATCTAGATTCACCTAAGTTATTTTCATGGTATTACAATCTCCCCCATTTGGACAACATTAGAATTGGAATAACACTTGCCATTCTCCGAACACTTCCAAGAATATAGATTCAACTAGAAGCTCAAAACCATACCACATAAACCTTATAATACACACAATGAAGTAGAAAACATCAATTTCACATAGTCAAGAGATTCACAACACAACAAGAAACTAGATTAAATTCTACAACTCATCATGCTACAAAACTCACATCCTTCATTCCAAATAGCAAAAACTCCTTTTATATTATTGTCATGCTCATATACCTCATTTCTAACCACATCACAACAACTTTCAACCAAGGAATGATTTAGTCAATTTTGCAAAAATGTTACAGTGAACTGCCAGTCATTACAGTGAACATTCTTGAAATTTTCAAAAATGCATCTTTTAGGCAATTTATGATAGAAACATTCTAGTATGCAATATCAAACCCTATAAACATATTTTTAAACATAATCATAACTTCATGAAATGCACAATGCAAGGAATCAATGAAATTTAATTTCAATAAGACTCCTAAACACCATACACATGCAACATGCTTTTATGACTTTCTAGCCCATCTACTAACCATACACCCCCAGTTAGAAGCAACTCATAACACTATATAAGAATAAAATAACTTACCATTGTCCTCATCATCATCCGTCTTTGATCCTCTTGCCCGAAGTGAATAGAAACGAGCCATTGCCTTTGGAACATCATCTTTTAGGAAATTAGGAGCAACTTGCTTACCCTTTTTCCTCTAGAAGCAATATTAGGGCAATCCTTCACCTTGTGTCCATCTTTACCACAACCAAAGCAATTATCAGTACCAATTATACATTCCCCATAATGCCTCTTCCCACAAGTAGCACATGTAGGCTTGCAATTTTGAAAACCACCTCCTTTGTCAAATTTCACCTTAGAATTCCTAGGTTCATCTTGTCTTGAAAACATCTTCTTGGACCTCTGTTCACTTTGATTACTAGACCCACTCTGCTTAATGTTTCTAGCAGTCCTACCAAGTTTAGACTCCTCAATTGATTGAGCATACACCATGAGTCTAGCTAGGGTCATATCATCATGTAGCATGGCCTTACGACAATCTTATCTCACTTGGTCGGCGACCCAGGTCACAAACCTACTCATCTCATCCCTAAGGTTAGACACTAAGGATGGGTCATATCAAGACAACAAAGAGAACATCAAAGAGTACTCCTCAACACTCATATTGTCTTGCTTTAGATTGAAAAACTTATCAACCTTCAGCTCCCTACTCTCACGGGGAAAGTAATTTCTTAGAAAAGCTTCGTTAATTTCTTCTCACTCTATAGGACCCGACTCAACCGGCCTATTATCTTTCAATTAAGTGTACCACACTTGAGAAACATCCCTCAATTGAAACGAAGCTAACTCCGCCTTCTTCCTAGAGGTAACTCCCATAGCACTCAACATCTTGTACACACCATTAAGAAACTCTTAGGGGTCCTCTCCCACCTAAGATCCAAGAAAGATAGGAGAATTCATCCTCACAAAGTCTCTCAATCTAGATGCCATAGTGCTCTCAACAAAATTCACCGTAGGCTCCATTCTCTTATTCACTTGAGTAGTCATGGCTTGGGCTAAAGCAAGCAAAGCCTGTCTAATCTCTCTATTACTTAATTCTGGGGGAACCACCGGAACATCATTACCTCCTTCTACAATAGGGACTTGATAACCTTGGGGAGGCACATGAGCATCTTGAGCACCCTGGACTCCTTGTCCACCTTGATGAACTTGCTCAACTTGCTCATCTTGAGGAGGAATTTCAACATTCACCTTTCTCTCTTCCAACCTTCCAGAGGCCATCTTTCTAGTATTCATATCCTAGACACACAAGGAAACAAATTAAGAAGGATACTCATAAATTTAACCCTACGGAATGACATAGGAGTAGAAAAAAAGGGAAACTCTATCATCTGATAGCCTCTCGTTAGTGGGTGTGTCGCGACTCCCACCAATGAACAAGACTCTACTAGACGTGACTTGATGAGACTTTTGGATTCGTAAGACTACTATCATAACCTATGATCTTATACCACATTTGTCACGACCCACATGCATACCCTAGAAGTTTGGGTATTCTTAGGTCGCAACGGCATACTTGAATTCTCAGAGGTCTTGTACAAGCCCTTTCGTATCGTTCATCGCATATACATAATGAAAAGTAGTGCGGAATTAAAACTTTTTACAAAACATTAGAATATCTTTAATACCATTTTTCATTAGAAATCATAAGAAATACTAAGTCTCAATCTCATCAAAGCTTAGACACGAGATTACTTGGGACACGCCCTTACATAAAAATATAGATATAATTAGTCTATTACAATACATCAATATAAAAGAAACCTAAGATAGCTATGTCCTCGAATCAAGAGTGGACATACTTCAACTTCACTTGAATGATGCCATAATCCAAGCCTTGCTTCCCAATGCTCTTCACCTACCAACCACTATAGAGATATAAATATATATCGAATTAGTACAAACACATGTACTAGTATGGCATAATGCATAAAAAATAATGATAACGGTCATTTATTCAAAATATTCATCTTTTGATTTAAATATCATAATAATAGAATAAGAACAACATTTATAACCTTAGAAACACATAGGAAATCACATAGACAATTGATCATATTTTTAAGGGAAACCTTACAGTGAGCTAATTCACTGTTACAGTGAATTCCTTCACTATCACAGTGAAGCCCTTTGAATTCTCATTGAGTCACTTTGTAGCATGAAATTCCCCACTAAAAGCTATCCTAAGACTCACTTAAGTAATACAAAGAGAGACCGCCCACACACCCTCTCTAAGCATGCCTAAATGATCCTCAAGACTACTTATAATGAGACACATACATTTACAAGACACCAAAACACATAACATGTATAATATGACATTCTCAATAACAAGGATATCAAAAGAATTAATTAAGTACTCCTAGAAGAGAAAGCCCATACACCCTCTTCAATGTTACCTAAATAATCTTTAAGACTTCCTATGTTGAAATCATGTCTAAAGTAAAAATAAACTTCCCTAACTAGAGTCATTCTCAAGAAATCGCTAGATAAGTCATGAAGAGAACATCCTTTAGGCCCCCTTCACACATTAACTAGGAACTCCTTAAAGTCACTCTAGATTAGGTACTTATTCATTTACATGCTTTTTACTATAATCATTATTTCATTAATTCATTAAGTGACATTCATCACATAGAGCACATTCAAGTAATGGTCTTGTAGAAGACCTAGGGACTCTCACTAACATCTTCAAAGCCTAAGGGTGCAATGTCTAGGTAACGTCCATACCACCACCTTAAGTTCATACACTTCTGAAATACTAGTAATTATCCCGTAAGATGAGAACAGGCAATAACCGACATAGACCATGGTATCAAAACATGGAATCCGGAGTTGTAACCTACTCCAATGGAGGGTGTTCTACTTGTCAATGGTAGAACTTAGAAACATCCCATGTAGTCACATGGTTAAAGAATATAAAGGGAGTACTTTGTACTTTAATCTCGTTAATCACTAGAGCTACTTCCCTTACCATACTCAGTCGGTGCTAGCCTCTGTTCTCGTAGAGTAATTCACATTAAGGATCACATGAAGAAGTTCCATATCTAGTTCATAACCTAATAAAATTTACCCTACCAAAGAGGTCCCCAAGGGCTGCCTTACAATGGAGACGAAGATAGCTTAATGACTTTCCTAAGGATGATATGACGCCGTTCCAGCCAACCAACCATAAGTCCACCATTCATTACAAGAAGAATTCCATTACCTTTTTCGACTTCAAGGTTCATAACCTTACCACTAGGTTCAAGGTTTCACATAAAGGACCTTCTTAGAATCATTCAAGGTCTCATATCATTTATACATAAAAGACTAAGAGGATTTAGCATCCTAAGTCAAGGCATCTCATATTCACATTCATATATATATCAGGAAGAGAGACTTAAGTCTACCTAAACAAGACACATCATTACTTCACTTTATTACATATAGCATATCATATTTAAGAAGAACATAGGCACAACCTTCATCATCTTTATGTCACCCTATACACTAATATAACATCATCAATATAGTCATCATAAGACTCAATAACTAAGTATGAAGAATCATGCACCAACTCTAAGACTACACACATAAAGACATAGTCATAGTCTAACATGATCACCTAACAACTTCAATAGAAGAATCATATACTTTCGCATTATTTAACATGTAGGTACATATGATAAAACTTCACATAATAAACTACACAAATCATCATAATACTTCAAGTAGTGCCGACAAGGCCATGATCATCATAATACATAAAATAATGCCTACAAGGCCACACCATTTACCAGTAAAGCACATAGCACTGCCACCATAAGTGAACCATACCAATCACAACATAATTAAAGAGCTCTATCACATAAAATAAGGAGAAATAGGGCAGCGTACTACAAATCCATTCTCCACACTTCAATCCTTAGCTAAATCATCCAATTCAAGACCAATAGACCCTTACCCATGGCCATGATCATCAATTCAATAAAAAAAATATAATACTCAATGAAACTAGGTCAATTAAATATAGATTTATAAATCTAAGACAACCTATACATCAATTGAATACAATTCTTACATCATTCAATAGCTCTTAGAAAACTACACTAGAATTCATAAGCATCAAGACAATAGCAAGTCCACCATAAAGTAGTCGAAATCTAGGGTTCATGAATTACATGGGTTCATAGGTCAATTATATTAAAATAATATAATTACCATCAATATAATAAATATTTAATAATTCAAAACCTTTAATGCAAGAACCCATTGATATATCAGAAAATTGAACAAGTTCATCTTTAGAAAACTTTAGAAATCTCTTTGAATTTTAGGCTCTTTGATGAATAGAGTTTCAAGGATCAAAAACCATACCTATATCAGAAGTTACCCACAAAATTTGGGTGAAAAACTTGAGAAATTCTTCCTCTTCTTTGAAGCTTGAGGTTTCAACAATGGAGGAATTTGTTTGAGAGAGAACACTGCGTTTTTTATTTAGGGTGTTCAAATAATGAGTTAAAGGAATGTTTTAAGGCTTTATACTATTTATGTTAATCATACAAACATTTTAAAATCAACCCCAATTAATTAAAAGTCGAATAGAATTAATTGGTAAATTAGTTTTTGGACAGCCCGCCCAGGGACTACATCCACCTTCACGGATCGAGAATGTTTTTCACGACCCGTTTGACGGTACGTGATCCATGAGGCAGTGGCTTCCTTTACTTCACAATCCCCAAAGTGACTAAGGAAGATCCATGGCCATCTTCACGGACCGTAGTGCACTCTACTTGCCGTGAAGTTGTCCGGGAACACCAAGGCAGTGAACTGCCAACTTGGGACAGCTTTGGCCCAAGAGTTATGTCCTCCCCTCAAGGAATCTTTGGTTGGTCCTTGGGGAGTTTTACCTTGAATTTTCCAACTCAAATATACGCATACACATGTTAATGACCCCTCACATCAATTTCCACCAAAACAAACACGTAAAACTCGATGAAACATGCTAAGACACACAAGGTCATTTCAAGGCAAACCTTTCGAACGTCATGGACGTTCTTGGACGTTTGACCTCCAAACTTCATGAAACTTGACACCCTTCCTATATAAACCATTATAACTCATATAAGGACCTCATAAACTGATTAAACACATAAACACATGAAACACATAAGGCATATAGGTGACTTAGTCGTCGAACGTCTTAGTCGTCCCTTGACGTTTGACTTTTGATTCACCTAAGCTCTTAGTCACTTCCTTATAAACATATTATAAACCATTTTAGGACCTTAGACACTCATGACAAACATGTTAGGCTCCAGATTCACCTTAGTCATTTTCGAGGTATTACAGCCTAGATTTATACATAACTTACTATTATGTCTGTTTATCAAACTATTTCCAAAGAAAGTAAATAACATGGAGTGGGTATTGTAAATCAAATAATTGATTGTTGTTTATGTAAAAAAACAACAAGATTCAAACTTTGAGTTATAAATTAGAGAGAGAAACAAGGTTGTTTATGTTTCCCATCATATCTTAATGCGGTAATCCTAATAATAGTAATACCTTCCTAGTGCTTTACATAAAAAGTTGGTAAGTTAGTTCCTAAGTGATTGGTCCTCCAAATTGGGAATTTTACCACGAACCTTGGTCCGGCTATGTGTGTATGTCTTACCCTTACCTTTACGTCAGATTAGATATCATATCAACGTATGGCTTAGTTTTCACCCTCGCACCAAGTGATATTACTCTATTAGATAGTATCACACTAAATCTCTTTTGATTATTTTTTTCTTATTAACTACCTCCTTAATCAAACAAGTAGCAACAAGGATAGTTCTAATGATTGAACTCGTTTAAAGGACTTCTAAGCAAAAGAATTACCAATACATGCATAAACACTATTCAAGAGTTATTTAGTTATTATCCATACGTTGTTAATTTCTCTTATGGTTCCCACAACCCTAGTTGTTTATTTAGCTACTGATTCTTGAAAGAACACAATTTGTATTTTGATAAAAATAATACATAAACTTACCAGTAGTTTAGAATAAACCCAAAATCTACAATTTAATTGCAACTTAAAATCTTGTAAAACGAACTTAGAAAATCAAATTGCTAAAGTTGAAAGTTATTTTCACAAGAGAAAACAAAAAACTAAGAGTAAACAATAATGTATAACTTCCAAAAATGAGGTTTGCATACCCCATTTATAGAAAAAACATGTCCTAAACTAAAAGGAAAAGAAATAAGGAAATTAACTTCTGGACGTGACTTTGATCGACGAGAATGACCTATAGATTGTGGATCGACCTACGGTTCGTGTTACTCCCACAAAATGAACTAAGGTAGATAGAGCCTTACATGTTTTTAAAAAGGTTTATAATAGGTTAATTAAGTGTTTTATAGTATGCATTCTTTATTTTAAGAGGTTTGGAGGTCAAACGTCCAAGAAAGTCTACGACGTTTGAAAGTTAGTTTTTAGACGTGCTAGTGTGTCCTTGTATGTTTGCCATGTTTTTATGTGTTTTTTGGAGTCTAACAATAGTAGAGATGATCCAAGTGTCTTAATATAAATGTTAAAGGTCAAAACATATGGGTACGACTCCCCGAGGACCACCTTAAGGGCCCCCAAGGAGGACCCAAATGTTGGACAAGGAGGCAACCCAAGGCAGCGTGCAGCAGCAACATTGGGAACCAGTCTCGCGTCGCTCGCCTGGAACTGAGTGTGCCTGTGCAAAGCACGCCCTACACAAGGTTTACTGCCTCAAAAGATTATTTGAGGCAAAAGCAGAGGTTGCCTATGCGAAGCGCAACCACTTCCCAAATTCGGTTGCGTCGTTTTAAAGTCAAGTTTTACATGTCTAAAAGTCCCAATACGTATGGGGGTGTTTTAGTAACTTAGGGAGATGGTTATAAATTGTTTTTAGGACCTTTTTAACCCTTTCATCAAGCCAAAACCCCAACATCCATTAAAAAATCAAAATGCCCAAAACTCTTTCTTCTTCCAAACCCCCCCCCCCCCCCCCAAAAAAAAAAAATTTAAGACCAAGCTCAATAACAAGTTATGGAGGTGGATTCTATGAGCTTTATTCTTAAATTTTTTTAGGCTTTCTAATGTAAAAGGTATGTTAATTCTTCATCCCTAGATAACCATTTATCCGGAGTCCTTTCAAAGCTTTTTTTCCAAACATGATTCGAAGTCAAAAATCCTATCTTTCAATCTAGCCATGGGTTATTTCTCAAATTGGTTTCAAAAGAATTCTAATGATGAATATATGTTTAGCTACTGATTTTATGATGAATTTCTATCCAATTTTAGGAATAACCCGTGATCCTCCTATTTTCTCAAATTGGCCTATAATGTGGGTCTTGTGATCTTGATGATATCATGATTAGATTATGATTAGATGATCATGAATTTCTTAGTTCTATATTCCTTTATGTCAATTGATTATGAATTGTTGGGAATTAATCAAGATGATCATTAGCTTGAAAATTCGGTAAGTTGAACTATTTCTTCTAATTAGACTAGAATGTACGTCGAATTGTGTTGAATGGTATGGTCCACTTATTGTGGCAGTGTTTACAATCTTTTACATGTTAATGTGTTATGATCGTCGCGTTGAAGGCTTTAGATTCAAGATGAATTGATATGATGATTTCCATGTTTAGGAAGTTGAAGGATTTAGCCTTGATTCTAATATCATGTTTTAAGTGAATTGATGTTATGTGAAGCATATAAATAGCCCTCCAAAGTAGTTTCATGACCTAGGTGTGGAGATGATGTTTGATGTATATGTGTAATGATCATGTGAGGGTTAGGTGTGGTCTATATGGTTAATTATGATGAATACTCTAGTAGCATGACCCCTATCTTAGAAACCCCTATATGAATGTGTCATTGAAGTATGCTAGGAGTCTTCTATTCTAATGTTGAATATGTTCTTGCCTCCTATGATGTATTGAGAGTGTGTGTAGTCTATAGACTTAAATAATCTGGATGTGTCTGACTCAAACTTGAAGAATGTTGTACATGTGTTGTGATCTTTGGAGACGGCTTCCTCAATACTAGGTGATAGCCATTAGGTGATCATGTTGATCAATGTACATACACACTTCATGCATATCTATGAGTAGGGTAGTTTTATGATGACTGAGGAAAGTATAGTTCTCCTATGCATTATTACCTATTTCTATGCATGTGAAGTACATGATTTATGAAATTATGAACATGTGTGACTAGAGGTGTTATGTGAAGGTAGATCTCACATTGTATGCATATACACATGATGTATCATAGTATGAATATGTAAAAGGACATTCTCACATGAATTAGGGTTTGTGATGAAAGGACATTCTTATCTTAGAATCATTTGAGCAATATGATGTATGAAGGAGCAAGCTCCTAAAGCATTCTTTATGAATTAACACACTAAAGGCTTAAAAATATTTAAAAATGGAGTTAGAGCCTAGCACCGACTGAACATAACAAATGAGAGTAAGGGCTTCACGTTAGTAAGTCCGGCTTCCCACAAAGAGAACCTTTACGTTAGTAAGTCCGGGTTCCCAACCTAGATGTTGTCTCATGAGATGGAAACCTCCACGTTTGCAAGTCAATGTTTCTAGAAGAAATATCCTTGTTCCATAACTATGTGCCCCCGTAGGTTTTACCTTAGTGGATCCACTAGAATAGCTATTTTTTATGAAGGTCCTGCCTTGGCAAGTAGTACCCTCTCCTTTCGGTGTAGGAGTAAAACACCGTATTCCACTTATCTCACATGGTCGATGTCGTTTATGGCTATGTCTCCCAAAGGTTAAGAAATGAACTATGATAAGAATATGAATTCTAATCTAAATTCCTAGAGAAGTGTACTTAGCATAGGTAGGACTATGGACCCTATCTATGAATTGCACTAGATGACTTCAAGAAAGGATAGGATTGAAGCCTCTTATGAAGTAAAGACTTATGTTATGTATGACTTGTATGAGTGCATGTTCAGTGACCTTGTTATGTAAAAACATGAATTATGCTATGCGTGTGAATTACACTTATGACTTTTAAATGAGTTTATTTGGTATATGTGGGGGTATGGGACTCAATTTGTACATTGCATAAGTAATCTTGTGAAGGGGGTTGTGAGGGTGGTTTACTTATTATATGAACTAAGTGAGTTTGTGACAAAAGTGTAGGAGGTATGCTGATGTCTTCCTATGATGTTATGAAGTATGATGAGTCCTTATATGATTCAAGTATGTGGCCTTAAGTCTAGTTAAAAATGAAAGTTCCATGACTTGTTAAATATGTTAAGCCTAGTCTAGGGTGACTTCTTCGGTACACTTGGTGGAAGTAGTATTATGGGATGCTCCCTACACATTACAGTAGTGTGACTTAGGAGTTGTAATAGGTGATGGTCCTTGTGTGAAGTTTATGTCTATGAAGTGCTTAAAGTCTTATGAATATATGTGGTTGTGGTATGAATCATATTATTAAAGAATATTCTAAGGTGATTTCAAGGTGATAAATTGTACTAAGTACACTTGAGGTTTACTTAAGGAAATGAGTAAGATAAAAGAGAGGTAATGTATGATATGTATTGAATATGACTCAAAGTATGATGGCTTTATGTGTTATTATGAGTATTATCCATGTCTATATGATGTATGTGAACTACATTGAGCTTATATGTGCCTATGTTCATAAAGTTTACTAAAAACAACGTGTTGCATGATTTTAAATAAAATGTCCTCTTCAAATGCATATTTTTGCATGGTTTCCACACTTAGTGCATTCTTGTACTAATACCATTGTTCTTCATCTTTTTACAGAAAGTGTGGGTGGTGATGGTTACAGGATGTCTCCTAAGTGAAGAGTTTTGATAGATCTCCCAAGTTAAACTAAAGGAGCCCTTATGATTCAAGGATTGCCTATGTCAAGATGTTCTTTTAGTTTATGTAATATATTAGACTTATCTTTTATATTGTTAAGGTTCGTGTCCCTATTCTATTCTATTGAGTTGTGTCTTAAGATGGAAAAGAGCCTTAGAGTCTACGTATGTACTTATAATTTTATATACATAAATGAAGTGTTGTTCCAGCATGTTATGTGCTATTTAATGTTTTAATTTCTTCTATTTTTATGATTATGCAATGAAATATGTCTAAAGCTTGTCTTAGACCTCCGAGAGGTCGTTGACGCCGTGTGACGACTCAAGAGTGCTCCTTTCTCCTAGGGTGTACTTACGAGTCGTAAAAAACTTGGTATCAGAGCCAGGTTTTGTAGTTTGTCTTTAGGTATCAAAGTCTCATATTGCCACGTTTCGTAGACTGTCGTTCATCGGTGGTGAGTCGCGACACATCTATTTGTGAGAGGTTATAGAATGATAGAGTTTCCCTTCTTCTTTATTCTCATATTGTGCCATATAACTTAACTCTATGTGATCTCTCTCTTATATTTCCTTTTTTTGTGGTCTTTTAGATGTGATTGCTTGGATTGGGATGATGCCTCAATGCTTGAGGGAGAAAAAGGTGAGTTTTTAATGCTTACCCTTGTTTTATGGTTTTGTGAGTATATGTAAAGGTGAATTTTAGTACATTTAGATGGATGTCATTTATGGATCTACGTGGTTTATGAGGAAGGAGATGTTATGTTGAGAATTTATGATAGTATATGGTTATAGCTTGTTAGTAGTTGTTATGAATGAATGGAGTTCCCCTTAGAGTGATAGAATGCCTTATGATTATGTAGAATGGTAGCATGATGTTATGATATAGGTTTGAAAAGTCTTGGAGAATGTTGTAAATAGTGAGAAAGATGAATTTTACCTTGTATGTGTGAAATGTTTCATAGATGTCCTTATGTCGATTGGAATCTTTTGTATAGGTTTGCTCCTAAGGAGGGGAGATAGTGTATTGCTCCTTGTAAAGTGATTGTGAAGCATGCTAGTAAATGGGAGAACCCTTATGACTAGTTAATGGTTCCCTTTATGAACCTATTCTAAGTGTGGTAAAAAGGGAAAAAGGAGTTGTATTTCGTAAGTTTGAAGTATGATTACCCTAAGGTGACTTAGGGGGGTGTATGGTAAGTACCCATTAGCTCTTTGAGAGAAGAAGAGAATTGAGGTTGACCTATCTTGATGTGGTTAGTTGTCTTATAAGCCTGAATTTGAGTATGGTCAATTAAGAAAGTACTTTGATTTTACCAAGCCATGGTTGGTTCGAAAGTTCAACCAAAAGTGATGAACTTTGTAGGTTGGTCTTGATTTGCCTTGATCTTGGTGTCTAAGGGCATGATGTGATTTTGCTCACCCCAAGTGGGGGGATAATGTGTATAGATGGTAAGATTTTTAGAGCCCTTGATGTCCATATGTTGAGTTCCCTTGAAGTTCTCTAGGTTGAAAATCACTTTGAAGTGATGGAAAGAAGGGTGTTCATAAGCTTAGATCCCGAGAGAGGGATGATGTGCTTAGTTAATAAGTTTGGTAAGCTAAAATTCCCCTAGAGTTGAGATGAGTTGCTCTTAACTTGGGTTTATCCTAACTGGGGGAGAATGATTTGAGTAGTAAGGTTGTAGATATCCCTATCTTTTCTTTCTATTCTTACTCAAGCTTGAAACCAAAAGAGTTCCTAAGTAGTTTGTTCATGATAGGAGTCTTGCATAAGATGATAAGTTGCATGTTCTCCATATGTTATGCATGCATTAAATGACACTATGTTATGCATGTTATGAAAGGTCATTATTGCATGAAAAAGTAAATTTTTTAAATTTGCATGTTGCTCATGTTTTTGTGCATCCTTATATGGTAAATGTGCAATTTTATTTCATGAGATAGCTTAATGATCATGCTTGATGTCACTCATATTGTGTGGTCTTTTGGCCTCACAATGAGAAGTTGAGTCTCCTTTAAATGAGATAAGATGAGTCACTTTGAAAAAAATGTGTGTCTTTTGAGATTTGGGGAGTGTTATTATAATCTCACTCTTGAGGAGTGATGTTTTGTCTAGCCTATGTTTGTTGGTGTGCCTATAAATTGTAATGAATTTCCCTAAATGATGCATGTTTATGAAATCTAGTGATGTGCTAGAATTAGAAAGGTGTAAATTTACTTCCAAATGTTGTGATGTGTTTTGTGTGACTTACCATGTTGTTTTTATAAGTAAGGAAGTATGAGCATAATGTGGTTTGGAGTAAAGAAATCCTCCTTAATATGAATTAACCTTTATGCATTGCTTTGATGTGAACTCTATGATGCCATGTGTATATGTTGTGACTAGGAGAAGGTAGTTCTTCCTTGAACAAAGCTAAGCATGGTAATTTCATAAATGACCTTGATTATATTATGTCTAGACTATAAGATTGTAGTTGATCTACATCATTCATTATTCTTGTGCAACTAAATGAATTGTTTAAAATTTTCTAATGAGTTGAAGTGTGATTATGCATGTGTGTGCAATTGACATGCATAGTATGTTAAACCTTGTGATGAGATAATGAACATGCCTAAAGTTGGAGAAGGTAGTTCCTCCACATGGCAATGAATACAAAGAAGTATGTATGCATAGAAAGGATTATAGAAGTAATCCATGTTTGATTATGTTGCTTTGAACGCATGTTAGTATAAAGTTGGTGTTGTAAGTGTTATGCATTGACTATTATATGATAACATGTTGATGTGTTTTTAGATTCTATGAAAGTCATTGAGTCCTTGAAAGTGTTTAAAATGTTTGAAGTGTCATTCGATTGTTAAACCCTCAAAATGAACGAAGGTAAATAGAGCCTCACATGTCCCTAAAAAGTTTTATAATAAGTTAATGAAGTTTTTATAGTATGCATACTTGATTTGAAGAGGTTTGGAGGTCAAACGTCCAAGACATTCGTTAGTCTTTAGACGTGCTAGTGTGTCCTTGCATGTTTGCCTTGTTTTTATGTGTCTTTTGGAGTCTAAAAATAGTAGAGGTGATCCTAGTGTCTTAATATACATGTTAAGGGTCAAATATTCCGGGTACGACCCCCGAGGACCACCATAAGGGCCCCAAAGGAGGACCCAAATGTTGGAGAAGGAGGCTACTCAAGGCAGCGTGCAGCAGAAGGATTGGGAACCAGCCTCGCGTCGTGCACCTGGAACTTAGTGTGCCTGTGCGACGTGCTCCCTACACGAGGATTACTGCCTCAAAAAATTATTTGGGGCAGAATCAAAGGCTTCCTCCGCGACGCGCATCCACTTCCCATATCCGGTTGCATCGTCTTAATGTCAATTTTGACATGTCTAAAAGTCCAAATAAGTATGGGGGTATTTTGGTAACTTAGGGAGACAGTTATAAACTATTTTTAGGACCTTTTTAACCCTTTTCCCAAGAAAAAAACCCAACATCCATTAAAAAATAAAAATGCCCAAAACTCTCTCTTCTTCCAAAACCCCCAAAACCTTCATTGATGATCAAGCTCAAGGATAAGCTATGGAGGTGTATTCTTGGAGCTTTCTTCTCAAATTTTCGTGGGGTTTCAAATGTAGAAGGTATGGTAATCCTTCATCCCTAGATAACCAATCATCTATGGAGTCCTTTCAAAGCTTTTTTCCAAACATGATTCTAAGTCAAAAATCCATCTTTCAATCTAGCTATGGGTTCTTTCTGAAATTAATTTCAAAAGAATTATAATGATGAATATATGTTTAGCTACTGATTTTATTATGAATTTCTATCTAATTTTATGAAGATCCTATGATCCTCCTAATTTTTCAAATTGGCCTATAATGTGGGTCTTGTGATCTTGATGATGTGATGATTAGATTATGTTTAGATTATCATGAATTGCTTAGTTCTATATTACTTTATGTAATTGATTATGAATTTTTGGGAATTTATCAAGATGATCATTAACTTGGAGATTGGGTAAGTTACCTATTTCTTCAAATTAGCCTAGAATGTACATGGAATTGTGTTGATTGGTATGGTCCACTTATGGTGGCGGTGTTTACATTCTTATACATGCTTATGTGTTATGATCATGGCCTTGAAGGCATTAGATTAAAGATGAATTGATATGATGATTTCTATATTTAGGAAGTTCAAGGATTTAGACTTGATTCTAATATCATGTTCTAAGTGAACTGATGTTATGTGAAGTATATAAATAGCCCTCCAAACTAGTTGCATGACCTAGGTGTGGAGATGATGTTGTATGTATATGTGTGATGATCATGTTAAATTTTGGTGTGGTCTATATGGCTTATGATTACGAATACTCCTGTAGCATGACCCCTACCTTAGAAACCCCTATATGAATTTGAGATCGAAGTATGCTAGGAGTCTTCTATTCTAATGTTCAATAGGTTCTTTCCTCCTATGATGTATTGTGAGTGTGAGTAGTCTATAGTATTAAATAATTTAGATGTGTTTGACTTGATACTTGAAAAATATTGTACATGTGTTGTGATCTTTAGAGGTTGACTTCCTTAAAACTAGGTGATAGCCATTAGGTGATCATGTTGATCAATATACACACACTTCATGCATATCTATGAGTAGGGTAGATTCATAATGACTAAAGAAAGGATAGTTCTCCTATTCCTTATTACCTATTTATATGCATGTGAAGTATATTATTTATGAAATTATGAACATGTGTGACTAGAGGTTTTATGTGAGGTAGATCTCACATTGTATGCACACACACATGATGTATGATTGTATGAATATGTGAAAGGACATTCTCATATGAATTAGGGTTTGTGATGAAAGGATATTCCCATCTTAGAATCTTTTTAGCACTATGATGTATGAAGCAGCAAGCTCCTAAAGCATTCTTTAAGAATTAATACACTAAAGGATTAAATATCTTAAAAAGGGCAGTTAGAGCCTAGCACCGAGTGAACATGACAAATGATAGTGGGGGCTTCACGTTAGTAAGTCCGGCTTCCCACAAAGAGAACCTTCACGTTAGTAAGTCCGGGTTCCCAACCTAGATGTTGTCTCATGAGATAGAAACCTCCACATTAGCCAGTTAAGATTTATAGAAGCAATCTCCTTGTTCCATTACTACGTGCCCCCGTAGGTTTTAGCTTAGTGGATCCACTAGAATAGATATTTAGTATGAAGGTCCTACCTTGCCAAGTAGTATCCTCTCTTTTTGGTGTAGGAGTAGAACACCGGATTTCATGTAGCTCACATGGTCTATGTCGGTTATGGTTATGTCTCCCGAATGTTAAGATATGAACTAAGATAAGAATATGAATTCCAATCTAAATTTCTTGAGAAGTGTACTTAGCATAGGTAGGACTATCGACCCTATCTATACATTGCAGTAGAAGATGTCAAGAAAGGATAGGATCGGAGCCTATTATGATGTAAAGACTTATGTTATGTATGACTTGTATGAGTGCATTTTAAGTGACCTTGTTATGTCAAGACATGAATTGTTACTATGCGTGTGAATTAAACTTATGACTTCTGAATGAGTTTATTTAGTATATATGGGGGCATGGGACTCGTTGTGTACATTACACAAGTAATCTTGTGAAGGGGGTTGTGAGTGTTGGTTACTTATTATATGAACTAAGTGAGTTTGTGACTAAAGTGTAGGAGGTATGATGATGTTTTCTATGATGTTATGAAGTATGATGAGTCCTTATATGATGCTATGAAGTATGTATCCTTATGTCTAGTTATAAATGAAAGTATTAAGACTTGTTAAATATGTTATGCCTAGTCAATGGTGACTTCTTAGGTACACTTGGTGAAAGTAGTATTATGGGATGCTACCTACACAATGCACTACTGTGACTTAGGAGTTGTCTTAGGTTATGGTCCTTGTGAGAAGTTTACGTCTATGAGGTGTTTAAAGTCTTACGAGTATATGTGGTTGTGCTATGAATCATATTATGAAAGACTATTGTAAGGTGATGTCAAGGTGATACATTGTACTAAGTACACTTGAGGGTTACTTAAGGAAAGGAGTAAGATAAAAGAGAGGAAATATATGATATGTAATTAATATGCTTCAAAGTATGATGAATGGATTTATGTGTTATTGTGAGTTTTATCCATGTCTATATGATGTATGTGAACTATATTGAGCTTATATATGCCTATATTCATGAAGTTTACTAAAAAACGTGTTGCATGATTTCAAATGAAATGTCCTCTTTAAATGCATGTTTTTGCATGGTTGCCATACTTAGTTCATTCATGTATTAATACCAATATTCTTCATCTTTTTTAATAAAGTGTAGGTGGTGATGGCTAGAGGATGTCTCTTAAGTAAATATCTTGGATTGATTTCCCAAGTTCAAGTAAAAGAGACTTTATGATTCAAGGGTTGCCTATGTCAAGATGTTCTTTAAGTTGATGTTATAGATTAGACTTATGTTTTATGTTGTTAAGGGTAGTGTCCCTATTCTATTATATTGAGTTGTGTCTTAAGATGTCAAAGAGACTTCTATTCTACGTATGTACTCATAATTATATATATATATAACTGAAGTGTTGTTCTAGCATATGATGTGCTATGAAAATTATTAATTTTCCGCTATTTTTATGATTAAGCAATGAATGATGTCTATGGTCTTGTCTTAGACCTCCGAGAGGTGAAAGACGCCGTGTGACGACTCAAGTTAGCTCCTTTCTCCTATGATGTTCTTGCGGGTCATAACAATTCGTAAGTCCCTTTCGTAGCTCATACATAGAATTTTCTGTATGGATTGGAACATTCAACTTTTAGACACAAACGACAAACGTGCAGAACGGACAAAGGGTCCTCTTTTTTGGATCCAAACATAGAACTTTTCATGAGGTACTGGAACTCCAAATCTCAAAACTTATCGACAGATGTGCATAATGGCCCATGGATTGTCCTACGCTCCTTCACTAGCCTTTGTTGTTCCACACTTAGTTAGACTTTCCTGATGACCATCCTCGCCTACCCACGACGGATTGTGACTAGACATACGGTCCGTATGTCACCTCCGTGGGTGGCTCCTTTTGTAGAATTTTAGTTGTCATCTCACTTTACCTCATACAAGCCTATTTCCTGTAAATATAACACAAATAAATTTATTCTAAGATAAAGATGTCGTTGACACACACAAGTCTTAAGTGAAATGTCTCAAAAATACCAAAAATTCACGGTATATCACACACTACTAGGATCAACTTGATTACCCTCTCTATTCAAAGATTTTTACTTTGGACAATCCTTGATCTTTTTCCCACTCTCACCATAACTAAAGCAACCCTCTCTATCGGCCAAACACCTACCCTCATGTCTCTTCCCACATCTAGCAGAAGGATACCATAGACACTCATTAGCAATTCTAGGTGGCTTAGGTTTACACACCCTCTCATTCTTATACTCAGGAGAATTAGAAGATCCTTGTTTGAAAAGATTTTTTTTATTCGTAGAGAGACCATATCTATCGGCCCCATCACAAAACAATTTATCATTATCCATCCTAGATCTCTTTTTTTCTCCCAATATTTCTCCTTATTTAGTTTTGACTCTTCCATTTGTTGGGAAACACCATTAAACATGAGATGCCCATATAATTATTGAGCATTGCCACACGACATTCTTCCTCTACTATACCGGACACCCCCATCATAAACATAGTCATCAGATCCCTTGGATTTGCTACAAAATATGGAGCATACTTAGACAATAGAGAAAATTTCAAGGCATATTCTTTAACTCTCATGCTACCTTGATTGAGGTTTATGAACTCTTCCATTTTAGCTTCCCAAAACTCTCGGGGAAGAACCTATCATGTAAATCCTACCTAAACGTATCCCATCCTATAGAACCCGCTTCTATCGGCCTAGCATCATTCTATTCGTCATACCATATTTGATCAACATCCTTCAATTGTTAAGCAACTAGCTATGATTTCTCTATCAAATTCACTCCCATAATGGCAAGTACCTTGTAAACCTCCTGCATGAACCTATTCAGATCCTCTTAAATTTTTGAGCCACTAAACTCTCAACGGTTCATTCTAAATAACTCCCTTACACTAAAAGCAACCATACCCCTTACTGGATTTTCCGGAGCCACCACCTTCTTATTTACTTATAATATCACAAATTGAGTGTGGGTAGTCAAAGGTTGGGCCAACATTTGGATGGCCAACCTAATATCCGCATTCGTCATATCCAGAGGATCAGTAGGAACATATAGAGCTTGTGGAGGAAACTCTTAGGGAGGGACTTCTATAGCACAACTTAGAGAATGAAGATGTTAAGCTTCCTAATCATCTAATAACTTCCTATACATAAATGTGGTGTGGTTTATACTTATGAACAAGGCTATACTAGATGTGGTTTAGTCATAATTCTATAACCAATTTAAATCCCTTGTGTCCTAATTAGTGATACACTAAAATTACACCTTCCTAAAGAAGTATAAGTGGTCGTAATCAAGTAGAGAACACAATTAGTGGGTTGGGGTCGATCACACGAGGAAAATGGTTTAGACTTAACTTCAATTCACAATCACGTCTATTTAGCCAAGTTCTTTCCGAAAGCAAGTAATTAAAGGAGGGGTTTTATGAAACAAGTTTCTTAAACAATTCAAAGTTAACAAGTAAGTAAAAGTATATATTGAGTTTTTATAAAGTTGTGAGACTATCTAGGGTATATGTGTTCCCCATAGGTTCATAACGTCGTATTCCTAGCAATATCAATTCTTCCCTAGTGTTTTGCATGTAAAGAGGTAAGTTATGTATCTCTAAATCCTTTGTCCGGAATCTAGAGAATTTCACCCCGTACCTTGGTCCGGCTACATGTGTATACTTTACTAACCCTTACCTTTACCTCATATTAGACATCATAATCGATGTATGGCTTAGATATTACTTTGCACCAATCGACACTAGCCTATTAGATAGCATCACACTAAATCTATGTTAATAATTCTTTTCTTATTCCTACCTCCCTTGTCCGTCAAGTAGCAACAAGGCTAGTTCTAACGCGTTCACTCGTGAAAAAGATATCTAAATGAAAGAATCATTAATACATGCAAAAACCTATTTGAGAATTGCTTATTTGCTAGGTTTACTTTGTTAATTACCTATGCATGATTCCCACAATCCTAGTTGTAGATTTAGTTACCCATGAAAGCAAGATCACAATTAATGATTTTTAAGAAAGATTTCATGAATTT
The DNA here is from genome assembly GCA_016801875.1 of Solanum sitiens. Lineage (NCBI taxonomy): Eukaryota > Viridiplantae > Streptophyta > Magnoliopsida > Solanales > Solanaceae > Solanum > Solanum sitiens. The sequence continues at coordinate 580,524 of JABWTJ010000525.1, read as the reverse complement.
ACTTAACAATAAGAAAGAAACCCAAAAATTCAACTTGAAATTGCTAGAAAATCCTTCAACACGATTTCGGAAATTTATTAATGGCTAAAAGTTTGCAACCAATAATCTCCAACACAAAATAGAACAATACCATGAGTATCTAACCCCAAAAATGAGGTTTTAATCCCCTATTTATAGAAAACATAGTCCAAAAGAAAATGGAATTAAAATAAGGAAAGTTTGTTCAGTTGACGCGACTTCAATGGACGACCTCACTGGCGGACCATCGATGGAATGACGGTCCGTCAATTGCCTCCATATGTTCAAACTTAGAATTATTTTTCTTCACCGGCTAGCACCTTCTATAAATTAAATGATAGACCTACAGTAAAGTCTGTCGACTCATCCATGGTCTGCGATGCTCCTCCGTCGTTCCACACTTAGAATCATGAAAAGTCAAGTACTGGAACCTTTTCTGAACCAATCGACGGTTCACCTAATCTCATGGTTCCATACTTGGTTAGATTTCCCTGATCTTCTCCCTTCGCCAGAACTGCTCATCGACGGTCACCACCTACGGACCATCGATTGAACGACGGGCCGTCGATGGCCTTCGTAGGTCATCTTCTAGACACACACAAGTCTTAAGCGAAATGCATTTAATGCATCGTGAAACCACCGTGCAACAACACCCTCAACTTAAATTCGTTGGTTGTCCTCAAGTGACGCACTATGACTCAAACAGCATTTGTACAAAAGGATATTCTTTTAAGCGTTCGCAATCACATGGCTATCAATCCTGATTCTTTCTTTGATTTAGTGTATGCTTACGCTCTGAGGGTCGACAAGCTAACTCATATGGATCACATCAGACACAAACTCACCATGCACCGACAACTCTACTGTTTTGCCTCTCACCAAGCTACCAACGTTCCGACACCATAACTAGTGCCCTCACTTCAAAAGAAATCCTCATTTTCACAGGGTGATTATATGTTTAGGTACAAGGATATTTGTTCATCACTCACGCTCAAGAACAATTTCAAATATAGTTATTACTCATCGCCATAGTCTTGCCCTTATTTTCACTGCTTAGGTTCACCATACTAGACTATAGGATCACGGTAGGACTTTCTTGGCTTGTCAGGTATGGTACATTTGGGTACATTTTTAGTGACTTTTTTCCCTCCTTGACATTACCGCTTAGCTTCCTTCCTCTTTTCATTGTCTTTGACACCTTATTTTTCTTCTCTTTTAATCTTTGCCTTGCTCCCTTTATTGGGTGTGACTCTTATTTCTTTTGCATCTTTTTCTTCTTCTAATCCTTTTCTTTTATTTTTCTTTTTCTTTTCAATCAATCACTAATTTTACCAAGCCACATCTTTTGCTCACATTCTCTTTTCTTTTCAACTTCTAACTATTTTCATACCCATTTTTGGGTCCTCACTCATAATATCAACCCTCAACTCATGGATTTTCCATGAGTTGAGGTGCACAATACCCAAAGTCGGGTTAGGGCCAAGACAAGGTCATTTACTACATTAGCCACCCTCAACCTAGGCTTTTTTTGTTTGCCTAAGTCTAGGTGCAGATGTCCTAGAAGGGACTGGGGAAAAAACATTAGACCCTGGGAAGGTGATTTGGTGAAAAACAATTGTCACATATTTGGATCAAAAGGGTCAATTCATTCATTTGGTCGACTTCTTTTAGTCTATATGTTGGCTAATTTGAACAAGGGCATATGATGCTTTCCTAGCTTCTTACATGCTTTTCTCTCATGCCTTTCTTCGTTCATGGTTCGATATTCTGGTGTCCTACAGATTCTCTTCGCAGGACTAACCGGACAAGTTCTAGCTAGGTACCAACGGTTGAACACTCAAATCTCCTCACACTCACTTGGTTACACTATCAGATTATCAGCTTTCCCAATTTAGGTGTTAGTTGAAGGTCATGCAGTGGGTGTCTATCTATGTCATGCTTAGAGACAACACACTGAACTTGTTTTCACTTATACATGCAAGAACTATCTAGGAAGGGGTATCATTCTCTCAGCCATCATGCTTCATTTTTCATGCTTTTCTACTTTGTACAAATTACGACATGTCGGTTCAACAGAAATTAAATAGTCTCTTGAGGAAAAAGAACAAAGGCAAGAAAACCCCAAAAGATGATTGTGAGTTGGGCTACTCAGACTTCACCTATCACTCACTTTTCATTTACCCCACCCCCAACACAAAGAACATTCCATTGTCCCCAATGCATAAGAAATCATAAGTTCATGGTGGTAGGTGAATCAAACATGAGGTGCATAGCGCCGACGAACAATCAACATGTGGGCGGGTTCTATTTCTCGGATCCCGCAAAATCAGAACTTGGGTCACCGTCAACAGCCATCTCGTGACCTTATCCGTCGGGCCTCCTCTTCCAAAAAAGAGGCCTTTCTAGACAACTCTAAATCTATTATCTCTCTCTCTTTTTTGCATGGTCCTCATCACCGGCCTCAGTAGTGTGGCTAGAGCGGTGCCTCTTGGAACGAACACGTGGCTCAGACAGTGGCTCAACAGAGGGCTTGAACAAGGCGTCGAGCATTGTGTCCTCTGCAAGCTCGATGGGCGTACTCTCATGCTCCGTACCCCTCATCTCAAAGATAGAATCCACATCATCATGAAAACTATCAACCACAACATGAAGAGTAGTAAGGTCGATGGTAGGGGTAGGTCATGCTAGCACACATAACTCGAAGGCATCAAGGCATTGGTGAACCGCCTGAATTTTTGTAAGACTACGAAAATGAATTGAAGTGCTTAAAGTTTCACATGTGTCTAAAAATCTTTAAAATATGTTTATTAAGTATTTTATAGTATGTACACCTGATTTGAGGTGATTTAAATGTCAAACGTCTAGGGACGACCAAGACGTTTAATGGCTAGTCTCCAAAGGACCTTAAGTGTTTTTATGTGCTTATGAGTGTGTAATGGTCTCATAAGGTCCTTATATGATTTATAATAATGTTTGCATGCAGTATTTTAAGTTTCATGAAGTTTGGAGGTCAAACGTCCAAGAGGTTCGAAAGTTAGCCTTTTAGACGCACTAGTGTGTCCTTGTATGTTGACCTTGTTTTCATGTGTTGTTAGAAGTTGAAAGTCAGTTTAGTTTACCCTAGTACCTTAATAGACATGTTAAGGGTCAAAACATCTGGGTACGACTCTATAACATTTCAAAAATCCAAGATGTGTCGTAAAGCCTAACAAAAGTGTCATGAGGTCTAGACACTGTTTTTAAGTCCATTATAACGAATATAGGTCATTTAGGAAGTTTAGAAACCAAAACGTCTAAGAATGTCCATGACGTCCGGAAGTTGGTTCAAAGAGGTACTAGCGTGCCTTAGCCTATTTGACTAGCTTTTAGGAGTCAGAAATTCATGAAATTAGGTGGAAGGGTGTATAACATATGTTAAATTCGATTCATGATTGAAACGTCTGGGTACAAATCCCAAGGACCAACCACGGTCCATTGAGGAGGAACCTTGCGCGTTGGAGGCAACACTGCCTTGGCAGTGTGTACCACGAGATACAATCAAAGGCTTGTGTGAGGATCGATGGGGCTTCGATACCAACCGTCGTCCAACACTTAGACAAATGATTGGAGCCCTTTCCTGCACAAGTCTCTGACCAAAACTACGGAGTGCAGGACGGAGGGAGGGGTATCTCGTCGATTGACCCACGATCCGTCGATCGTGGTGTCGTCGATTGGACTATGATTTTCATGCACGTTTTAAATTAATTTTATTTTATTAGTTAAGGGGTTAGGGGGTTCGTTAAGGGTTTAATGGAGTCTAATTTCATTTACTCTACCGCACGACATAGGAGTAGAAAAGAAGGAAAACTTTATCGTCCTATAGCCTCTCGCCCATAGATGTGTCGCGACTCACACAGATGGTCCAGACTCTACTAGACGTCACTTGATGAGACTTCTTAATTCCTAAGAAGACTTTCACCAACCTATGCTCTGATACCAAGCTTGTCACAACCCTATACCACACCCTAGAAGTTAGGGCAAATCTCGGATTTTAACCGGCGTACTTGACCTCTCGGAGGTCTTATACAAGCCCTTTCATATCATTCATTGCATATGCATAGTGAAAAGTTTTGCGGAATTAAAACTTTTCACAAACCATATTATAGTCTTTAAAAACTCTTTCATATAAAAGTAATAGGAAATACTAAGTCTCAATCTCATCATCTTAGACACAAGAGTACTTGGGACACGGCCCCTACGAATTAGAAAACATAGTACTACTAAGTCTATTACAATACTTCATAAAAGAAACATAAAACACATATATGCCTCGAGTCAAATGAGGAAAAACTTCAAGTTCTCTTGAACGATGCTATGGTCCAAGTCTTGCTTCCCAAATGCTACTCACCTACCAAGAACTATAGAGATAGATAAAAGCATGGATTAGTACAACCACATGTACTAAGTATGGCATAATGCATAAAAAATCATGAAAACGGACATTTATTTAAAATGTGCATCTTTTAAGTTAAATATCATAATATAATCATAAGAACAACATTTATCAAATACGAAACACATAGGAAATCATTTAAACCAATTATCACATTTTAAGGATTCACATTACAGTAACTTGAATCACTGTTACAGTGAAGTCCCTTCACTGTATAGTGGAGTGCTTGGTCTTCATTAAACACACCTACTATCATGTAGTCTTCTAACTAAAAGCTATCCTATGATTCACTTAAGTCACACAAAGAGAGACCGGCCATACACCCTCTCTAAATGTACCTAAACAATCCTTAAGATTACTCATTATGAGACACATACACACCTACAATACACCAACCTACATAACATATAAGATATGACAATCTCCCTTACCAAGGTTATCAAAAGACTTACTTAAGTACTCCTACAAGAGAACGCCCATACATCCTATTCAAGGTTACATAAATAATCCTTAAGACTTCCTAAGTTAGATCATGTCAAAGACAATAACCAACTTCCCTAACTAGAGTCATTCTAAAGACTTCCATAGATAAGACATGAAGAGATCATCACATATGCCCTGTTTACACTTTAGCTAAGGAATTCTTAAGTCACTTTAGATGAGGTACTCATGCATTTACATACTTTCTAACGTAAGTCATTAATTCATTAGTTCATTAAGACACATTCATCACATAAAGGACATTCAAGTAATGGTCTTGGAGAAGACCAAGGGACTCTTACTAGCACCTTAAAATCCTATTGTGCAATGTCTAGAAAGCGTCCCATACCATCACCTAAACCCCATAGAACTTATCCAATGCTAATAGGTATATCATATGATGAGAATAGGCAACAACCGACATTGACCATGGTAGCAAAACATGGAATCCGGAGTTGTATACTACTCCGTTGAAGTTGTTCTACTTGCCAATAGTAGAACTTCAACACATCCCATGTAGGCACATGGTTAAGGAATATGAAAGGCTTACTTTGTATTCTAGCCTCATACTTTAACTAGAACTACTTACCTTACCATACTCACTTGGTGTTAGCCTTCATTCTCATTGATTAATTCACATTAAGGTTCATACAAAGGGGTTCAATATCAAGTTCATAACCCAATTACATTTACCCTACCAAAGAAAGGTCCTTTAGGGCTACCTCCCAATGGCGACAAGAAGCTCATTATGACTTTTCTAAGGATTGATATGATGTCGTTCCAGCCAATCACCCTTAAGTTTATCATTCATTACATGAAGGATACCATTACGGCTTGCAACTTCAAGTTTCATAACCTTACCACAAGGTTCAAGGTTTCACATAAAGGACCCTCTTATCATCATTCAAGGTCTCACCTAACATTTATTCATTCAAGACTAAGACACTTTATCTTCGTAAGTCAAGACATCACATATTCATATTTATACATGCATCAAGTAAGGCACTTAAGTCAACCTAGACAAGACACAACATTACTTCACTTTACCACATTTTACATATCATTCTAGAAGTACATAGGAACAACTATTAACATGTTAAAGTCATCCTATACACTACTCTATCATCACCAATATAATTATATAGACTTATATAGCCAAGTACGAACAATCATGCATTCAACTCTAAGACTGCACACAACACATAGTCATTAGTCTAACATGATCACCTAACATCTTCAATATAAGAACTCATACTTTAACATTACTTTACATATAGGTAGACATGACCAAACTTCACATAATAAACAACACAAATCAACATAGCACTCATAGTAGTGCCGACAAGGCCATGATTATCATAATACTTAATATAACGCCGACAAAGCCACATCAATTCACATAACACCGCCACCATAAGTGGACCAAACCAATCACAACATAATTGAAGTCTAATTAACATTAAATAAAGTGAAATAGGGCAGCGTACCACCACTTCGTCCTCAACACTTTAATCCAATGTAAAATCACCCAATTCAATATCGTAAGGCCCTTACCCATGGCCATGAACATCAATTCAATGCATAAACTATAATTCTCAATGAAATCTAAGTCAATTAAATATATATTTATCAATCTAAGACCAATTATATATCAATTTAACACAATTATTACATATTTAGATAGCCCATAAGACAATACATATTAATTCATAAACATTAGACCAATATCAAGTAACTCATAAATTAGTCAAAATCTAGGGTTCATCAATTACATGGGTTCATAGGTTACTTAGGTAAAGATCATCAATATAATAAAAATTCAATCCATAATCAACGTTTAAAACCCATTAATGCAAGAACCCATGGTAGATCATGAAATAGGTCAAGTTCAACTTTGAAAACTTTAGAAAACATCTTTGAAAGTTGGGCTCCTTGATGAAACGAGTTTCAAGGATCAAAAACCATACCTCAACAATGCTAATTCTCCAATTTTATGAAGATTCTTCACTCAAATCTCCAATCCAAGCTCTTCATTGAATTTGGCTTCAATGGAGTCTTAAGGAATCTCTAAGGGATTTTGGGGTTTTGATTTTGAAGAATGAAATCTTCAAAGTATTTTAGACTTATAAACACATTTAAAATACAAAAAATACCCCTTATCAACGGACTATCATGTTGGTCCGTGGTCTTGTACTGAGGCTTGTCGTAGGCCTATTCCCTCCCATGGATAAGTACCAATCGATGAGACCCAACCAAGGGGGCATCGACTGACCCACTGCGCATCGACTGGCTTCGTGGTTTGGGTTGTCTTGGGCAGCCTTTGCACGAACTTTGGGTCCTTCCTCAAGGACCCTTGGATGGTCCTTGGGGATACTTTCCCAGATGTTTCCAACCCAAACATGACCGTATAAGAGTTTAGAACCTCTTACATGAATTTCATCCAAAATAAACACGTAAAACTCGATGAAACATGCCTAGACACGCAAGGTCATTTCAAGGGACATCTTTCGAACCGTGGACATTCTTGGACGTTTGACCTACAAACTTCATGAAACTTGGCACACTGCCTATATATACCATAATAACTCATTTAAGGACTTCACAACATCATGAATCACACATAAATACATAGAAACACATATGAGGCACATAGGTGACTTAGTCGTCGAACGTCTTGGTCGTCCCTTGACGTTTAACTTCCAATGCACCTAAACTCTTAGATACTGCATCTATACCATATTATAGACTTATTTAGAACATTAGACTATGATGAAAACAATGTTAGGCTCTAGTTCACCTCAGTCATTTTCGGGATCTTACATAGACCCTATGACCTAAACTAAGCTATGATTAATAAGTAAGGACACTAAAGACATTTCAATAAAGGGACCTAGATTTTCACCGATTGAACTGGATTTAGGAGATTACCTTCCCACATAGGAAAGGTAGGATAACTAATGTACTCATGAGATTGGATACTATATTGCATGTAGAATAAAGAGGGTCCCAATTGTATTTCCTAGTTCTTGAAGTATGTTTCCCCCATAGGAATACTAGCTAGTTGATCCGCGTAGTTTCTACGTTCATATTTTGGTACTACCTTGGCAAGTAGTCCGCCTTCTTTCAGTGTAGGGTTCCATGACACCATATTCCACACTTAGCTCTTATGGTCTATGTCGGTTAAGGCAAGTGTTCCCTAAACTGAAATGAAGTTATAAAGTATAAAATAACTAGAGTGCTTTAGAGGTTTGACTTAGCCTAGGTAGGGGTATGGGAATCTACCTATGCCTTGCACTAGTTTGCCTTGTTGGAAGCTTTAGGAGGTTGATATTATATATATATATGTTAATGATGTAAATGATGATAGTATGTTGACTTTACATGTAAATGGTATCATATGGTGATGGTTATGCTTATGAATATGTATTTGGTCTATATTGTTAAGGTATGATGTTATGTATCATTAAGGGTCATATTATGTAAAGTTGGGCATTGGTTATGGATTCTTGTTGGGTTACTTGATTAAGTAAGGTTATGGGGCTTTGCTTAGTTATTGCACTTGTTGATTTGATAGGGATTCGTGAGTAGTTGTCTTGCTTATTATGCTACGGTAAACTCTTATCCATGCTTGTGATATTATTCCTTGATGATAGGGTTGTAGTAGATAATGGTTTCTTGTATGATGGTATGCATATTACTTACTTTGCCTAAATGAATATGTCTTGTTGCTTGGTATGGCTTGTTTAGTTATGCATAATACTTTCAAAGGATAAAATGACATGATTTAACTAAATGTCTTTTTTAGCATGATTTTAGATTATATGTGCATATGGTTTCATACTTAGTACAAGTGGCGTACTAACCCTATTTTCTTCCTTTTCCCAAATATTTTAGGTTCCGGTCGTTGAAGGTTCATTCGAGACAACTTGAAGAAGACTTTTATATTCTCTACCATCCAAGTGGGTAGGTCCTCACTTCTCAAGATCAATACTGATATCGAGCTTATGTTGCTGTTAGTTCCAAAGACTTATATGTTCCTTCTATTTTCATTTGAGTACGATTTGTATAAGCCTATACGTGGCTTCTTTACATTGATGTAGGACTATGCCCAATTTGTTATGATCGTTTTAGATGGTTATGATATAAGACTATCTTTAAGACTATGTTCTATCATATATATATATATATATATATATGTATGTGCAATAAAAGTAGAAGGCTATGTAACCTTCCTCTACGAAGGGTCTACGTATACTCGATATGGATATATATATTTTATGTATGTAGAGGTCTATGTAAACCTCAAATTAGAAATAATGAAAAGTTTTAAATTCTTCCGTATTTTAACTTATGACTGCAACGATGTAAACTAAGAGTCTAGTCTTAGTCCTCAAAGAGGATGACGACGCCGGTTACGTCTAGGGGGTAAACCCAAATGTGACAAACTTGGTATCAGAGCATAAGGTTGAATAATCTTAGAGTCAATATCTCTCTCAACCATGTCTTTGTAAGTTCATATTCATAATTGTAAAGCGCACCACACTTATGATTAGGAACCTACATGATACCTAGGAAACTCTCATTTTCTTGGAAATCTAATATTGTGCCATTAGAGTATACATATGGTGTGTTTTTGCATCTAATCCTATTGTTGTTTTAACAACCCTAAAAATGAATAAAATAAATGCTTAAGGTGTCAAGAATGCTTGCGATTAGACCAAGGTTCACACGGATTGATACGCGTAGAAGCAGACCTCAGAACGCTTACTACGGCCAAGCCAACTATTTTGGGGAGTTAAATGAGCTTGGAAAGGTTGTAACCAACCATGTAGGGCTCTCGAAAACGAAGATTTAATCGAAGGAGTCTTTACCGGACTTAAAAAGAAGAAATCTTGAGTTTTAAGGGTCCAGGGGTAATATGGTCTTTTTCAGGCCAAGGGTAATATTATAATTACCCTAAGGAATTAATTAATTAAATTAATTAATTAATTAAAGAATCAATTCGGGTTGGGTCGACCCGAAGTGACCCATTTTTGCGAAAGGGTGTCACTCGGGTTCGAGCCCCATGGGAAGCAACGAATTGATGATTTACTTATCAATTAAAATCTGATTTTTTGTAAGGGAAAAATGGTCCTTTATTGTATAATTAATTAAATCAGATTTTAAGTATTAAGGAGAGTCCTAAATTGACTAAGTCATCCTCTAATCCTAAACAACTTCACACGTTTCACTCTCTCACGTCGATCACCTCTTCACGCTCAAAAACTCTCTTATTTCTCTCGGCCAATTAACGTGAAGAACAGAAGCCATAACAAAAGTTCTTCGCACTTGAATAACTCACGAAAAAGTCTAATAAAAACAAGCAAACCAAAAATGTTAAGGCAAAGAGAATATTCCGTCGAATTGGTGGTGAAACTTGAGGAGGCTTGGACTGATTTTTGGAGAGGGTTTTGGGCAGCAACTTCTACGTTTGAACATCAATTAAGGTATGGGTTTCTTCTCTCTTGGTCCCTTTCGCAAGAGACCCCTTAATATTCAAGATAATCATTCCGAAAACTAGGATTGTTCCCCGTTGTATGTCTCTGTCACTAGCTCCCATTGAATTACAGGTTGGGTATGTTTGCTGGTACAAAGTAGGGATGAAATGTGTTTTCGTGATGTTTATGTTTAAGTATGCATGTTCAAAATTTTGTGAATATTGATTATGTTGATTGAAATCATGTGAAAAAGTGATGTGTGTGAGCAACGTGTGGCAGTGAAGTTAGTCACTATTTGGAGATGTGTAAAGGCATGTTAATCCTTGTATTTTATGTGCTAAAGTTGTACACAATATGATGATCATATGGGGTGTGAGGTTACTGATTTTGAGTGAAAACGCTTAACTAATGTAACCCCTAAACTACACATAACTATACACTAAATGCTTGGTGAAATGCCCTAAGAAACTAACATGAAAAGGTTGCTGAAAGGAAGCTAAAAATCATGAATAAAATTCCAGCTTGGTGTACCTTAATTTCGGTCAAAAAGAAGGTTGGAATCTGGAAATTTAATACATTTTTAAAGGGGTGAGGCCACCAGGATTCGAACCTGTGACCTCACCCGTTTGGCTACTGTAAAACGCGAGAAAAAGATGAAAAATGGGGCTGGGGGGAATCAAACTCGGGCTGCTGGTTGGGAAAGGAGAGGGAAATAAATTAAACAAATGAATGGGAGGCGTGGGATTCGAACCCACGACCTCCAGGCAGTGAGTGAAAGAAGAGAAAATAAAGAAAAGAAAATGTGAGGCGTGGGAATCGAACCCACGACCTCAAGGCTTGAAGGAGAAGGCGAAATAATTAAGAAAAATAAAGTGAGGCTGTAGGGACTCTATCCCACAACCTCACTGCCAAAGCGCCTAGCCTAGGGAATTTAATTAAAAATAAAATAGGAGGCTGTGGGGGTTCGAACCCACCACCTCACAGCCTCTAGTGAAATTAAAAGCAAAAATAAGGAGGATGTGGGGGTTCGAACCCACCACCTCCTTATTCCAGCGAATATAATGAAAAATAACAAGGAGGCTGTGGGGGTTTGATCCCACAACCTCTTGATTTAGGCAAAATGGGACTATAGTATTTTAATGAAAAATAAAAAGGGGTTGTGGGGGTTCGAACCCACAACCCTTCGGCCAAACTAAGAGGAAAACCAAGTATCAAATTAAAGATACAATGTTAATGTTGGGGTTCAATTTAGAGTCCCAATGTCATGGAGATTAAAAATAAAATCAATGAAAAATGTAAATGTTATCCAACTGATTCGAACTTGGGTTTCTTTGCCCAAACTTTCGTATTGATACATAAGTCATACGTGAACAAAATATCCCAGAATAATGCCACCTACTTACATCGAAATCAAGATCTTGGCATATATACAAGATACATAAGTTTTGTACTACATAATCTTAGGAATGTATGAATCACTTAACGAATTATGAATGAAGCCTCATGGCTTGTGTGTATAGACTCATAAGTCTAGCACACATTTTAAAGAAGTGAACCTAAGATGTATGTAATGAAAGGATGTAACCCTAGAAGGGTTAAGTATGAGTGTAAAACACACTAAATGGCCTAGTGCATTGGCATACGATGAAATGACTATTATGTAATGAAATGACAAAACCCTAGAAGGGTTAAGTAAGAGTGTGAAACACACAAATGGCCAAGTATATTGGCATATGATGAAATGAACATTCACGTAAAATGGGGTAAGTAATTATGAAGAGCAAATGTGCTAATGTTAATGAATGTGGTGACAACATGATATAAGGCTAATGTAAAAGATGAGAACAATCTCAAATGAGCCTAAGTATATTATACCAAAACGTACTCACCTATGATAGTGTAAAGTTAATGAAGAGACCATTCTCTATGAACACTCTAATGAATGTATTGAGATTAACATACTTAATACTAATGATGAGATGAGAAATCATCTATTGAGCTATGATGTCCTCATACTAGAAGCCAGCTTCCATGACGTATGAGTTGAATGTAATGGAACTTTATACTGAGCACCGATAGACTAGCTATGAGCGGTGATGCCTTATTTAGGGAAGGGCGGAGGTTCACGTAACTCTCATGAGATAAGACTGTCTGGCTTGCCGGGTATGGGTCTCCTTATATCTCCTGGTCTTCGAACCTATACAACAAATATAGGGATCTGGCGGGGTTAAATTCCCATGTACGCTAGCATATTTTTGGGTCACTTTGGCCGGTGATTCCACCTCTTTTTAGTGTGGGGGAGACACTGGATTTCATGATGCTCACATGATCTATGTCGATTAAAGTTAAAGTTCCCAATGAATAAATGAGGCTAGCCTCAAATGAAGCACATAATGAAATGAATGATACCAAAGGTGTTAGGATAGGATGATCAAGAGGTGAGCTAAACTCAGGTAATGACACTAGATTATTCTTGATCATTGCACAGCAAACCCGATGAAAGTCTTAAACTACACCCTAGGTATAGGTGGTGTTCACACTGGCCTATGAACGAAATGAAATGAAGTACGTATGAATGAATGAAGGAGACTCTGTGTTTGCTAATGAAGACTCCCTAGTTGAGGTCCCATATGTTGAGCCCTCATTTTGGAAAGTCTTAATGTCAAGTCCATGATTCCAAGGTCTCATGGCATATGAATGAATGATATGAAAGAAGCTATGTGCTATATGTTATGTGCTATGATATGTGCTATGTGTAAGATGTTATGTGGTGTGTGCAATATGATAGTTATGATGATGCATGTTACTCTCATGGTATGACTTCCTAATCCAAATTTGGAAAGCTCACTTACTTTCCTAATCCAAATTTGGAAACTTTCATAATCTCAATTTGGCAAGTCCACTGACTTGACTTTCCATAATCATGTTGTTAGGAAAGAGCTATCTTTTCTCATGCATTTCCTTGGTGTGTTCTTGCATATACCCATACTTAGTACAAGTGTGTACTAACCCTATACAACTCTACAATTTTAGGTGCAGGTGCAGGTGGATGCTAGAGATACAGGTTGACGCTGAAGCTATCCGGACGTCGAGCATTCATCCGTACTTGGTAGGTTGTCATGCTTTCGAGGATGCTACCATTTATATTCTAGCTTAGTTTTAGAGTTGAGCTAGTGGAGCATGTTCCACTAGTGTTTCTTTCCTGTTTTATTCAGACGTTGTATTGGTGCCATTTTGGCAAGTACATCTTTATTACTATAATATACTATTTCTTTCATTTGATGATCTTAATATTAGATGGTTGATGGTGAATAATTATGTAATGATTAGAATGTTTAATCAGTATGTGAAGAAACAAAAAGTTTCAAATTTTCTGCTAAAATTAACCTAGATGAAGTAAGAATGACGTAAGTAGGCTTGTCTGCGACCTCTGAGAGGTCAACGACGCTGGTCTCGTATGGGGTCTAGATTCCAGTCGTGACAGTTGTGATTATAGGAGAAATGAACACTCGAAGAAATGCGGCACGAAGACTGGAAGAGGAGATTTCCAATATGTGGCTCTTGTTGTATAGATGTATGGGCTATGCCCAATTTTTATACTTTTAGTTAGATGGTTATGAGATGAGACATCCGTTTTAAGACTATGATATATCTTATATACATATATATATATATATATATATATATATATGTGTGTGTGTGTGTGTGTGTGTGTGTGCGCGCGCGCACGCGCACGCGCACAATAAAAGTAGAAGACTAGCAATCTTCTTATATGAAGCGTCTATGTATACTCGATATGAATATATTATGTGTATGTGTGAGGTCTATGTAAAACTCATGATAGATATAGAAAAGTTTAAAATTTTCTGCATTTTTAACCTATGAATGTAATGATGTAAGTTAAGAGGCTAGTCTTAGTCCTCTTCGATGACGACGATGCTTGTTACGTCTAGAGGGTGCTCTTCGGATGTGACAAAGTTGGTATCAGAGAATGAGATTGAATATCCCTAGAAATGATGTCTCATTGAACCACGTGTATGTAGATTCTTATTCATAATTTTGAAGCGCGCAACACTTATGAATGAGAGACTATGTGATGCTTAGAAACTCTCATCTTCTTGAAATCCTATGTCATGACTCTAGTGTCATGTTATGTGCTTTCACCTAAGCCTTGTATCTTGGTTATAGGTATGAATACTCAAAGGGCAGAGGCAAGAAGGGACAAAGAAGGCATTGCTTATGTAGGAGCTAATGACAACCAAGCTCCTTCACAAGACAACCAAGTGCCTCCACTTGAAGAAGTTTCTATGGGTGATCAAGTTCCGGTTGTTCCTCCACTTATGACGGATAGAGAGATAAGGGCGGTTTTTCTTTATTTGTCCCAAGGCATGACTTGTCAAGCCAGTGCCGTCACTTCTCAAGTCAAAGCCATTACAGCCCAAGTGAATAGGGAGGTTGAACCCCGAGTGCTTCAACATTCTAGCACTATGGCCTCTCGTTTGAAAGTCTTTACTAGGATGTACCCACCTATGTTCTTCGGTTCGAAATCGAATGAAGACCCTCAAGATTTCCTCGATGAGGTATATAAGATTTTTTATGTTATGGGTGTCGCGGCCTATCAACTCAAAGATATGACCCAAACTTGGTATGTGCAATGGAGGGATAATACGGAACTTAGAGGTGGTCCAGTGACTTGGGATATCTTCAAGAAGGCTTCCTTTATCGGTTCTTTCCTAGAGAGTTGAGGGAAGCTAAGGTGGAAGAATTCATCAACCTTTGTCAAGGAGGTATGAGTGTACTTGACTATTCCTTGAAATTCACTAAATTGTCCAACTATGCTCCATCCTTGGTGTCAAACCCAAGGGATGATATGAGTCATTTTCTTATGGGAGTGTTTGAAGACTTGGTTGAGGAATGTCGTTCGGCTATGCTTCATGATAATATGAATATTTATCGTCTCATGGTTCATGCTCAACAAGTGGAAGAAAGTAGGATAAGGAGGAAGAATAGGGAGTCCAAGAGGGCCAAGCCTTATGAAGGTTGTTCTTCAAAGGGTATGATTGACATCCACGACAAGCCTAGGTTCAAGAAGAGGTTTTCTAATCATGTTCCTTCCAAATTTCCCAAGGCTCGTGAGTATAGGGTGTCAAACCCTAAGTCTCAAAAGAGAAGAGGTACTAGTTCACCAAGCAAAAATCTAACTAATGGAAATTGTGGTAAGAAGGATAATGGTGATTGCCTTGTTGGATGGAAAATTGCTTTAGGTGTGTCAAGGGTGGCCAGAAGGTTAGGTATTGCCCAAATTTGAAGGGGTAAGACAAAGGCAGCGGGCTAGCTCAAGCTAGTGGTTCTAATGTGGATCATTCAAAGAAGAATCGCTTTTATGCACTGCGCTCTAGGGGTGAAAAAGAGAATTCTCTCAATGTGGTGATGATCGATATGTTTCAAGTTTTGTCTATTCATGTTTATGCTTTACTTAATTCGGGTTCTACCTAATCTTTTTTTACTCCTTTGGTAGTTAGAAAGTTTGATATTTTTCCCGATTTTCAAAATGAACGTTTTATGGTGTCCACCCTGATGGGTGAGTCGATGGTTGCAAAGAGGGTATGCAGAAATTGTCCTATATTGTTTCCCAATAGAGTTACTCATGTTGAATTAGTAGAACATGATATGATTGATTTTGATGTCATTTTGGGAATGAATTGGTTGCATAATTGCTTTGCTTCCATTGATTGTAGGATAAGAGTTGTTAAGTTCAATTTTCCAAATGAACCTATTATAGAGTGGAAGGGGGGAAATTATATTCCTAGAGGTCATTTCATTTCTTGTTTGAAGGCTTGCAAGATGATCTAAAAAGGGTGTTAGTACCATATTGTAAGAGTCAAAGATTTAGACTCTGAAAATCCACCGATTGAGTCGGTCCCCGTAGTAAGGGAATTTCTGAAGGTCTTTCCCAAAGATCTTCCCAGAATCCCTCCCGAACGAGAAATTGATTTTGGTACTGACTGGCTACCGGATACCAACCCCATTTCAATTCAACCTTAACGTATGGCTCCATCCTAATTGAATGAGTTGAAGGCTCAACTCAAGGAATTACTAGACAAAGGCTTCATTAGACCAAGTATTTCCCGATGGGGTGGTACGATTTTGTTTGTAAAGAAGAAGGATAGGTCTCTTAGAATGTGCATTGATTATCGACAACTAAATAAAGTCACTATTAAGAACAAGTATCCTCTCCCTCGGATTGACGACTTGTTTGATCAACTCCAAGGGGCAAGCTACTTTTCTAAGATTGACTTGAGATCAGGGTATCACCAACTTAGGGTGAGAGGTGACGATATACCAAAAATAGTATTTCGAACAAGATATGGTAACTATGAGTTCCTTGTAATGTCCTCTGGTCTCACTAATGCCCCCGGCGTTTATGGATCTCATGAATAGGGTGTTTTGAAGTTATCTAGATTCATTTGTCAATGTCTTCATTGATGACATCTTGGTATATTCGAAAAATGAGATTGAGAACATGGTTCATTTGAGAGTTGTTTTGCAAGTGCTTAAGGATCATCAACTATTTGCCAAGTATAGCAAATGTAAGTTTTGGTTGAGGTCGGTGGCATTTCTTGGTCATATAATCTCTAGTGAGGGAGTTGAGGTTGATCCACAAAAACCGAGGCAGTGAAAAATTTGCTTAGGCCATTGACTCCAACCCACATTAGGAGTTTGTTGGGTCTAGCGGGATACTATAGGAGTTTTGTGGATAGTTTTGCATACATTGCTTCTCCCTTGACCACATTGAACCAAAAGAGTATGAGATTTGAGTAGTTGGAGGCATGTGAAAGAAGCTTCCAAATCTTGAAAGAGAGGCTTACCTCCGCTCCGATATTGACGCTACCGGAGGGTACCAAAGGCTTCATTGTATATTGTGATGCATCCCGAGTGGGCTTGGGTTGTGTGCTTATGGAACAGGGGAAATTATTATCCTATGCTTCTAGACAACATAAGGTGCATGAGAAGAATTATCCAACTCATGTTCTTGAGTTAGCGGCCGTGGTATTTTCCTTGAAAATATGGAGACATTACTTGTATGGTGTCCATGTTGATATGTGTACAGACCACAAGAGTCTTCAATATATGTTTACTCAAAATGAGTTGAATATCCGACAAAGAAGGTGGTTGGAATTATTGAAAGATTACAACATGAGTGTTCTCTATCACCCCGGCAAAGCCAATGTGGTTGTGGATGCCCTAAGTCGTCTGACCATGGGTAGTGTGTCTCATGTAGAAGAATTCAAGAAAGACCTAGTGAAAGATGTTCATAGGTTGGATCGTTTGGGTGTTAGAATGGAAAATTCTCCAAATGATGGTTTTATGGTCTATCATGACTCCGAATCATCTTTGGTCCTTCAGGTGAATTCTAAGCTGATCAATCATTGATGGATTTGAAAGAATCGGTTCTTGGTAAGCTCAATGAGTCATTCTCGTTTGGGGGGATGGTGTTTTGAGGTATCAAGAAAGGTTGTGTCTTCCCAATATTGATGATTTGAGAAACCGGATTTTTAGGAAGCTCATGTCTCCCATTATTCGATTCATCCAGGTTCTACTAAGATGTATCGTAACCTTAGAGTAGTTTTTTGGTGGGACAAATTAAAAAGGTACATAGAGGAATTTGTTGCAAGGTGTCCTAATTGCAAACAAGTGAACGTCGAGCACCAAGAGCTGAGAGGTTTACTTCAAGAAATCCAAGTTACCACTTGTAAGTGGGAATACATTAACATGGATTTCGTGGTAGGGTTGCCTCGGATACAAAAGCATCATGATTCTTTATGGGTGGTAGTGGATAGGTTGACTAAGTCTGCTCATTTTATTTCTGTCAAGTCTACTTACTCGGCGGAGGATTATACAAGGATCTTCATAGATGATATTGTGTGTCGCCATGGTATTCCTTTATCCATCATATCGGATAGGGGTGCACAATTCACATCTAGGTTTCGGAGGTCATTCCAAAAAGGGTTGGGAACAAAGGTGAAGTTAAGCACCGCTTTTCATCCCAAAACGGATGGTCAAGCGGAGCGTACTATTCAAACCCTTGAGGACATGCTTAGAGCTTGTATAATTGACTTCAAAGAAAATTGGGATAAACATTTGCCTTTGGTTGAGTTATCCTATAATAATAGTTACCATTCATCTATATGTCACGACCGGGGTCTAGACCCTAGTCGAAACTAGCGTCGTTGACCTCTCAGAGGTCGCAGACAAGCCTACATACGTCATCATTACATCGTATAAGTTAATTTTAGCAGAAAATTTAAAACTTTTGTTTGCTTTGAAGTATACATAGACTTCATAGTAATAAATACAATATATCACATCAATTCACCACAACCATCTAATAATGAGATATTCAAATGAAGGAAATAGTTCATAACTGCATAAACATAAAGTTACCAAAATGGCACCAATAAAACATCTGAAATAAGTAAGAAAGAAACGCTAGTGGAACACTCTCCACTAGCTCATGCCTACCAAGTCCAGATGAATGCTCCACGTCCGGATAGCTCCAACGTAGTATCGTAAGCTCTAGCGTCCACCTGCACCTGCACCTAAAAGTAGAGTATTGGATGGGATTAGTACACACTTGTACTAAGTATGGGTGTATGCAAGCACACACCAAGGACATGCATGATTAAGAAGAGCTCTCTCCTAACGATATGAGTTATAGAAAGTCAAGTCAGTGGACTTACCAAATCGGATTAGGAAAGTCGTACTATGAGAGTAACATGCATCATCATTCTTTTCATATTGCACACAACACATAACATATTTCATATAGCACGTACATATACCACATATCATTCGTTCATATGCCATGAGACCTTGGAATCATGGACTTAACACTAGGATCCAAAAATGAGGGCTCAACATATGGGACCTCAACTAGGGAGCCTTCTTTAGCAAACACAGAGTCTGCTTCATTCATTCATGCATACTTCATTTTCATTCATTTCATTCATTCTTAGACTGGTGCAATACCAGCTATACCTAGGATGTAGTTTAAGAATCTCATCGGGTTCATTGTGCAATGAACAAGAACGACCTAGTGTCATTACTTGAGTCTAGTTCACCTCTTGATTATCCTAACCAAACACTTTTGGTATCAGTCATTTCATATTGTGCATTATTGAGGCTACCCTCATTCTTTCTTTGGTAACTATAACTTTAACCGAGATAGATCATGTGAGCTCCATGAAATCTTGTGTCTACCCCACATCGAAAAGAGGTGGAATCACCGGCCAAAGTGAAACGAAAACATGCTAGCGTATATAGGGAATTGAACCGTGCTAGATCCCTATGTTGGCTGCATAGGTTCAAAGACTATGAGATATAAGGAGACCCATACCCGCCTAAACGGACAATCTCATCTCATGAGATTTACCTGAACCTCTGCCTTCCCAAAAAAAGGAATTGCGACTCATAGCTAGCCTATCGGTGCTCGTATAAAGTTCCATTACATTCATCTCACACATCATAGAAGCTGTCTTCTAGCATGAGGACATCATTGCTCATTAGATGATTTTTCATCTCATCATTAGTATTAAGTGTATATTAATCTCAATACTATCATTAGAGTGTTTCTTAGAGAGTGGTCTCTTCATTAACTTTACACTCTCATAGGTGAGTATGTTATTGGTAACACTTACTTAGGCTTATCTGAGATTGATATCATCTTTAACATTAGCCCCTTATCATGTTATCACCACATTCATTAACCTTAGCGTATTAGCTCATCGTAATTACTCACCATTTTTTACGTGAATGTTCATTTCATTATATGCCAATGCACTTGGCCTTTTAGTGTGTTTCACACCCTTACTTATCCCTCCTCGGGTCACATAAATTCATCACATACATCTTAGGTTCACTTTGTTTTAACGTACGCTGGACTTATGAACCCATACGTACAAGCCATGAGTCTTCACTCATAATTCATCTAAGTGACTTATACTTACCCAAGATTATGTGGTACAAGACTTATGCATCTTGTAAGTATGACAAAGTCTCAATTTTCGATTCCTATAGGCAGCATTCATTAAATATTTAATCACGTAAGACTTATGTGTCAATACGGAATTGGGCAACGGAACCCGATTTCAACTCCCTTGAGCAAACTTAGTCTTATATTAAATTTTAATTTAAAATTTCAGCTTGGGGACCCTAGTTCGATTCCCAACGCCTACATTTCTTTTTCTTTCTTTTCTTTCCTCTCTCCTTTTTGGTTTGAGACCAAGAGGATGTGGGATCGATCCCCCACAACCTCATTTTTCCTTTATATAATTTTTCCCCTATCTTCCTTGTCTATCCGAGAGGTTGTGGGTTCGATCCCCACATACCTCATTTTATCTTTCATTCATTTTTCTCCTCTCTTCACTTGAGCCTTACCCCATATTGAATCCCCTTACCTCATTTTTATTATTGAATTTTTTTATAACTTGTATATGGTGAGGTCATGTGTTCAATCCCCAATGAACTCATGCATTTTTAAAAAATTCAAAACTCAAATTTTTTTTCCAGTAACTTGGCCGAACCAAATTTCCAGGTTGCTGGAAATTTGATCACGTTTTTCCAGTCCCTTTTTGCAGCATTTACACGTTAGTTCTTAGGACATTTCGTGGATCATTTAGTACAACTTTAGGTGCATTTTCATGGTTACATTTGATCAAGATTTGACACTCAATTTAGCAACATTACACCACTTATGAACAGCACGATTAACACAAGCAATTGCACGTAAAATACAAGAAATTAAACATGCCATTTCATGCTCCACACCGTGACTACATATTTTCGGAAAACATCTTTCATTACTCACCTAATGCCGAACATACATACATACACATAATCATCACGAAAACAGGTTACACACCTAATATCTACCAGCAGACATACCAACCTACAACCATCGATAAGAGCTAGTGACAGGGACATGCAACGGGGAAACAATCCTAGTTTTAGGATTAGAATCGACTGAATCCTAGGGGTCTCTTGGGAACGGGACCAAGATTAAGAAAACCCATACCTTTTGTCGATCAACACCCTCCAAATCTTCACCAGTGGCAGCCAACTCCACGACACCAAAGCCTCACCACCAAACTCCAAGTATCACCCATTAAGAACAATGTTTTTGCTTTTCGTTTTTAGCTTAGTTTTTCGTTTGAGTTTTTGTGTGTAAGTTCTTCAAGAGTTGAACTTTGGTTTTTCTATGTTCTTTTAGTGATAGTCAGACGTGAGAGAGATGGTGGAGAGACGTGAGAATGAGAGTAAATAAGCGTGAGAAAGAGAGTGGATAGGTAGCTTAGGATTAGGAGTTTTAGTTTGGGAATTAGTCAAACTAGGACTCCTCATTAATTAATAAAAAATTTGATTTTCAAAGGCTAAGTGAAATGACCACCATGCCCTTACTTAAACCAGATATTTAAATACAATTTAATTTGATTTATCATTGCTTCCACCAAGGATCGAACCCGGGTGAAGCTTAACTTGCGAAAAAGGGTGAAATTCGGCAAACCCTACCCGAATTGCCCACCTCTTTATATTAATTAATTAATTACTTAAATACTTAGGGTAATTACAATACTACCCCTAGCTTGGAAAAGACCATTTTACCCCTAGACCCTCCAAATCTACGATTACCCCTTTCAAGTCCGGTAAAAACTCATCCGGGTGAATCTCTTCAATTCGGGTGCCATACATGGTTGGTTCCAACCTTGCCTAGCTCAACTAACTCACCAAGTTGGTTGGCTTGTATAGTGCATAGGTTCTGAGGTCTGGTTCCACGCGCAACAAGCCGGGTTAACCCGGTCTAATCCAGGCATTCTAAGTACGTTTAAGCATTACTTAGCATAGTCATTTTCAGGTTGTTACATTATCCCCCCCCTAGGAACATTCGTCCCCGAATGACACTTCTAATTATCTTGAACAATGCCAGTCATATCATAACATAATTACTTTAAACAGTCAAGCAATATCAATAAAGAATAGAGGAGACAAGGAAACTTAGACTTAAGAGTAAGGAGTCTAACCTCAAGAGCTTAAAAGATGAGGATAGCGGGATCTCATATCGGCCTCGGCCTCCCACGTAGCACCCTCAACAAGATGGTTCCTCCACAATACCTTCACTATGGCAACCTCCTTGTTTCTCAGCCGCTTTACCTGCTTGTCTAAAATCTCAACAGGAACCTCCTTATAGGACAAGTCATCATCAACCCCCAAACCTTCAATAGACAAAATTTATGCTGGATCAACCAAGGCACTTCTTTAACATAGAGACATGAAAGACTGGATGAACAGAAGCTTACTCCGTAGGCAACGCCAATTCATAGGCCACCTCACCCACACGCTATAGAATCTCGTATGGCCCAACATACCTCTGACTAAACTTCCCCTTCCTACCAAACCTCATAACCCCCTTCATGGGTGATATCTTCAAGTATACTTGGTCACCAACATCAAACTCTAAGGGTCACTTCCTGTTATCTGCATAACACTTCTGCCGACTGTAAGCAATAGCCAACCTGTCCCTAATCACCCTGACCTTCTCTAAGGCCTCATGAATGATCTCTGGAACCAAAATGGATGACTCTCCAACCTCGAACCACCCAACTGGAGACCTACATCTCCTATTATATAGTGCCTCAAACGATGCCATCCCAATGCTGGAGTGATAGTTGTTATTGTATGAGAACTCTATCAATGGTAGATGATTGTCCCAACTACCTCTTAAGTCGATCACACACGCCCTCAACATGTCCTCCAATGTATGGATAGTGTGCTCTGCCTGCCCATCTGTCTAAGGATGGAAGGCAGTACTGAGCTTTACCTGCGTGCCTAAGCTCTTCTGGAAGGATCTCCAGAAATACAAAGTTAACTGAGCTCTTCTATCTAAAATAATAGACAAAGGAATCCCATTCCACCTCACAATCTCATCAATGTAGAGTCTCGCATAATCCTCCGCCCTGTAAGTACACTTCACAGGGATAAAGTGGGCAGACTTAGTCATCACGTCCACAATAACCCATATGGAGTCATGCTGTCTCCTAGTCCTCGAAAGACCAACCACAAAGTCTATGTTAATGGCCTCCCACTTCCAAGTCGGAACCTCAATCATCAGAGTGAGACCACCAGGCTTAAGGTGCTCCGCCTTAACCTGCTGACAATTAGGACACTTGGCCACATACTCAACAATGTCCTTCTTCATGCCATCCCACCAATAGATCTACTTGAGGTCATAATACATCTTGGTGGAACCTGGATGTATCGAATACCTGGAACCATGGGCCTCTGCAACAATCTTGGTCCGCAAATCATCCACATCTGGTACACACGGCCTATCCTGGTACATAAGTATTCCGTCACCTACCAAAGCAAAGGACTCATTCATCTTTATCAGCACTGAGTCCTTCAGCTCCATCAAAACAGGATCAAGATGCTGACCCTTCTTGACTTCAACTACCAAGGATGATTCAGAACTACGATGAACTGAAACACCCCTGCTAGTAGAAGCCATCAACCGCATACCCAGTCTGGCCAGTCTGTGTACATCCTTCACCAACTCTTTATTTCCATCATCAACGTGGGTTGTACTCCCCATGATCAACCTGCTCAAAGAATCAGCTAAAACATTTGCTTTCCCTTGATGGTAGTGGACACTCATGTCATAGTCCTTCAACAGCTCCAACCATCTCCGCTGACGTAGATTCAACTCCCTCAGTGTGAACATGTACTGGAGACTCTTGTGGTCTGTGAACACATCCACATGCACTCCGTACAAGTAATGCCTCCACAGCTTCAATGCAAACACCACAGCTGCCAACTCCAGGTCATGAGTGGGATAATGTTTCTCATGAACCTTGAGTTGTCTGGACGCATAGGCTATCACCTTACCACCCTGCTTAAGAACACAACCCAAACCAACCCTAGATGTGTCACAATAAACAGTGTAATTCTCACCACATTTAGGCAACGTAAGCACTGAGGCTGAAGTGAGTCTGTCCTTGAGCTCCTGGAAACTCTTCTCACAAGTGTCCGCCCATTCGAACTTGGCTTTCTTCTTAGTCAAAGCTGTCAGAGGGGCAGCAATGGAAGAAAAACCCTCCACGAACCTGCGGTAGTAACCAGCTAATCCCAGAAAGCTACGGATATCGGTGGGAGTAAGAGATCTTGGCAAGTTCTTAACAGCCTCAGTCTTCCTGGGGTCCACCTCCACACCCTGATCGGACACAACATGACCTAGAAAGGTCACTGATCTAAGCCAGAATTCACACTTGCTGAATTTTGCATACAACTGATGTTGTCTAAGTACCTACAAGGTTAGTCTCAAATGTTGTTCATGCTCTTTCTTGGTCTTAGAGTAGATGAGGATGTCATCAATGAACAGTATGACGAAAGAATCAAGGTATTCACGGAAGACTCGGTTTGTGAGGTCCATAAATATAGCTGGTGCATTAGTGACACCAAATGACATGACTAGGAACTCATAATAACCATAACGGGTACGAAAGGCTGTCTTTGGGATATCTTCATCCCTAACCATAAGCTGATGATACCCGGAACGAAGATCAATCTTCGAGAAGAAACTAGACCCTTGGAGCTGATCGAATAAGTCATCTATTCTGGGAGGTGGATACTTGTTCTTTATAGTGACTTTGTTGAGTTGCTGATAAACGATACACATCCTAAGTGTTCCATCCTTCTTATTCACAAACAGCACTAGAGTGCCCCAAGGGGATATGCTCGGCTGAATGAATCCCTTATCAGTGAGATATTTTAACTGCAACTTCAACTCCTTGAGTTCAGCTAGAGCCATTATGTAGGGAGGAATTGAAATCGGTTTGGTATCGGGATCTAGGTCGATACCAACATCAATCTCTCGAGGGGGAGGGACTCCAGGCAAATCATTGTGGAAAACAACTTGAAACTCATTCACTACAGGCACAGAGTCTATGGAAGGAATGTCATGATCCAGATCATTGACACTCACAAAATGGCATAACAATCCTTTTGACATCATTTTATTAGCTTTTAGGTTCAAAATCAAGGGACTTGAACAACTCGAATTTTACCCCTTCCAAACCAGATCTACTTCATTAAGGGGGAAAAATCTCACAACCCTACTACGACAATCCATGAAGGCATAACATTTATGGAGCCAGTCCATACCAAGTATAATATCGTAGTCATTCATGTGTAACTCAACAAAGTTTGCACACATAGTCTTACCACATACTACTATTGGGCAGTCTTCATGAACCCTATCATCTCTCACATTTTCTCCTAAGGGAGTACTAACTACAATATGATCATTCAAAACCTCAGGTAGTGTTTCAAAAGTAAGAGCAAGCCAGGGAGTCACAAAAGAAAGCGTAGACCCTAGATCAAGTGAAGCATAAACAGAGGTTGAAAAAACGTGCCGCATACCTGTGACCACATCAGAAGACTTCTCCTGCTCCTCCCTACCCTTTAAGGCATAAAATATGTTCCTCTTAGGAGGTTCGGCTGCAGTAGCATTCTGGGGATTTGGCCTAGGCTGATCATTACCTCCAGCCTGACCCCTATTCTGTGGATAGCCCCTGACCATGTTTCCGCTCTTTCCGCAACCGAAGAAGGTATTTGTGCCTAGTCTGCACTCTCTACTGTGAATACGGCCACACTTGCCACATTTCTTTCTGGACATTGCACCTCCATTGTCCTTCTTGGGCTCGGGTCTGCCTCCTCTAGGTTCTGCACTCCTCTAAGAGTTAGAGTTCCCGGAACTCTGATGCATCTTCTTAAATCAGGGCTGATCACAAACTCCAAAAGTGCTCCTGCCACCACCTCTGCTGAAACCCAACTCTTTTGACCTCACGGACTCTCCTCTTCTTCCTGCTGTCCTCAACCTGCTGGACATGTACCATCAGCCTGGACAAGTCCATGCTATCATGGAGCATCATAGCTCGACACTCCTCCTATAATCATCTGATTTTTTTGTAAGGAATCTGCTCATCTCATCCCTGTTGTTCGACACAAGAGAAGTGGCATACCTGGACAATTTAACGAATTTCAGGGAATACTCCCTGACAGTCATCGAGCCCTGCTTAAGGTTGATGAACTCCTCAACCTTAGCCTTTCTCATCTCTCTGGGGAAGAACTTTTCCAGAAAGGCTGTCTTAAACAGCTCCCATATGATCGGACCTCCGCCCAATGCCCTGCTATCCTGCCACATCTTACACCAAGTCTGTGCAACATCCTTCAGCTGGTACGAGGCCAGCTCAGGTTTCTCAATCTCCGTAGCCCCCATCGCCACCAGAATCTTATGGACCTCCTCCACGAACTCCTGAGGATCCTCTGCAGTCTTAGATCCTATAAAGATTGGAGGATTCATCCTCGTATAATCTCGCAACTTGTTCGCCATATTGTGGGCTGGTGGGTTCTCCCGCTAAACCTCCTGTCTGTTGGCCTGGGCCGTCATAGCCTGAGCCTGCACAGTGATGGCTTGAGCCATCTGTGCCATAGTTGTCCGCACCT
This sequence comes from Solanum sitiens, assembly GCA_016801875.1. Classification (NCBI taxonomy): domain Eukaryota; kingdom Viridiplantae; phylum Streptophyta; class Magnoliopsida; order Solanales; family Solanaceae; genus Solanum; species Solanum sitiens. Next base: position 553,560 of record JABWTJ010000525.1, on the reverse strand, counting down.
CAGCATAAGTCAACCCAGCTGGGTTAACTGGCATGGCCACTCCTATAGCTGGAGGCTAGGGTGAAACTTGGTTGTCCCCAACAACTGCTCCTACTCTTCTCCGACCAGCGTTCCCCCTTGTGTTCATTTTCTGAAAGAATTAAGAATTGATGTTAGATACGCTCATAACACCAAGAAATCAGATATTAAGGAAGCACGATAAGATTAGAAGAAGGGAAATTTTCCTACGCATCATGCAGTCTCTAATTCATGATAGTGGTGCACTTCACTACCATAAGTTAGAAACTACTCAATGTGGTTGATGTGAACTTATTATCCTTGGAATTTAACCTAATGCTCTGATACCACATTTGTCACGACTGGGGTCTAGACACTAGTAGAAACCGGTGTCGTTGACCTCTCAGAGATCGCAAACAACGTCTGAAATAAGTACAAAAGAGACGCTAGTGGAAAACTCTCTACTAGATGCCTACGTCTAAGCTAGAATATAAAAGATAATCATCCTCGAAAGCATGAGGTCCTACCAAGTCCGGATGAATGCTCCACGTCTGGATAGCTCCAACGTAGTCTTGTAAGCTCTAGTGTCCACCTGCACCTGCACCTAAAAGTAGAGTATTGTATGGGATTAGTACACACTTGTACTAAGTATGAGTGTATGCAAGCACACACCAAGGACATTCATGATTAAGAAGATCTCTCTCCTAACGATATGAGTTATAGAAATTCAAGTCAGTGGACTTGCCAAATCGGATTAAGAAAGTCATGCTATGAGAGTAACATGCATCATCATTCTTTTCATATTGCACACAGCACATAACATATTTCATATAGCACGTACATATACCAAATATCATTTGTTCATATGCCATGAGACCTTGGAATCATGGACTTAACACTAGGACTTCCCAAAATGATGGCTCAACATATGGTACCTCAACTAGGTAGCCTTCTTTAGCAAACATAGAGTCTGCTTTATTCATTCATGCATACTTCATTTTCATTCGTTTCATTCATTCTTAGACTGGTGCAATACCAGCTATACCTAAGATGTAGTTTCAGACTCTCATCTGGTTCACTATGCAATGACCAAGAACGACCTAGTGTCATTACTTGAGTCTTGTTCACCTCTTGATTATCCTAACCAAACACCTTTGGTATCATTCATTTCATATTGTGCATTACTGAGGCTAGCCTCATTCTTTCTTTGGGAACTTTAACTTTAACTGACATATATCATGTGAGCTCCATGAAATCCTGTGTCTACCCCATACCGAAAAGAGGTGGAATCACCGGCCAAAGTGATACCAAATCATGCTAGCGTATATAGGGAATTGAACCCTGCTAGATCTCTATGTTGGATCCATAGGTTCAAAGACTAGGAGATATGAGGATACCCATACCCTCCTAAACGAAAAGTCTCATCTCATTAGATTTACACGAACCTCTGCCTTCCCGAAAGAAGGAATCGTGACTCATAGCTAGCCTATCGGTGCTCCGTATAAAGTTCCATTACATTAATCTCACACATCATAGAAGTTGGCTTCTATCATGAGATCATCATTGTTCATTAGATGATTTCTCATCTCATCATTAGTATTAAGTGTATATTAATCTCAATACTTTCATTAGAGTGTTTCTTAGAGACTGTCTCTTCATTAACTTCATATTCTCATATGTGAGTACGTTATTGGCAACACTTACTTAGGCTCATCTGAGATTGATCTCATCTTTCACATTAGCCCCTTATCATGTTGTCACCACATTCTTTAACTGTAGCATATTAGCTCATCATAATTACTCACCCCTTTTTAAGTGAATGTTCATTCCATTATATGCCAATGCACTTGGCCTTTTAGTGTGTTTCACACCCTTACTTAGCCCTCCTGGGGTCACATCAATTCATCACATACATCTTAGGTTCACTTACTTTTAATGTACGCTGGACTTATGAAACCATACGTACAAGCCATGAGGCTTCACTCATAATTCATCTAAGTGACTTATACTTACCCAAGATTATGTGGTACAAGACTTATACATCTTGTAAGTATGCCAAGGTCTCAATTTCTATTCCTATAGGCAGCATTCATTAAATACTTTATCACGTAGAACTTATGTGTCAATACGGAATTGGGCAAGGGAACCCGATTTCAACTCCATTGAGCAACACTTAGTCTTATATTTAATTTTGATTTAAAATTTCAGCTTGGGGACCCAAGTTCGAATTCCAACGCCTACATTTCTTTTTCTTTCTTTTCTTTCCTCTCTCCTTTTCCGTTTGAGACTAAGAGGATGTGGGATCGATCCCCCACAACCTCATTTTTCCTTTATTTAATTTTTCCTCTTAATTCCTTGTCTATCCGAGAGGTTGTGGGTTCGATCCCCACATACCTCATTTTATTTTTCTTTCATTTTTCTTTCATTTTTCTCCTCTCTTAACTTGAGCCTTACCCCATTTCGAATCCCCCTTACCTCATTTTTATTATTGAATTTTTTTTATAACTTGTATATGGTGAGGTCTTGGGTTCAATCCCCAATGAAATCATGCATTTTAAAAACTTTTAAAATTCAAAATTTTTTTCGAGTAACTTGGCCGAACCGTATTTCCAGGAGCTAGAAATTTGATCACGTTTTTCAAGTCCATTTTTGCACCATTTACACGTTAGTTCTTAGGACATTTCGTGGATCATTTAGTACATCTTTAGGTGCATTTTCATGGTTACATTTGATCAAGAGTTGACACTCAATTCAGCAACATTACACCACTTATGAACATCACGATTTACACAAACAATTGCACGTAAAATACAAGAAATTAAACATGCCATTTCATGTACACTACGTGACTACATATTTTTGAAAAACATATTTCATTACTGACCTAATTCCGAACATACATACATACACATAATCATCACGAAAACACGTTACAAGCCTAATATCTAACCGTAGACGTACCAACCTATAACCATCGATAAGAGCTAGTGACAGGGACATGCAACGGGGAAACAATACCAGTTTTTGGATTTGAATCGACTGAATCCTAGGGGTGTCTTGGGAATGGGACCAAGAGTAAGAAAACCCACACCTTTTGTCGATCAACACCCTCCAAATCTTCACCAATGGTAGCCAACTCCACGACACCAAAGCCTCACCACCAAACTCCAAGCATAACCCGTCAAGAACAATGTTTTTCCTTTTCATTTTTAGCTTAGTTTTTCATTTGAGTTTTTATGTGTAAGTTCTTCAAGAGTTGACCTTTGGTTTTTATCTATTCTTTTACTGATAGTCAGACGTGATAGAGATGGTGGAGAGACGTGAGAATGAGAGTAAATAAGTGTGAGAAAGAGAGTGGATAGGTAGCTTAGGATTAGGAGTTTTAGCTTAGGAATTAGTCAAACTAGGACTCCTCATTAATTAATAAAAAATCTGATTTTCTAAGTCTAAGTGAAATGACCACCATGCCCTTACTTAAACCTGATATTTAAATACAATTTAATTTGATTTATCATAACTTCCACCAAGGATCGAACCAGGGTGAAGCTTAACTTACGAAAAAGGGTCATATTCGGCCAACCCTACCCAAATTACCCACCTCTTTATATTAATTCATTAATTAAATACCTAGGGTAATTACAATACTACCCCTAGCTTGGAAAAGACCATTTTACTCCTTGACCCTCCAAATCTACGATTACCCCTTTCAATTCCGGTAAAAACTCATCCGGGTGAATCTCTTCGATTCGGGTGCCCTACATGGTTGGTTCCAACCTTGCCTAGCTCAACTAACTCACCAAGTTGGTTGGCTTGGCTAGTGCATAGGTTCTGAGGTCTGGTTCTACTCGCAATAAGCCGTGTGAACCCGGTCTAATCCAGGCATTCTAGGTACGTTTAAGCATTACTTAGCATAGTCATTTTCAGGTTGTTACACTATATCTATTACTCTTTTCGAGGCCTGGTATGGTAAGAGATGTAGATCTCTAATTGTATGGTTTTAAGTGGGAAGTCTTCACTCTTTGGTCCCCAATTGATTTATAAGACCTTGGAGAAAGTTCATATGATAACGAACCATTTGAAAACAGCCTATAGCCGGCAAAAGTCTTATGCCGACTATAGGAGGAAAGACTTAGAATTTGAAGAAGGTGATAAGGTGTATCTAAAAATTTTACCTATGAAAGGGGTGGTGAAATTTGGCAAGAAAGGAAAGTTGAGTCCTCGTTATGTGGTTCCTTACGAAAATTTGCAAAGGGTTGGCAAGGTTGCATATGAGTTGAGGTTACCTAGTGAATTGGTTTCGGCTCATCCAGTATTCCATGTATCCATGCTTAAGAAGTGTATCGGTGATCCCAAGTCCATTCTTCTTATTTAGGGTCTAGGTTTGGATGAGAACCTCTCCTATGAAGAGGTTCTGGTGGAAATTCTTGATCTTCAAGTGAAGAGGTTGAGGAACAAAGAGGTGGCCACCATAAAAGTTTTATGGAGAAATGACCTAGTTGAGGGAGCAACATGGGAGGCCGAGGCCGACATTAAGTCCCGTTATCCTCATCTCTGTGCTAATTAAGGTTAGTTGTTCCTATTTAAGATGAAAATAATGAGTTAATTTGAATTTGACTTGTTTTGCTAAGATATGCGTATTTATGGTAAAAGGTTGTGTACTAAAATGAGTTTCATGGAAACATTTTCTTTTACTTGATTTTCACTTATTGGTGTACTTGGTATGTTTTTGTATATATGAAATGATATTGAGAATGTTTATAGGTTTAATTTTTGCATAATTGACTCCTTAATGATATGTTGAGCTCAAGTGGATGTGAGAAGGAAATTCCTCATGTTGTGATTTTGAGCCTTATGTGAAGAAATTGATGTTTTTAATTACTATGTGTATATGCCATGATTATGTGTTGAGTGTAGTGGTAAACCACTCCTATGAGATGTGACTCATGATGATTTTATATTGTTGTTGGTTGGGCTGCTAGTATTCAGTCTATCCTTTCCCTTCGCAGAGGTTTAGTGTCATTCGGGGATTAATGTTTCTAAGGGGGGCATACTGTAATACACCGAAAGTCTAAAGCCTAATCTAGAGCCTCACATGAGTTTCTAAGGGTTGTAACAATCTTTTAAGGTCAATAATAATGAATACGAGTCACTTTGGAACTTTTAGAGCCCAGGCATCAAAGAAAGACCTTGACTTCCGGAAACTAGCTAAATTTAACTAGTTGATGTCCCTATGTTTGTGAAGGTTTGTGAGGGTCAAATAAAGTCTAAAACTTTTAAAAATACTTTAAATAGGTAAAATATAGTATAAAAGGTGTAAACGTCCCATAACGACTCCCCAAGGACCAACCGAAGGGTCCTTAAGGAGGACCACAACATAGGAAGAGCATCCTGCGAGACAAGATTCTCAAGGGCTGCTGCGCTTGAACAGACCTCAGACAGCTTGGCATAATTTTCCTCTCGATGCGTGCACGCTAGGAGGTCCAATGCTCAAATCAGATTTCGAAAATAAATTCACAAATCAGCCTCTCGACGCGAACGTACTTCTAAGATTCCTTGAAATCTTATTGTTAGCATTTTGACTTCACAAAAAGACCAAATTAAGTGAGGGGTCTTTTTGGTAATTTAGGGGGTTATTATATATAACCTAAGGGTCAGTTTTAAGTCAATTTTCACTCACCTATATCAAATTCCCAAAACAAAACCTAAAAGCTCTCATCTCTCTCTACTTTCTCTCTCCCAAAATCCTCTAGGAAGAACAAAGTTAAAGAAGAAGACAAATTTCTCTAGGATTTCACTTAAATTTCGTGGATTAATCTTCATTAACGTATGAGTTCTTCACTCTTGGGATTAATTTCCCCAAGAGGTCCTTTCAAAGTTGATTTCTGAATCACCCAATTTCCATGGGTTTTCTTATAAACATGAAATTGATGATTAATTATGATTGATTGTTATTGCCTATGACTAATTTACTAAATATTGTTGAGTAATTTATGCTAATTGAGGGAATTTCATTTGGATCATGTCCCTTCCCCAAATTTCCCCAAATCTTGGATCTTACTTATAAATTGATGGGAATCGTAGATGTATTGATTGTTAGACATGTTTTATCTATTCTAATTAATTCATGGACCTTCTAGGGTAATGTATTGTTGAAATTGTATATATTTCTTGTAGAATTCATGATAAACCCTATTCCCCCTAACAATAGGTTATGAATTGAAGTTAATTGGGTTGGTGATGATGTAATTGACCTAGCTATTGTGTTAATTACTATTGTGTGATGATATTACACCCATGATTGGGTTTAATTGGATGGTTGATGGTAAAACCTTGATGATGGCTTGTGAAGAAGATTTGATAAGACTTGTGATCTCAACCCTTTACTTCAATTATGATTACTTGTGTTTAGTGATGAACTTATAATGAAGTATTCCTTATGATTAGATTGATTAGGGTTGGTATCATGTTGAATTGGAATGTCTTGAATTATGAATTGTTATTTGTTGGCTAAGATGTAAATGTTATAAGTATGGTTATAACTTATCAATGTGCCCTATCATGATGTGATTATGTAAATGTGCTAACCTCACATGTATGAATTGTATTAGAAGGAAAATACGCATGCAATCCTTATTGAGCTTTGATGATAATTATATAAGGGGTATACCATATGACCTAAACTAAGATATGATGTTTAGTAAAGACTCAAAGACATTTCAAGGGGGACTCTAGCTTAGCACCAAGTAAACTAGAGTGAGGAGTGTTCCTTCCCACATAGGGAAGGTAGGATCACTATTGTACGCATGAGATTGGAGACTAATGCATACAGCATAAAGAGGGTCCCAACTACATCTCCTAGTTCTTGAACTATGTTTCCCCCATAGTAATACTAGCTAGTGGATCCACATAGATGCTATGTTCATGTTTTGATACTACCTTGCAAGTAGTCCACCTTATTTCTGTGTAGGGTTCCATGACACCGGATTCCACATTAGCTCAAGTGATCTATGTCGGTGAAGTCAAGATGTTCCCAAAAGGTAAAATGAAGTAATGAACTAACTATAACAAGGATAACCTAAGTGGTTTAGCTTTGTCTAGGTAGGGGTATGGGACTCTACCTATTCGTTGCACTAGTTAGCCTTGTGGGAAGTCTTAGGAGGATGTTCTTGTGTATGTATATGCTTATAAATGTAAATGTTATGTACATGATGATCATATATGTTGATGACACCATATGATGTTTATTTCACATATGAATATGTGTTTGGTGTCTATTGCTAAAATATGATGATATGTACTCTTAATGATATAGTATGTGGAGCTGGACATTGTTTATGGTTCTTGTTAGGTTTACTTGATTGAGTGAGGTTATGGGGCTTTGCTTAGTCATTGCAGTAGTGGACTTAATGAGAGTTCATGAGTAATTGTCTTGCTTTAGTTATGATGTTATGAACTCTTATACATGCTTGTTGATATTATAACGTCATGATAGAGTTGTCTTGATTATATTCTCAATTATGTTGATATGCATGTTGACTTGGATAGACTTGGTATTGTTGGTGTTGTGATGCATATGGTCTTGAATTAAGTAATGTGTGCTTATTGACTTGTATTGGTTAATTGAATGTGCATAAGGTATTTCTAAAGTGATTTTGCATGTTTTGAAGTAAATGTCTCTTTTTAGAATGATTTATATGTTGTGTTGTATATGTGCCGATACTTAGTACAAGTGATGTGCTAACCGCATTTCTCCCTTTGTCCCAAATATTTTAGGTTCCGGTCGTTGAAGGGTTCGTGACGACTTTTGAAGGAAGACTTGGATTGGGTAAGCCCTCACCACTTTGAGGACAATGCCACTTTGTAGCTTTGGATATTGATTAGTCTTAAAGAAACTATGTTCATTTCATTTCATTTGAGTACTAAAGATTGTATAGCCTATATGTGGCTCTTATTGTAATGATGTATGGTCTATGCCCAATTGTTATACTCTTGTTTAGATGCGTATGAGATGAGACATCTGTTTTAAGACTATGATATATCATATATATATATATATATATATATATATATATATATATATATATATATGTGTGTGTGTGTGTGTGTGTGTGTGCGCGCGCGCGCGCACGCAACAAAATTAGAAGACTAAGTAATTTTCTTATACGAAGGTCTATATACTCGATATGAATATCTATTTGTATACGATAGGTCTATGTAAACCTCATGATAGGTATATAAAAGTTTTAATTTTCCCCACTTTTAACCTATGAATGTAATGATGTAAGCTAAGAGGCTAGTCTTAGTCCTCTTCGAGGAAGACAATGCCGGTTACGTCTAGGGGGTGCTCCTCGGATGTGACATTGGCGTAACCAAGTCATGCTACCATGAAGGCATTCTAACAATGCTAGTTCAAGCTACCCTTAGGAGAGTATGTGTCCTCAATCCTAGGTTACATGACTACAGTAACTCAAGCTACCATGAAAGAATCGTACAAATTCTAATTCAAGCTAACCTTAGGAGAGTATAGTCTCAATCCGAGGCTACCATGAGAACTCTTAACTCAAGCTACCTAAGTCAAACTATAGATGAAGGGATCATATGTCACAACTTCAAGATATTCTAGACTACCATGCTTTGATTCATTTTAGGTTATTAACCTTTAAATATAGAATCATTCTATTTGAGAAGACCTTTCTCATTCTACATACAAGCATTTATATTGTGCTATGTAGGCTATGGGGGTAAAAGACTACCACAACAACCCTATCCACTAGTATACCCATTTTAGTCAAGCTAACATACCTTTACTGAAAGCCATCACAAAAGCTTGTAATGACGGAGGAAATTGGCCTAGCTTCCTTCTCTTCTTCTTCTTTGCTTTTCAATAGAGAGAATATTGGAGAGGAAGTTGGGTCTCTTTGTGAATCTAATGTAATGATTTTGGAATAATATAATTAAGGGTCTTTTAGGTATTTATAGATGGTCTAGTAACTAATAAATCAACACTACTTAATAAATAAATAATTACTATCTAACCCATAAGTCCCTCTAACCTAAACAACTAACTACAAATCTGCTCCCACCTACGAAATTCCAATCCATGGACCGTGGTGGGTCTACGGGGTGTGATGCAAACTCATATGTGGTTGAATAAAGCTCCTCAAATGGGTCCCTGACCCATGACCCCCACCTGTGGGGAGTGGGTCCACCTACGGGGCATGAGTCCTAACCATAGGTGGCCTTTTTTGGACGGTTTTAGGGACTTTTATGGGGTCCTCCTCAAGGACCCCTTGGTTGGTCCTTGTGGAGTCGTACCTTGAAATTTAACCCTTGAATCCTCATTCTATGTTTGAGAAGTTGTTTTTACGGTTTTAACCCTTATCTATAATCTAGAACTCCAACACAAGGCTCAAGAACCATCTAGTTTAGCTTACTAGTTTCTGGTGTTACACAAAATCGTAAGGATAAACTGAAATTAAATTATGGGGAATACCCATACTACCTGAATATATATGAAGACTAATAGTTTAACAACGACTGAAAATTCAATCTCTAATACTAAAGTTGAAACTAACTATGCCTGAAATGAAAGTCTCTAACTAAGAAAAATTTTTGGGACATGCCCCATCTAGATATAGCAAATACTGAAAATCTAAGACTAAAAGCAAAAAAGAAACATGTATGTCGTCTTTTGAAAATGAGGACTCACCACTAATACTTCTAAGCTGAAGATGAAGAATCTGTCTATGTGTGATCTCATAGTTTAGAGCGTAAACCTACATCGCGAGAATATGTAGCGCAGAGTATGCGTCGTGTACTTGAAAGGTATTGCGTATACATGATCGAGTAAAGGTGAATAATAATCATAAATGAATCAAGGCATATAATTGAGCAATGATGTATGCTGAGCATGATACTCTACTAAGCATATTGAAAATGAAATAACTAAATGCAATGATCATGTTTTTAACATTTTGCAATTGAATGTAACTAAAAACATGGTCAAAGCAATGGAATCTTACTCAATTGTGGGATCTACTAATAACTTACCTAAAACCAAATAAGTTTAATGTGGAATCCGATGTATACGGCCCATCGAGAGGACCCAATATACCCTGCCAAAGGTATAGAGGCATGACTAGCATGATTACTATAATGATGCCCACAAAGGGGACTTACAACCTATAGGGCACGTAGTTCTCGGACTTGAGATTGACTGACCCTAGTACACTCAGTATTAAGCTACTCGTACTTGATGATGTAATTACCAATTTATTACTTAATTTTCTGTACTACTGGATAGCTCAAAATACTGATATGCAAACTGAGAATGAAACATTAGTATACTGATAATAAAACGTTTGATAACTTATGCATGCATGTATATATCTGAAATATGCAAAACCTCAGGTATTAGCGACTGTCATTTTTTGCGTACAAAAGGCTAGAAGGCTAAATTTTTTTATTTAACTGTAGTACCGTGTGCAATTTTATAACATCGTATATTAATTGGAATTTTTTTAAAAGATATTTTTATTACCTTTAAAGAAGATATATTAAATATCGATAAACGTTTCATTAGTCACACTATATATGCGCATGTATTATTTTAAAGGAATATCTTAATTTATGAATATTTTAATGGAAATAGTAAGTCTAGTTAGGTGAGGTGGGTTGGACACATTTTGTTTTAAGATATGGGATGCTTCCACTTGCTCACCTTAGTATATTATTTAATTATTATGTGTAGTATCAATATAACATATATGTAGACAACTCTTTTTTTAATAGTAATCTTGCCAGATCATTTTCCTCTCTCTCGATATATATAAATTTGCATATGATAAAGTGCCACATGAAAGAGTTACTTTTAGAATTCTATTGCTAGAAAGACCCTTTGTGAAGGGCATTGGATTGTCAGCTGATGGTGTTTGTTGATTGTATCGTATCATTCTCGTACTTTTTTAATTGTGAAGTATGTTTGATTGTAAAGTTATCCTCTGTCGTTATTGTCCTATGATTAAAGCTAGAATTTTGGATAATCATTACGTTACCTACAAGGGAATTGTTAAGCCACTCATTCTTGTAGGAAGTTTTCCCAAAGTTGTTATTTGAAATCAATACTGGTAGTAAATCTTGTAGTCTATTCTTTTAAGTTATATACTTATCAAACAACCTTTTTCTAACAGGGATCAAACTAGTATCAACTTAGAGTCATTTGTATAAATCAAGGTAAGTATGTCAGTCCCCTTTTGAGCTCCTCAGTGATTAATTTGCTAAGTTGAAGTCTAGTCCAGAGGTTTGAGTCAATTATGAGTTCTATAGGTCTATATAGTTACACAAATCTCGTTACGAGATTTTGAAAATAAGAGTACCAATGGGCCAAGATTGGCAACATAAAAATGGTAACACAAATGCATTACGAATCCTGGACATTACATGCTATGCATTCTACTTCCGAGCTATAATCGGAAGGTATTTGTCCAATTGCCTATATTTATATATATGAGACATAGATTGCCACAAGTTGTCGAATATGATTTTCACGACTCGAAAGTACCCCCTAGAAGTTAGGGAGAACCCTTGGGTCATGACCGGGCGTACTTTACCCTTTGGGGTCTTGTACAAGCCCTCTAGCTTTCGTTCATTACATAAGACACGAAAAGTAGTGCGAAATTTAAAACTATTCATGACATTTAATATAAAAAGGAAGTCTTTCATAAATACAAAGAAAATCTCATCGTCAAAAGCAGAACTTAAATACACAACATAATATCATAAGGACACGGCCCTTTACATTAAAAGAAATACATAATAAGTCTTAATAATAAAACTAAGAAACATAGATTATGTCCTCGAATATATGAAGACATGCCAAATCTTGAGAGAGTAAATTCCCAAGCTTAACCTTCTAGACTTCTTCTTGCTTCCAAACCTATACTTAATAGAAAAGTATGGGGTTAGTACAAATAATGTACTAAGTATGGCATATGCAAAAACATGTAAAAAGGGACATTTTAGTATAAATAGACCTTCATGCCAAATAAGTAAAACATTCATGAATTAAGAAACAAAAAAACATAAGAAACATCATTTAACACTTAGAGAAGGATTTCCATAACTTTAATAAAAAGAAGCATTTTTGAGTAAGCCTTCCAAATTTTACAGTAAACTATTTTGACTTTACAGTGAACCAATATGACTCCAAAACAGTGAACTTCCAAGGTATTGCCAAGAGGAAGAACTCATTTCCATAGGAGTTTTCCTAATCGAGGTTATCCTAAGACTCTCCAAGGTTAGACATGAACGAAAGGCTCATACACCTCCTTAAATACCCACCAAGGATATCCTTAAGACTATCCATCATAGGCTTACTCCAGTCGGGAGAACAAGTCAACACTCAACAACAAGACATTAGAAGAACACTCAACAACACACCAAGACTTCCCTTTCGGAATTCCTACTTAGTGCAATGAGTAGATGGCGTCTCATTCCACCACCTACCCTAAGTAGTACACTCTTTTAGAAGGTTTGGTACCAAGACTCCCCTTTCGAAAGGTCTACTTAGTGCAATGGATAGATAGTGTCCCATACCACCACCTACCCTAAGTAGTACGTTATTTTAGGACACTTAGTTCATTCAATTCATATAAGAATCACCAAGACTCCCCTTTCGGAATGCCTACCTATTGCAATGGATAAGTAGCATCTCATTCCACTACCTACCCTAGGTAGCACACTATTTTTTGGAAGACTTAGCACATTAATTACTTTTTTGGGGGTTAGCTTAACCGACATAGACCATGAGAGCTAGACATGGAATCCCGATATTAACCCCTATCAGATGAGGGATCCTCACTTGCCTAGAGTAAGGTCATTCTCTTATCTTTTAAATGGCTTTCCCAATAACTACACCTATGCGGACGCATAGTTTAGGAATAAGGAGATTGCTACTAAGTAACTCATTCTCTACTAACGAGGAGTACTCATCTCAAGAGGTACATTGGAATACAACATCTCAACTCATGAAGTGTAACCACCCCTTCTTCATATCCTCTCGGTTCTAAGCATAATTCCCCACGGATTCTCAACATTTTATAATATTGGTTAAGGATAACTAGTGAACACCACATCTCAAATCACGAAGGGCATTCATCCTCCGACCTATCTTATAAGGCTCTTAGGATGTAGTGAGGTTGCTACTAAACACTTCATCTCAACTCACTATGAGTGTTCACCCCAAAACTCCCCTTTTTACTTAACTTAGCTTCATTCATTCATTCAAGTGTGAGTCTGCGTACATATGAACACACCTTGAATATAAGCATAATTTCATTTACATTAACTTCTATACATACTTTAGACCTTATATCATTAAATCACACACTTTACATGCTTCACATAATCATATACTTCATCTAGGCATACTCTCTAGCCTACTTCACATAATAGCTTCATAAAGCACATTTAACAAGAACAACATCATTTTCATCCATACTTCACATAACAAGCCTTCATGGCCTCATTCACAATAAATAAGTTACTTCACATTCATATAAGTCAAGTAAACACCGCCACCAAGAAGGTGGTCCATACCACTCTAGAGCATTTGAAAATTAAGTCTAAACAACATAACCAACTTACCTTGTTATCCAAGCTTCCATCACCTATAACATTGTACTCAATATTTCATCATAATATAGCTCTTACGGAACTAGCTAAATAACAATATCAACCATAAGAAACCAAAGCTCAAAGACTACCAATTCATTCTCATTTACCCCATTGCTTAAGCCAAAATTTTATGAAAAGCTTTAACATGATTTCATTGAAATTTTAGCATTTAAAATAACCAACTAACATTAGAAACATCATATTTTAATCATTAGAAACGTTTTCATGCAAGACCCATATTGAGAGTTGAAGATAGAAGAAACTAGGGTTGAAAACCCTTTTTCAAAATCCATTAGAAGTGACTCCTTCAATGGAAGAGAGTTCAAGGATGGATACCATACCTCAAGTCCAAGAAAAGCCACTAATGTTGATGAATAAACACGTCCAAACCAGCCTTCCTAGTTCTTGTTGAGTTTTAGCTCCAATGATGACTTTGAGAAAGTTTGTCTTTAGAGGGAGAGTTTGATTATTAGAAGTGAAGGGTCTTGTCTAGGTGTAGGAAATAAAAATAATATAATATAACTTAAAACCTCTAAAAATATCATGCTAGGGTCCTAAAAGACTTTGGGTGAATTTACACAAAACACCCCAAGCTAGCAGCAGATGAGACAGCTTTTGCAGTCCCCAATCGACGCCTCTCAACGACGGACCGTCGATGCTTAGACGTCCCATTGATGAGGGCTCGTGGTTTGGGTCTGCAACTCCCAAACCTGCAGGCATTCATGTCCAAACTACGGACTAGGTTGACGATACGTCATCTGGTCTACTGGTTGTCCACTGGCTCATCGATGGACACTGTTTTTGGAAGTTTTTGTCTTAGAGTTGGGGTCCTCTACTAGGGCCCCTCGTGGGTCCTAGATGGAGTCGTACCCGGACATTAAGCCCCTATACTAAGTCATCTAGGTCTTAGGAACGTCTCACACCCATTTCAAGGAAAAAAAACACGTAAAACTCACTCGAACACATCAAGACACATGAACACTTTCTAAGACACAAATTTCGAACGTCATGGACGTTTTTGGATGTTTAACCTTCAAACGTCACCAAACTTTACACACTACCTAAGAAAATCAACATAGCTCATTTTAACTTAAAATTAACTCAGTAAACCATCACGAATATCTAGTTCACCTTAGTTTATTTTAGGATGTTACAATGATGTCGGTTTGCTACCGAAAGTCACAAACATTGCTAGAACTTGGTTGGGTATGACATGAATTTGCATATATATATAACTAGTGAACACCACATCTCAAATCACGAAGGGCATTCATCCTTCGACCTATCTTATAAGGCTCTTAGGATGTAGTGAGGTTTCTACTAAATACTTCATCTCAACTCACGAAGAGTGTTCACCCCAAAACTCCCATTTTTTACTTCACTTAGCTTCATTCATTCATTCAAGTGTGAGTGTGTGTCTACATGTGAACACACCTTGCATATAAGCATCATTTCATTTATATTAACATCTATACATACTTTAGACCTTATATCATTAAATCACACACTTTACATGCTTCACATAATCATATACTTCATCTAGGCATACTCTCTAGCCTACTTCACATAATAGCATCATAAAGCACATTTAACAAGAACAACATCATTTTCATCCTTACTTCACATAACAAGCCTTCATGGCCTCATTCACAACAAATAAGTAAATTCACATTCATATAAGTCAAGTAAACACCGCCACCAAGAAGGTGGACCATACCACTCAAGAGCATTTCGAAATTAAGGCTAAACAACATAGCCAACTTACCCTTTTATCCATGCTTCAATAACCTATAACATTTTACTCAATATTTCATCATAATATAGCTCTTAGGGAACTAGCTAAATAACAATATCAACCATAAGAAACCAAAGCTCAAAGACTACCAATTCATGCTCATTTAACCCATTTCTTAAGCCAAAATTTGATGAAAAGCTTTAACATGATTTTATTGAAGTTTTTCATTTAAAATCACCAACTAACATTATAAACATCATATTTGAATCATTAGAAACGTTTTCATGCAAGACCCATATTGAGAGTTGAAGATAGAAGAATCTAGGGTTGAAAACCCTCTTTCAAAATCAAATATAAGTGACTCCTTGAATGGAAGAGAGTTCAAGGATGGATACCATACCTCAAGTCCAAGAAAACCCACTAATTTTGATGAAGAAACACGTCCAAACCGTCTCTCCTATTTCTCGTTGAGTTTTAGCTCCAATGGTGACTTTGAGAGAGTTTGTCTTTAGAGGGAGAGTTTGAATATTAGAAGTGACGGGTCTTGTATAGGTATAGGACTTAAAACTAATCTAATATAACTTAAAAACCCCAAAAATATCATCCTAGGGTCCTAAAATACTTGGGTTGAATTTACACAAAACACCCCAAGCTGGAAGCACACGAGACAGCTTTTGCAGGCGCCCATGACGCATCACAACAATGGACCGTCGATGCTTATATGTCCCATTGATGAGGGCTCGTGATTTGCATCTGCAACTCCCAAACCTGAAGGCATTCATGTCCAAACGACGGACCAGGTCGATGAGCCGTCGTCTTGTCTACTGGTCGTCGACTGGCTCGTCGAAGGACACTATTTTTTGTAGTTTTTGTCTTAGAGTTGGGGTCCTCTCCTAGGCCCCTCGTGGGTCCTAGATGGAGTCGTACCCTAAAATTCAACCCCTATACTAATTCATATAGGTCTTAGGAACATCTCACACCAATTTCAAGCAAAATAAACACATAAAACTCACTCAAAAACATCAAGACACATGAACACTTTCTAAGACACACCTTCCGAATGTCATGGACGTTTTTGGACGTTTGACCTCCAAACGTCACCAAACTTCACACACTGCCTAACAACATCAATATAACTCATTTTAACTTAAAGGTAACTCAAGAAACCATCACAAGGCTCTAGTTCATCTTAGTTTGTTTTAGGGTGTTACATTCTCCCCCACTTGGAATAACATTCGTCCTCGAATGATAGTAAAACTTTAATACCATCAAGGACTCCATTAGCAACACATAACACATTACAATCATGATCAAAATACTCAAAATCAAAGCATCAACTAAGAAGGAGCACCATTTTACATTTCCAAACAGTTGCAACACATGCAACTTCTTGCAAAACTTCACAAACTCAAAATTCATCTTTATCCTTCTTTTATGGAGGAACTACCTTATCCAACATTAAACATGCTCAAATACAACAATCTTACGCACATTGAAACTTCAATTCAGACAAAACAATTTTTCTCAAAAATGAGAAATCTTACACTGAACATCACTATAACACAATGAACACGCTAAAATTTCAAAAAATCCATTCTTTGAGGAATTCATCAATATGGCATGATCATATGAAATATAAAACCATATAATCTCATCTCAGAACATAAAAACAACAATCATAAAGAGTTAAGACTTACTGGGACTATCAACTCCAGATTAATTCTCCTTCCTAGCACCCTCCCCCCCCCCATCCCATAGGGAGGGTTCTTCTTTGGAACATTAGGATCTAGGGAATCTTGATTGACCTCTTTACCTCTTGCTTTGATTCTAGGTAAGTCCCTCATCTTGTGGCCTTTACTACCACAACTAAAATAATCATCCGTTCCGGCAAGACACTTACCCGAATGTTTCTTTCCACAAGTAGCACACCTAGCCCTTTCAAAAGTATGGTCACCACCTTGGAAATGTTGGTTTGGAGCCCTATCCTTGTTTCCTATTGAAGAATCTTAGTGATAGAACCTCTTCTTAGGTTTTTGGTGACTAGAATTATCCTACCTAGGCCTCTTACCCTCTTGCCTTATCTCCCTTATTTTGGACTCCTCAATTTGTTGTGTATACACCATGAGCCTTGAAATATCCATGTCATTAAGAAGCATTGCCGTACGACACTCTTTCTCCACCAAGCTGGACACTCCCATCACAAATTGGTTCATTCTAACCCTAGGGTTGGCTACGATGGTTGGGGCATACTTAGAGAGTTGGGTGAATTTGACACAGTACTCTTCCACACTCATTCCCCCTTGACAAAGGTTCATGAATTCAACCACCTTCTTATCCCTCCGCCTTAGGGGAAAGAACTAGTCTAGGAAAGCCTCTTTGAACTCTTCCCAATCAACCGAACCTGTTTCTAAGGGTCTATCACCCCTCCATTGCTCATACCACACTTGAGCCACATCTTTGAGTTGGTAAGCAGATAACTCTGCTTTCTCCCTAGGGGTCACACTCATAGCATCTACCACTTTGAAAACCTCATCTATGAAACCTTGTGGATTTTTATCCATATTAGTGCCATGAAAAGTAGGAGGGTTCATCCACATGAAATACCGAATTCTAGAAGCAGGAGTACTAGTATTTGGTTGAGGTCCAACTCCTTGATAAGCTTGGGCAACAAAGTGATTATTGAAGACATAAGCTTGAGCCGTCATGAGTTGGGTCAAATTCATTAGGGCAGCCCTCAACTCTACATTAGTCATATCTCCCTCAACAAAAGGAGCTTGAGGCATATGAGTCATTTGAGGCTCTTGAGGTTCCGAAGGCACTTGAGGTTCTTCAAGGGGAACCTCCTCATTCTCTCCCACTAGGCGAACAATAGGAACTTTATCAACATGGGGCGGGATCCTCTCATTAGCTACACCTCCCTCCTTCCTTCTAGCGGTTGATCTCCTCATATTCATGTCTTATAATCACAAAGAGAAGAGGTTGAGAAAAGACATCTTATAGAACTCAACTCTAAGGCACGACATTAGAATAGAGAAGAAAGTTAAACTTCTATCATCCTATAGCCTCTTGTCCATGAATGTGCCGCGACACACACCACTGACCAAGACTCTACTAGATGTGGATTGTGAGACTTTTAGACCCTAAACAATTTCCCATAACCTTATGCTCTGATACCAAGTCTGTCACGACTCGAAAGTACCCTCTAGAAGTTAGGGAGAACCCTTGGGTCATGACCGGACGTACTTGACCCTTTGGGGTCTTCTACAAGCCCTCTAACTTTCATTCATTATATAAGACATGAAAAGTAGTGCGGAATTCAAAACTTTTCACGACATTTAATATAAAAAGGAAGTCTTTCATAAATACTAAGAAAATCTCATCGTCACAAGCCAAACTTAAAGACACGACATAGTATCTTAGGGACACGGTCCTTTACATTAAAAGAAATACATAATAAGTCTTAATAACAAAACTAAAAAACATAGACTATGTCCTCGAATATATGAGGACATACCAAATCTTGAGAGAGTAGATTTTCCAAGCTTAGCCTTCTAGACTTCTTTTTGCTTCCAAACCTATATTTATAGAGTATACAAAAGTTTGGGGTTAGTACAAGTAATGTACTAAGTATGACATATGCAAAAACATGTAAAAAGGGACATTTTAGTATAAATAGACCTTCATGACAAATAAGTTAAACATTCATAAATTTAGAAACAAAACAGCATAAGAAACATCATTTAACACTTAGAGAAGGATTTCCATAATTTTAACAAAAAGAAGTATTTTACAGTAAGCCTTCCAAATTTTACAGTAAACTATTTTGACTTTACAGTGAACCAATTTGACTCCAAAACAGTGAACTTCCAAGGTATTGCCAAGAGAAAGTTAACTCATTTCCGTAGAAGTTTCCCTAATCGAGATTATCCTAAGACTCTCCAAGGTGAGACTTGAGGGAAACGCCCATACTACTCCTTGAATGCCCACCAAGGAGATCCTTAAGACTACCCATCATAGGCTTACTCCACTGGGGAGAACAAGTCACCACTCAGTAACAAGACATTAGAAGAACACTCAAAAACACAACAAGACTTCCCTTTTGGAATGCCTACTTAGTGCAATGAGTAGATGGCGTCTTATTCCACCACCTACCCTAAGTAGTACACTCTTTTAGAAGGCTTGGCACCAAGACTCCCCTTTTGGAAGCTGTACTTAGTGCAATGGATAGATAAGCGTCCCATACCACCACCTACCCTAAGTAGTACGTTCTTTTAGGAGACTTAGTTCATTCAATTCATATAAGACTCACCAAGACTCGCCTTTTGGAATGCCTACCTAGTGCAATGGATAAATAGCGTCTCATTCCACTACCTACCCTAAGTAGAACACTTTTAGAAGACATAGCACATTCATTACATTTGTGGGGGTTAGCTTAAACGACATAGACCATGAGATCTAGACATGGAATCCCGATATTAACCCCTATCAGATTAGGGATCCTCACCTGCCTAGAGTAAGGTCATTCTCTTAGCTTTAACATGGCTTTCCCAATAGCTAGACCTATGCGGGCGCGTAGTTAAGGGATAAGGAGATTGCTACTAAGTAACTCATTCTCTACTAACGAGGAGTACTCATCTCAAGAGGTACATTGGAATACAACATCTCAACTCACGAAATGTAACCACCCCTTCTTCATATCCTCTCGGTGCTAAGCATAATTCCCCGCGGATTCTCAACATTTTATAATATAGGTTAAGGATAACTAGTGAACACCACATCTCAACTCACGAAGAGAATTCATCCTCCGTCCTATCTTATAAGGCTCTTAGGATGTAGTGAGGTTGCTACTAAACACTTCATCTCAACTCACTATGAGTGTTCACCCCAAAACTCCCCTTTTTACTTAACTTAGCTTCATTCATTCATTCAAGTGTGAGTCTGCGTACATATGAACACACCTTGAATATAAGCATAATTTCATTTACATTAACTTCTATACATACTTTAGACCTTATATCATTAAATCACACACTTTACATGCTTCACATAATCATATACTTCATCTAGGCATACTCTCTAGCCTACTTCACATAATAGCTTCATAAAGCACATTTAACAAGAACAACATCATTTTCATCCATACTTCACATAACAAGCCTTCATGGCCTCATTCACAATAAATAAGTTACTTCACATTCATATAAGTCAAGTAAACACCGCCACCAAGAAGGTGGTCCATACCACTCTAGAGCATTTGAAAATTAAGTCTAAACAACATAACCAACTTACCCTGTTATCCAAGCTTCCATCACCTATAACATTATACTCAATATTTCATCATATTATAGAGATTAGGTCAGTAGCTAAACAACATTATCAACCATAAGAAACCAAAGCTCAAAGACTACCAATTCATTCTTATTTACCCCATTGCTTAAGCTAAAATTTTATGAAAAGCTTTAACATGATTTCATTGAAATTTTAGCATTTAAAATAACCAACTAACATTAGAAACATCATATTTTAATCATTAGAAACATTTTCATGCAAGACCCATATTGAGAGTTGAAGATAGAAGAAACTAGGGTTGAAAACCCTTTTTCAAAATCCATTAGAAGTGACTCCTTCAATGGAAGAGAGTTCAAGGATGGATACCATACCTCAAGTCCAAGAAAAGCCACTAATGTTGATGAATAAACACGTCCAAACCAGCCTTCCTAGTTCTCGTTGAGTTTTAGCTCCAATGGTGACTTTGAGAAAGTTTGTCTTTAGAGGGAGAGTTTGATTATTAGAAGTGAAGGGTCTTGTCTAGGTCTAGGACATAAAAATAATATAATATAACTTAAAACCTCTAAAAATATCATGCTAGGGTCCTAAAAGACTTGGGGTGAATTTATACAAAACACCCCAAGCTAGCAGCAGATGAGACAGCTTTTGCAGTCCCCAATCGACGCCTCTCAACGACGGACCGTCGATGCTTAGACGTCCCATTGATGAGGGCTCGTGGTTTGGGTCTGCAACTCCCAAACCTGCAGGCATTCATGTCCAAACTACGGACTAGGTTGACGATACATCATCTGGTCTACTGGTTGTCCACTGGCTCATCGATGGACACTGTTTTTGGAAGTTTTTGTCTTAGAGTTGGGGTCCTCTTCTAGGGCCCCTTGTGGGTCCTAGATGGAGTCGTACCCGGACATTAAGCCCCTATACTAAGTCATCTAGGTCTTAGGAACATCTCACACCCATTTCAAGGAAAAAAAACACGTAAAACTCACTCGAACACATCAAGACACATGAACACTTTCTAAGACACAAATTTCGAACGTCATGAACGTTTTTGGATGTTTAACCTTCAAACGTCACCAAACTTTACACACTACCTAAGAAAATCAACATAGCTCATTTTAACTTAAAATTAACTCAGTAAACCATCACGAATATCTAGTTCACCTTAGTTTATTTTAGGATGATACAATGATGTCGGTTTGCTACCGAAAGTCACAAACATTGCTAGAACTTGGTTGGGTATGACATGAATTTGCATATATATATATATATATATATATATATATATATATATATATATATATATATATATATATATATATATATATATTTATATATATGTATATATATATATATATATATATTCACGAAATATGATTATGCGAGCATACCATGCATATTTAATTTATATAAGGAAGTATGTCAGCTATGGAGCCTATCAGAGTATCTTTTTTCAGGTAGTATCTTTATTTCCCTTTTATAGTAGCTAATTATGATTCTATTATTCCCCCTTACATACTACTACATTTTTATCCGTACTGACGTCCAATTGCCGAGGGACGCTGCATTTTGATTTCGTGCGTGCAGGTCCAGGTTGACCCATCAACTAGAATTCGGGGTTCGGCTGTGACTTGGTAAGCTCCACCTCTTACTGGGGCTTTCATAGGATGTTTATTTTAGTTGTACAGTTTTGATATAGTCGGGGACTTTTCCCAACAATGCTTATATCACTCATAGAGGCTATTGTGGACATAGTATTCTTGGTTTCTTTTTGCATTCCAATTTCTAGCCACATAGGCTTGGTATGTATCGATATGTTTGTACGTGTGTGTGTCCTCAGTTGTGGACTCATCCTCCAGCTGGTAGTTTATTATTTTTGTCTTGTTAACCTTTCTCTATATGAGTTGATATTCAGGTTATGACCTTAATGGTCCAATATTTATATTTTAGATGTTATGCTACCAGACTTTCTAGGCCCTCTGTAGAGTCAATTGTTATGATTCAGTGGCTAACTCGATTGCATAGTGTATTGAGTGCAAGTCATGCCTCCTCTGATTTAGGGTGTGTCAAACTTGATATCAGAGGAGGTTGTGTCCCAAAGAGTCCACAAGCCATGTCTTGTAGATTCTTTTTTATGGGTGTGTTGTGCACCACACTTATAATCATGAGGCTATAGTGCATTTAAGATTCGATACTTTTCTTTCAATTTATAGATCCTGATATAGATCTGAGTTATAAGTATGCACGAAATCTAAATCGTGCTTTATGTTTTTTTGTGCTCAAGAGGATTTATCAAGTCTTTACAATAGAGATTGTCGGTCATCAGAAATTTGTAGATACGATAAAGCAAAGTCATAGAGAGTAACTTCTAACTCATTTTGCTTAGTGTCATATGGATTCTTTTTTCTATTGAAGGCGACCTATATTAGGCCATAAAGTTAGAAGTTAATTTTGTCAAGGTGTAATTTCTAGTATATAGCCCTAAGTCTTATGGATGACTTCTATAGAATATGTGACTTCGAATAACATAGCTAAACAATAACTTTTCGGAGCTCTTCATCATGCACTCAATTCTAGAGAAAGTATGTTCAATTGTGTTATCATTATTGTGGTCTTGTGGGTAATATATATATATATATATATATATATATATATATATATATATGTATAACTATAGTTATCATGGTGGCCTCGATGGCCAGTAGAGAAATTATTATAATATTTATTTTAAATTAATGACTTAACTAAGATTGTCTTGTAGTAAGAATTCTTTGTTCATGGCCTTATCGACTTGGACTTGACAACCGAGTTATATTTCTGAAAACAAGCTTACTGTATAACTAGATTGCTACTTTTCTAGGGATTAAATGAGAGATTTCATAATTTGCATAAGTATTAGTTATCTAGTAAATAAATTTAATATAAATTTATATGTGTGTTTGTCGTGGTTTATTTGGTTATTTGATCATGTTTGTTATGTGCCTTATAGGTTTTTTACTTGTTGCTTGGCTCATAAGTTGCTAGTTATATGCTAGTTTCCTTCTATATTTGGAGATTATTTATTTTACAATATTCGTATTATGTGTAGTTTAATTTATTCATCGAAAATGTTTTACATCATACTAATTTCTTATATATCACAAACTTTATATATGTGATGACTATATTTTGTGATCTATACTCTAGATATGCTATAAATTATAAATCATGATAGAAATGACTTTATCGAATATTTTAGAGTTGGTCATAGCATTAGATTCCTATAAAGGTAAGAAAAAAAAATCAAATATGAAAATATGAATATGTATACATATTATAGTAGATTTAGTTGTAATATTATATGTGCTACGTGTTTCATGACAAAAGGATATGCATGGCAATATTTTCATAAGTTCATTAGTTTGTCTGTTATATGCCCTTTAATTTGGAGGTAATGATGTACATATTCTTTGTGCCACTGACTCCTTGTCTGTAGTAACATGTAATGTAAATGAAGAAGTATATGCTAATAATTACATAAACAATTTGATTATATGTCCTATGTTATATGAAGTATTGGTACATATGCACTCTCTTCAACAAGAATTTTGTTATATAAATTTTCTTCAGGAAAACATGAATAAATACTTGTCATAATTATCTTATTCACAATACTGAATATAGATCGTGACGTTTTTTTTAATTTATTTTATTTTATTTCACTTTTTATATTCATGTTCTTGAAAATGTTCGGTATTCTTCATTATTTGGAAAACATTTCTTTGAAAAAAAGATGTTGGGTGAGACATATAGTTATTATGTAATATTGTACATTATGACTCAAATTGTTGACTACTTGTAGCTCCAAATATTGAAATAAATGTATGTGATAAGGAATAAGTTTAGTGTTTGTCCTTAGTTCTCACTATGTACTGGAAGTAAGATAATAAGGGTTCATTATGCAAGAACTAAGTTTCCTGTAATAAATTTGATATATGCCTATTGTGGTGTTTTATACTGTGTATAGGGGTAATGAAGCTCCCTGGATTTACATAAAGTATCTATGTGGTATCATGAATATTATTTGCGGACCATCTCATAAGAAATTATTTTGTTCTCTTTTGAAATTTCTCGGAGTCCCTATCATACTAGCGAAATGTTATTTAAATCAATATGGTACGAGGAATTTTGTTTTAAAGCTAGTAAGATAAGTAAGAAGAATTATTTTAGCTAAGTAAGTAAATGTACAAGAGAATAATTGTGATTTCTAGTGTGAGACCTAACTAGGTAGTTTGGAGTAACTTTATATATTGGCCAAAAAAATTGTGTGTGTGATCCATCGAGACTTGATTGTTTTTTATTACAAATTTATTTATAGGTTTATGAAACTATAATTGTTAACCCACCAAATCCTACTTATTTAACATGACTTATCTATGTGTTATACAAACTATTTATTAATTTGTTGCATTTTTCGTAAGATAGGAACTTACATGATCATGTGATTCATAAGTTATTTGCTTATATATTTTACTTTAATGAGATAAGAAAGATTCAATCACATGATTATATGTATGCATGCTATAGATCATATGTCTATGTGTCATTGGATATCTTTATGTATGTTGTAAATCGTTTGATGCGTTTATTTATATGACAAATATATAAATTATACATTATGTGAGTTATTGATTACATTCCACTAATTATAAAAATGACGAGCTTATATGTAATCTAACGCGTGTAATTATTTTTTTTAGGTAACAATTTCTTTAGTATAACATTCTAGATCATTTACTTGATGTCTATGCGTGGTATGGATAATTGTTGAAGCTAAATGTTTCTTGTGTCGTATAAAATATGTTTATATAATACATATTTCGTACAAGATAAGACCTTACATGTTGCATGAGTTAGACATTGCATGTTCATGCTTCACATGCTTAAAAAAAATTACAATACATGTTATGTCTTATATATTAGAGAATATACCCACAAAGATAAAAAATTAACACTTAAATATTATAGACATTGTAAACTACCTATTTATGTGGTACTTACTTTGTGAATCATTTGTTTAGGCATTATGCATTTTCAAAGTTTATATAATTAACGCGTTTGAGTTTAGCTACATAGATGATGGATGATTTATTATCTATAATACGTAAAATGTATTTGTTTGAAAACTACAATCTATGTATTAGTGTCTGTTGTTTCATTAAGCCTGATAGTTACATGTCAGGTGTTTCTTCTAGATCACCCTACTTAAATGTTATTCATAAATTATCTAATTGCATAATTAATTTTACCCTGATAAATTACTTGTACTTTATTTATTTCAAAGAAAAATATCTTTATATGCGATAAGTTTCAAAAATATGTGGGTACACATATAATATGGATCAAGGATTAATCACTCATATTCTATTTATCTTCAAAAACATGTGATGATTATATGTTATATGTCTTTTTGTTAGAGATCAATTACTTTGTGCGATAAGTTTCAAAAATATGTGAGTACACATAAAATGTGGGTCAAGGCTTAATCACCCATATTCTATTTATCTTCAAGAATATGTCATTATATGTTATATGTCTTTTTATTAGAGATCAATTACTTTCACGCTAAAAGGATCAAGATAGACAAATCTTTCCTAACAATGTAATGTGCTTCCTAATGGTACTTGTTGAGTCCATCCCATAAATTTTTGGTCAACTTTTGCTATTTAATTGCTATAAGTAATTGTTAAAAAAGGTATAGTATTAGAGTTGAAAATAAATGATTTGGTGGTTTGCAAATTGGTAAGATTTGCAATCCTTTTTTTACTTTGCTATATTTACTTATGTCATTAGTGACATAGACATCGTTTTCGTCTTATATAAATAGAGTATTCTTTCTCATTTGTAGAACACACCAAGTTAGAGAGAAAAAATATTTTGTAGAACAAAGTGAGGTATTCCATAGATTATACAAGAAAAATAGTATGTGAGGAAAAATAGATTGTGAGAGATATTTAAGGTGGAAACCAAAAGAGTGTTGTTCCTTTTGAGTGTGTAGTAGTCACTTTGAGTATTGTATTCATGACTACACAGCGTAAAATTCCTTAATATAATGATATCAGTTGCTCCTCTTGGCCCGACGTTTTTCCCTCATTAAGAAGGGTTTCCACGTAAAATTCTTGGTGTCATTATTTTGTCATTATATTTCCATTACTTTTACCATATATATTTTTGTGTTTGTCCACGTTTTTCCAAACAAACTGGTATCAGAGCCAAGGTTTTATTTGAGTATGCTCTGTGGTTGCGCACAGTCTGAACTTGCACATTAGAAAAGATTTACTTTGATTTGTGATAACAATATTTTTGGGAAAATAATGGAAGTCAACACAAGTAGAATGGTTACTTTGATGGTGTTAATTATGCCATTTGAAAGGGGAAAATGGAAAATCTGCTTTATGTCAAGAATTTTTACTAACCAGTATTGTAACACTCCTTATCCAAAACAGACCAAAAATCAATTTTTTTGGAAAATCTGCAGGTGCAACCAATGTGGTCATCGACGGACCGTAGTCTGACCCACGTTCTGTCCTGCACATCCGCATATGGGATAAGAGACTCCCAAAATTCAGCCCAGAAAAAAAATTGGTTAAGTCTTGATCGACAGACGGACTTACGATCCGTACTCCATGATCGTCAATCGACACCCCCTTTCAGCCACTCTCTAACAAGGACCACGTTGACTAGCACGGTCCGTAGGTTTGACCGTAGGTGGGAATTCGCAGATAGTTAAGGAGGAAATGCAGTTGGGTCAACTTCAAATGATCATAACTCTTAGCACCAAACAAATTAGGACATACCAAAAGATAAATAATTGAATTAGCTTTCTATAGCCACAAACCTTCGTAAAAGGAGAGATCCGAGTAAAAAGTTATGCCTGTTTTAGTAAAGGTTTGTCGAACAAACCTAACCTACGGACTAAACAACGGACCGTCGATTGAACGACGGACCGTCTGTCCAGTTCATCGTTTGGTCCGACAGCAACCCACCCAGGGATCTTTTGGTCTATTCCCACTTTGTTTAAACATTAATATACGTTGTTTTTACCCTAATCATCATATTTTAGTCAGTTTAAGCCTAGAAACATAACTAAAACTTACCTAAGTCAAATCATTAATCAAAACTTAGAAAATTAGAAGCAAGAAAGGAGAAAAAGGTCAAGAACACTAGTTCAAGAACGTGGCAAGGTTCCAACATTTCCAACCACGAAATCTAAATGTTTATCCGTGAATTTCATCACCAGGTATGTGGGATTTCACTAGTGGGTTCATTTCACCCATTGGGTCCCTAGTTTTCAGTCAGTTCTTGATTCTTTTATCATAATTTAACCTAGGGTTTCTAGAATTACAGCAGATCTTCATGACTTAGTTAAAATATATGTTCCGAATCAGATTTCCATGTTGCTACTCAGATTATTGCATGAATTTCAGAACCCTAGCCATTAATTTCTTTAGTTTTTGAATTACACATGCTAGGTCAGATATTTCAGTAACTTCAGATATACATGCCTTAGTTTTAAATGCATCATTATCAGATTAAATGTTGCATTCTCAGTTTTCATGTTCAGTTTTGAGCTATCAAGTAATTATAGAAATTTAGACATAATCACTTAACAACATAAATCAATGGGAGTAGCATAATACCGAATTGGACTAGGGTTCAACGTACTCAATTAGTCCCAGAACTACTTGCCAAGTAGGTTATAAGTCCCCTCTGTGGGCAATCAGTTTATTGATCACGCCAGCATGCCTCTGGCAGGGTATATTGTGTCCTCTCGATGGGACGTATACATCGAACAACACATTTAGCTCGTGTGATTTTATTATCGGTTATTAGTAGCTCCCATAGTTCAGTCAGACTCTATTGTATTGACCATTTATTAGTATATTCAGTATTCAGTTTGAGCGTGTTATAAATTGGTCATTACTTTTAGTTAGCTCAGAATTCTCTCTCTATATCATGTTCAGATTATTATACTTTCTTTTGTGTTTGTTCAGTTATGTTCTGTTTCACCTTTATTCTGTCCTACATGTTCAGAACCTTTCAAGTACTGATGCATACGTGCGCTACATCTTCTCGTGATGTAGGTTCAGGTTCTCAACATCCAGATCACGCATAGATTGAATTTTGATCTGCAGTTCAGCAGATTCAGTGGTGAGTCCTCATTCTCCGAGGACAACAGTCATGAGTTTCATTCAGTCTTTTAGTCATTTAGTTTCAGTTTTTGCTGGATTTAGCTCGGGATTGTCCCATTATTTCTAGTCCAGTTTAGAGGCTATTTTCAGACATAGTTAGTTTCAGCTTAGCGTTGAGTTAATATTTCTTTGTATTAAACTCATAAGATTTCATATATCTCAGTTTTAGCATATGGGTATTCCTCATATTTTATTTAGCTTCCGCAACAGTTTATATTCTTTAGTATGCTCAAGATAATGCCAGCAGGGTTAGCTTGGGATTACTTGTGGTCCTAGGTCCCATGTCCGCGTCTCGGGGGTAGCTCGGGGCATGACAAGTATTTTACACTTTAAAGACTGATAATAAAACGGATGAAGAGTGGTATTTGTTGCACAGACAGGTTTGTGGATTCATTAGGCAATGAATTGACGATAATGTGTTGAACCATATTTCTGGGGAGACACATGCTTGAACCCTATGGGAGCATCTTGAAAGTTTGTATGCTCGAAAGATTGGCAACACCAAAATGTTCTTTAAAAAGCAGATGTTGAGTTTAAAGTATCATGATGGTTCTCCTATGACAGACAATCTGAATAATTTTCAGGGGATCATGAACCAATTATCTTCTATGAACATCAAATTTGATAAAGAAATTCAAGGTTTGCTTTTACTTGGTACCCTATCAGACTCTTGGGAAACATTTAGAACTTCATTGTCAAATTCTGCTCTGGATGGTGTGATGTCTATAGATTCCGCCAAGAGTAGTGTCTTCAACGAAGAGATGAGAAGAAAAAATCAAGGTTCTTCTTCGTCGAATGTCGTGATAACTGACCCAAGGGGGAGAAATAAAACTCCTGGTTCTCAGTATAGAGAAAAAAATAGGAGCAAATCCATAGGTAAACTTAAGGATATTGAGTGCTAGCATTGTGGCATAAAAGGGCACAGAAAGAAGTTCTGCAGGAAATTGAAAAGGGAAAACAAAAACAAAGAGGAAACTAACGAATATGGCCATGCAAATTGCCTTGCCACCGTTACCACCAAAGATCTTGTTACTATCCTTGATGCGCATATGATAAATATTGCTTGTGATGAGTCAAGCTGGGTTGTGGACACTGGTGCTGCATCTCATGTGATATCAAGGAAGGATTTTTTCTCTTCTTATACTCGTACTGATTTTGAAACCTCGAGTATGGGTAATGAGGTTGTTTGTAGGGTGGTTGGTATTGGTAAAATTTGTTTGAAAACTAGTGTTGGAACTAAACTAATTTTGAACAATGTGAAACATGCTGCTGATGTTCGTCTGCACCTAATTTCTATTGGTGTTTTAGATGATGAAGGATATGTTAGTACCAACAGTGATGGAAAATTGAAGCTCATTAAGGGTTCCTTGGATGTGGCTCATTGTAACAAACGTTCTGGTCTATACAGTACTACGGCCTTTGCTTGTGTTAATATGGTGAATGCATTTGAGAGCGATAGCTCTTCAACGTTATGGAACAAGAGACTTAGCCACATCAGTGAGAAAAGACTTAATGTTCTAGCCAAAAGAATTTCTTGGCAAATTTCAAAAGTACTAAATTAGGAATGTGTGAGCACTGCTTGGCTGGTAAATAAAATAGAGTTTTCTTTAAATCCGACCCTCCTTCGAGAAAGACAGAGTTGCTTGAGTTGGTGCACTATGATTTATGTGGTCCAATAAAGACAAAGACATTGGGTGGTGCGCCGTACTTTGTCACTTTCATTGATGATTGCTCAAGAAGACTTGGGTCTATATCTTGAAGACTAGATACCAAGTGTTAGGTGTCTTCAAGAAATTTCAAGCTTCAGTTGAAAGAGAAACCGGAAAGAAACTTAAATGTATTCATACTAATAATGGTGGTGAATATTTTGGACCATTTGATGGTTTGGCTAAGAGGATGAACAAGACCTTGATTGAAAAAGTTAGATGTTTTCTTTCAGAAGCAAAGTTGCCAAACTCATTTTGTAGTGAGGCTATATTGACCGGTGCACATGTTATTAATCTATCTCCTGTTTTTGCTTCGCAAAGTGATGTACCAAATACTGTTTGGTATGGAAAGGATGTTTCCTATGACCATTTGAGAGTATTTGGTTGGAAAACTTTTGTACATGTGCCAAAATATGAGAGGTCAAAGTTAGATGCCGAGACAAGGCAGTGCATCTTCATTGGATATGGCCTTGATGAATTTGGTTACAGGTTATATGATCCTATTGGAAAGAAACTTTTGAGAAATCGTGATATTATTTTCATGTAGAATAAAACAATTAAAGATATTGACAAAACAGATAAGCTTGAATCTTCACGTTTTAACCATGAGCCCCTGTCCTTAG
Organism: Solanum sitiens; assembly: GCA_016801875.1. Lineage (NCBI taxonomy): Eukaryota > Viridiplantae > Streptophyta > Magnoliopsida > Solanales > Solanaceae > Solanum > Solanum sitiens. Next base: position 522,308 of record JABWTJ010000525.1, on the reverse strand, counting down.
TTAATTGCTCGCAATTCAAACACCTTACAATTTTTTTTTAATTTATATAATATAGATCCCGTAATTCATGCATTCAAATAATGTATGTTTTGATAAGTCATATAATTAGAATATCCATTTAAAATCTCTTGAAAATATATGATCGATTAGTTGTAAAATATAAGTATTTGTGTTTGAATATATCCTCATGTATTGATTGTCTTAGTTGTTTAAGGATTATATGTAGCCATCTCGTAGAAATTATTTATGTATACGTTACGTGTGTTCTAAATTGTATATAGATGATATACATGTCATTTATATGACATACGTACCAAAGACCTTTAGTGCGGACTGCAGATGTTTAATTCTTTATGTATTGATTGTTGAATCGTGATATGCCCCATGATCAACATATTTAAAAACATAAAGTACATATGCATATGTATAGGTACCACGTGGTAATGAACCATTATTTAAATGAAAGTGATGTAATTTTTGTTCATCTGCTTAAATCTCATTCTATATGTCATCACTTGAATTTTCATATGGATAGCATTCTTATAACTATATAATTTGAGTAACTAGGAAGGGTTTGCACTCCTCTATTTTTTCATTATTATGAATGATAAATTTCCTACAACAACAACAAAAATTGCTTGTGGTTTATTAATGTATTTGTCATTTTTGTGTAACTTAACAGTAATATATGGTAAAATGTTATACTGATAATAAGGCGTGACATATTAAGGGCTAGATCATCTTACTCATCGCACTAAGATTTTCTTATTAAACTCACATGTTCGTACTTTATATGATTATGTTTTCTTTTGTGCTCAATGCCTAAATTCTAAATGACGTGTTTGTTCATACATTACATGTTATGTGCCTACATGAAAAAAATGAGTAAAGAAGGGTTCCTTTGGTTAATCACCATTTAGTATTTTATGGTCATTTGAAATTTGGTTTGGGTAGTCCCATATATAGTTGATTTTTTGCTGCAATTTCAAAAGTGATAGTAGCTTTATAATCACATGCGTTTATTTTTGTTCGAGGGCAAATATTTTTAAGGAGGGAAGATGTAACACCCCAGGTATTAGCGATTGTCATTTTTCACGTACAGAACACTAGAAGGCTAAGTTTTTGAATTTAACCGTAGTACCGTGTGCGATTTTACAACATCGTATTTTAGTTGAAATTTTTTTTAAAATATTTTTTATTACCTTTAAAGAAAATGTATTAAATATCGATAAACGTTTCTTTAGTCAAACTATATTTGCGGATGTATTATTTTAAAGGATCTCTTAATTTATGAATATTTTAATAAAAATAGTATGTCTAGTTATGTGAAGAAATTATTATTGTAGGTGATAGATTTTATTTGAAATAATTTTCTAGTAATTAAGAGAGATCCAAATAATTTTTATATATCAATTATCATGAACTACGCAATGCCCGAATGCTTAGTAATGAGAAAACGATTTGAAGGGCTTTGACGCCTCCACGTTTAGGTAAGCTGGGTTGGACACATTTTGTTTTAAATTATGGGATGCTTCCACTTGCCCACATTAGTATATTATTTAATTATTATGTGTAGTATCAGTATAACATATATGTACACAACTCTTTTTCTAATAGTAATTTTGCCAGATCTTTTTCCTCTCTCTATATATAAATTTGCATATGATGAAGTGCTTATTTTAATTAGTGAGTTAGAAAAAAAATTAACCATTTATTTGTAAGTTGTAGTATGTGTGTATGTGATTCCATGCGGTGGTGGTTCAATTTCTTTTTCCTTACCAAGGCATTAAGAGATTCTACATAATTCCTTTAGTACAAGCAGACACACTTGGTATATATACAATGAGGAATCACAAGGTGTGACCTATTCCCCAATTAAATACCATCGATATTTCGCTAGTTTTGTGGTTCTTTCATTTTGTGGGTTTCAAATTGTGCCAAACCATAAGTTTGCCAAAGGACGCGCGTATATGAAGTTAGTGGTAGCTTGGGGATGTGGTGTCAAGGTATGTTAAGGAAAAAATATTCTTTTTTTTTATATTGCACGAATTTTAACGAGTTACAAGTCATGAAAGAGTTACTTTTGCAATTCTATTGCCAGAAAGACCATCTGTGAAGGGCATTGCAATGTCAGCTGATGTTATTTATGTTTGATTGTAAAGTTATCCTCTGTCGAGTTATTGTCCTATGATTAAAGCTAGAATTTTGGAGAATCATTAAGTTATATACAAGGGAATTGTTGAGCCACTCATTCATGTAGGAGGTTTTCCCAAAATTGTTATTTGAAATCAATACTGGTAGTGAATCTTGTACTCTATTATGTTCGTTATATACTTATCAATCAATCTTTTTCTGACATGGATCATACTATTATAAACTTAGAGTCATTTGTATAAATCAAGTTAAGTATGTCAGTCCCCTTTTGAGTTCCTGAGTAATTAATTTACTAAGTTGAAGTTGAGTCCCGAGGTTTTAGTCTATTATGAGTTCTATAGGTCTTTTAAGCTATCCTAACTAACCGTTGAGTGGCAGCCCAAGTGGAACCATACTTGGGTAGGTGTATTGTGATTTGGTAGTGACTAAAATATGGTACCTCTTCATATGACCTTTTGATTGAACTACTCTATGAGAACAAAGGCTAGCACCGAGTGAGTATGCTTGGGGAGTAACTCTTCTTAAGTTTAGACGAGAGTACAAAGAAACCCTTGATATTCCTTAACCATGTGCCTACATGGGATGTGTCATAGTTCTACCATTGGCAAGTACAACACCCTCTAATGGAGTAGGAAAGACTATGGATTCCATGCCTAGCTAGTATGATCTAAGTCGATTATTGCCTATTCTCATCATGTGAGATATATTCTAGTATTGGACAAGCACTACAGCGTTTAGGTAGTGGAATGGAACGTTATCTAGACATGACACAGGTAGACTTTGAAGGTGCTAGGGTGTAGGTTCCCTAGGTCTTTCTGAGATAATTATGTGAAGTCTCCTCAATGTTTAGATGAATCTTAATTGACTTAATGAATGATCATGAATTGAGTTAATGTAGGTTGAACAAAAGTAATCTATCGAGGGTACCTTTGAGGGTTGCTTAAGTAGACTTGAAGAGGCTGTATGGGCGGTCTCTTCATGTTTTACTCAAGTGAATCTTAGAGTAACCTTTGGTAGGAGTGTTATATGCTTATATGTTTTGAAGTGTAAATATTTCTATAATATGGATTACTTGGAATATGACTTACGTAGGAAGGTTATGTTGAATGTGATTATGTTATCAAGTTCTCCTCAAAGTGGTTTTATTGAATTACACCATACTTAGTGCATTCTAATGTACTAATTTCATATATTGTCTTATCTCTAAAGGTGTAGGTGGCATTTGAGAAGAGCCTCTGAACTAAATCTTTGATACTAGCATTCCATTAAAGCAGGTGTTGGTATGTCCTCAATTGTTCCGAGGACATAACTATGTTTAGTTTTCTTATCCAAGAATATTGTAATAGAATTAGATGTTCCCTATATTGGTGTGGTATGGGTTGTGACCCAAGATATTTGCGTGTCTAAGATGGCGAAAATGAGACTTAGCAATTTCATATGTTTTCTATAGAAGAGTTTTTGTGAAGATGTTGTGAAAAGTTTTAATTCTGCACTATTTTTCATATATGATTATGCAATGAATGATGTCTATGGGCTTGTACAAGACCTTCGAGAGGTCAAGTAAGACGTGTGGCAATTCGAGAATATCATTTCTTCTAGGGTATACTCTCGGATCATGACAATTAGCCAAGGGTGCTTTACCAAACAACCCTTGGCTTGGCCGAGAAAGTTGCAGGTTTGCATGTGCCTTCTGGTCAACACCCCATCATTGGGGTCCGAAATTCTGGTTAGAGGCTCAACACTTGCAAGCTTTTTCAGGCTTGTTTCACGCCCAAGACCCATGAGCCGTCGGTGGCTTGACGGGCCGTGGTTTGGGGTCGTGATTCAAGCTGCCTTGCAGCTTTTTGGCGAAGAGATGAGCTTCTCCTCAAGGGCCCCTTGTGGGTCCTTGGGGGAGTTTTACCCTAAATTTAAATCACTAAACTCGATGATCCACTAATATGAGTCATCTCCACATGATTTAGACCTCAAACAACACACTAAATTCAACCATACAACACTAGAACACACTAGCACACACATGACAAGTTTTCGGACGTCTTGGTCGTTCGTTGACGTTTGACCTCAAACACAATCAAACTGACCTATAAACTCACTTTAACATTAAATCAACAAGTTATCAAGTCCTAAAAGACATGTGAAGCTCTAGTGCATCCTATTTCATTTTCGGGGTCTTACAAAATCATTACCAACTATGTTTTCCATCAACTTGAGAAACAATCCACAAGTCTTCAAAATGATCAAATTGAATTCAAAATCAAATAAACCCTAAATCTCTACTCAAAAAGTTAAAGAACAATGTTTAGAATGTTAGAGATAAAAAATCCGGGACTTTCCAAATCTCCTGAACTTCTTTTTTATTCTTTTTGAAATTTCATCTATACGTTCTTAGAATTTCAGGTTCCGAGAAACTCGATGAAATAAGTTGGGCTTTGCTGACCTAGTTGGCGATGAGGAGAGAGCTCCTTTTCATTAACTTCTTGGCTTCGATCTGCATCTCTTCTTTATTGTAACTTTAGGTGATCAAATATAGCATCACCGATCCATTTGGAGCGTTGTTGAACCATCCATTCTCTCGCCGAGTTTGTCTTTTCCATGGTCTGGCAAGCTCTAGCTTTTTGCTAGTTGAAGAGCCACCTGGTGAGTCAACGAGTTTTTTTGGCCAGTGCCAACCTTATTTTCTTCACCTTTTTCCACATTTCACTCCTCTTTACTTGGATATGTCCTTACCTTGCTCCTTTGCCCTCATTGCTACAAATTAGCATTTTAACATCAAATTTGAGAATAAAATAAGCATTGCAGAACTAAAACTCTTTATATTCAACCCTAAATGAGTCAAAATCCCTGACTCGTCAACACCTCCAACTTAAACATTTGTTTTTCCTTAAGCAAAACACAAGATCAATTAGTTCAACAGAGATGTCTACAAATAGTGCTACTCAACACTCAACATGCATGAATACTAGGTTCAATCTACCCATGCAATGTTCAAATGTGCACTTCAAGTTTCAAACTTTGACTAGAAAACATCAAATAAAACTCAAGCTCACAATTCTTGCAAGGAAGTGAAAGATAAATCAAGAGAGCAAATATGAGTCACAATGTAGCCAACAAAACATAGATCATTCTCACTTTAACAAAACTCCTCAAACATTAGCTAAATCATCAATTTCTCCATTATAGAAAAATAGGTGATATATTAGGCCAAATAAAGTAACAAAATATGAGTCCTTACTCAGTAAATAGGACTAAAACCATGCTCATTTAGTTACTTTCACAACCTAAAGTACCCCAGGTGTTACATGGTGTACAAGACACGAGAGGTCCAACACAATTAACCAAGCATACATCAAACAAAATAAATAACAGATAGATTTAAAAGACAACTTTCATATCATAAAAGAGTTTGACATAAGCGGAAGTCTACATAGTCATGACAAGCAATCTATTACAATTTCATAGTGGTTGTGATGTAACCCATACAACACATACATCAGTTAAAATTATAAAGACATAAAAGAAGTAAATGAGTCTCGGTCCTTGGAACATGTGTACTCACCAACTCTTCAAATTTGGTAGAATGATCAACTAGTCATTACTGTGAGAGGTAGGAGCATCAGAACCGACATTAATGAGACAATGTAGGCACAAGTATGCATTAGTGCATGAATTGTACTAAATATGGGGTAATATGCATAAAATAAACATGATAGCTTGAATAGTTCAGATATGTAATGCATGAGCAACATTTGAACAAGTTAAAGTCTACGTAAGCAATATAGTATACATCATAATATATGGTCAATGCATTAAAATAAGATACATAAGGAAGCTTTCAAGAAACATAATTATTTTGTGGGATATAAGCTTTAACCAACAATAATACCATCAGAGATATGTCATGGAATCCGGTATATCGATTATACCGACTGAATGGGATTCTACTTTCCAAGGTCAGATCCGCACAAATCATTTTTTTCTAAATTTGATCCACTAGCTAGGTCATTTAGATAATCCTATAGTGGCATATAGTTTGGGACTAGATGTTGCTATAACATACTATCTTACTTGAGCCTCCATCTCAATGTCCTCTCGGTGCTACGTAAAAGACAATGATCAATACCAGTCCAAATCTTTAAAATGAAGACATTAAAAAACTCCTCAAAATACAATTTATGCATATATGAGAAAAACATTCATTAATGCGCATCCATATATGAGAAATACCTTTAACAGTCATGATCGAATTCATATATGAGAAATATTTTGATGATATTGATACTTTCATCTAATAGCACCCTATCATCATAAACATATTTTTTTCATAGGACATTCATAGCATTTTAAATTCATATTTGATAGATTTATGAGTTCTTCACAAGTTCATACTCAAATATCATGATTCGTGCATGAGTTCCTATATTTTAACTCAATATCGTAAGATTACATTATATTGCAATATAAGATTGAAAAAAGAATTGAATCATAATTGAAAATAACCCATGGAGAATTAAGAAGAACCCTAATTTGATCAATTGAAATAGAATTGCGAAATTAAAAACCATAAGGACCCCAAGGAGGAATGGACACCATGTGTGAACAACCAAATACCTTGATACACAAAGCCCAAGAAAAATGGTGAATTGAAGACATTTGAGTGACCCCTAGATTTTTCTTCTTTCGTAGCTTGAGAGTGAATATGGGAGATGATTTTTGTTGGGTTTTGGGGAATTAGAAAAATAAGTGTAAAATGGGTAGATTAGGATTTATGTCTTTATATAGGGGTTTAAATAGGGTAAAATTTTACATAGTTTAGGCATAAAAGAAACACGAAAACACCTAAAAGCATTGAATAATAAATACATGAACTAGCCTACGGATCCAACTTACCTTCTATTGTATGTACTGCTCAATTGTAGACCATGTAGCGGAAAAATTAACTCAACTTGGACAAGACCTTTCAACGGTCCATATGATTTCCTATGGTCGGTAGATTCGAATCGTAAAACTCAACTTTAACCCCAAAATTTTACTATGTCTGAATCTCTTCTACGTAATCTATCTACCACTAGTATATCATTAAACAGACCCTCCTGGTTAACCCCAAAATTTTACTATGTCTGAATCTCTTCTACGTAATCCATCTACCACTAGTATATCATTAAACAGACCCTCCTGGTTAATAGTAAAATGAGATACTGAAACTTGATTCTAAAAAAGAAATTCCACTTTCTACGAGTCTATTCTATGACTCGTAGAATTTTCTACTAACTGTAGACTAGTCTTGTAGACCTGAACTGGTAGCTTAAAAAATATGAGATACTCTTCCTGATATGTAATCTAAGGTTTTATAGGTACACATTTTTCAATGACCAATAGGATATAATTTTTCCATAACACGACACTGATATCCTCATAAATATCAGTCATCTCATTTATATCGAACCCTCATTACCCCTAAATCAAATAATTACAAACAAAATCACTTCAAATAAGAGTCTTAGAAGTCGTAACTTACCTTAAGCATAAAGAACAAAGTATTAAATTAAGAACTATCTTAATCTTGTCAAATATGAAAGCACTTGTTAGGGGTATTACCAGTTCATAAGTAGACCAATTAATATTGCAAATTGTTGTCACTAGTTTGGTGCCCACTTTCAAGTCACTCTAATGTTTTCCCTTTAGTTACAACTAAGTCTCATTGCCCAAGTGTGATATACATACTTCTTGTTGGTAACTATTATCTCTTACGTTATTGTTCACCCTTTTCCCAGCTGATATAACTTTTAATATGATGCATACCACATCTAATAACAAGTTTAAAATAAAGTTAACAACATACGCAAACTAAATGTTGATGAAATATATTTAATAAATATATACTTGTACATTCAAAAGGAACTCCCATCGAAGAACTTATCAGACTCGTCCAATGAAATAAAATCATTCGAGAAATTTTGAGACATGAAGTCATTTTTGTAAGGTGTGGACTCGATGTAGTTAGTAAATGCATTTTCAAGGTTATTTTTCACCCATAAAATATTAAGCTTAACACTACATATCTGGAAATTTATAAAGCAATTCATTGGTTTGGTTTAAAAGATTCCTTCCATGTTTTAACATGGGCGTTGAAAAGAGTTAATTGTATTTTTGTTGATAGTTTCAATGTGGACAACTAAAATATTCAATGAACAAGGTGGTGTAGCAAATAATACTTGTCATACAAGATTAAGATAGTATTACAAATGTCAATGAATATTATTTGCCAATGAAAATTCTCACCATTAGCTTTTCTGTATTATTTTATGAAGTATTTTCGAATGATTAAGACTGCACTCACCTATCATGTTCTTCATTACTTCAATTGATAATAGGCATGTATTGTTTTTTAAGTCTTATTCGCTTGCCATTATAATTTATTTTGTAGTAGCTTTGAGGTAGATTCAATAATAATATGTGAATCAAATTAACGTAGAAAGAAATATTAAATATTTCATAGATATATCTGTAGAAGCTTTATTCTAAACATACAATTAATTGTACACACTAGTAGTGTACACAATATTAACATTTCTAATTTAATTGGGGAGACACAAGTTCATCCGGAATCATATATATGTAAACAAATTCCAATAGCTTTATATAAGTAACTATAAATGTGTAAAATTATTATTGCCAATTTTGCGATGCAACCTTGCATCAAATAGACTATTAAAATAATTATGACACATAAATTTGTCTTCATAGCTAATGGTTAATGGAATTGTATGATCTTATAAAAGAAATTTATTAATAAAGAGAAATAAACTTGTAGACTACATACCATATTAAGAAAATCGAATGTAGAACTACATTAAGAATATGTATTATTACTTTACCTTTTTTTTTTTTTATATATCCATGAGGCTAATTAGGAAAAACTATTGATTCCATAATATGTTTTTCAATAGAGTTGGACAATAGGTATGCTTTAACTAAAAATCAATACAAAATATTTGTTCGGGCTTTAGCAAGCTCAAAAAAGAAGAAACATGATGAATGAAATACACAAATACAAAACCAAAAGCTAGGCCAAATTTGTACGGCACAAAAAACAACATATTACTATATGGATTGATATATTAGTAGGTTTTCTAATAGGGTTACATTATTTTTCTTATGAAATTCCCCTCTCTGCAAAATAAGTCGATGCTGACGAGCTTCCAAAATACTAGTATGACTTATGTTCCACTTTGGGTGATTAACACTTATGACGCGCTTTGATGTGCGTCATTTTTTTATTCAGTCTGTTAAGTAAGATATGTTTCCTTGTCTCTTAGTTACTTTTCTTATATATAATCCTAGATTAAAAGGTCCATCTTTCTATTCCTTTTTCCTATCTACATGTTTAGTTTGGTGGATTGAATTATTGTGTATGCCTAGGTATTTATAGAACATTATTATCTTGGGTGCTTTTTGTTTAGATCTATTTCAGATCTGCTCTTTGTTCATTGTTCAATTTGAATATAATTTATTTTTAATTGGTGCATCTGTATCTATGCTAGGGTTTTTCTTTCTTCTTTGCATGATTTGAATCTATTATTCTTTTAATTGATGGATCTCTATTTTTTCAACCGAAGCACAGATAAAGTCAAACTAGAAGCGCTCAACCTCCTTCCAATAAGAAAAATACAATTTTAACCCAAGATTAAAAGGTACATTTGTCTATTCCTTTTTCCCGGTGTAGATTTTTAGTTTCATAGATTGGATTGTTGTTTATACCTAGGAATCTATATAGGGTTGCCATCTTTGGTGTATGTTGGTTAGATCTATGTTAGGGTTTCTCTTACCTCTTTGTTTGATTTTTAACTGAAGTCAAGGTGGAGTGAAACTACAAGCTCTCAACCTCCTTAAAAAGAGAATATATTTTCAAACCTATAAATATTACTAATTGTATATGTAATATATTCAAAAACATATACTTGTACTTTTCGAAGAAACTCTAGTTGGTAAACTTTTTAAAATCTTCCAAAGAAAGAAAATCATTCGAGATATGTTGAGACATGTAGTCGTTACTACAAGGTATGGCCTCTGCGTTATTAGTAAATGTAACTTCAAGGTCTATATTCATTCTTAAAAATTTAGGCTTATCACCATACATCTTCCCATTTATAATGTAATAGCTTTAGTTTTGGTTTAAGAGATTCCTTTCATGTTTTAACATGGGCGTCGAAAATAGTTGATTGTATTTTTGTTTCTTTTGTCAATATGATCTACTAATAGAGTCAATGAAGAGAGGTGGTCTAGTAACAAATAAACTTCATAGAAGATGAATATAGTATTACCACTTCGTTAATGAATATTAGTTTCGAATGAACACTCTCACCATTAGCATTTTTGTAAGATTTGGTAAGCATCTTCGAATAACGAAAACTTAAATCAGCTATTCTATTGTAAATTGATTCAACTTGATAATAGGCATGTATTGTTTTCTGAAGTCTTATTTTCTTGTCATATGATTTATCTTGTAGTAGCTTCGAGGTAAATTCAGTAAAAATATGTGGTTAAAAATAATGTAGAAAGTAATATTGAATATCTAATATATATCCCCAAGAAGCTTTATTTTTACTATACAGTTGTACACAAGTAATGTACACACTACTAATATTTTTAATTTAATTGGTGAAGCGAGCAACTTCACCTAGTATGAAATATATATATTATGTAATAGTTTTAAAAAGTAACTACAATGTTTTAAAGAAATATTAATAGTTTAAAATAAGTAACTACAGAAGTGTGAAATTAATACCAATTTTGCGATAGAGCCTTACAATAAATTGACTATTAAAAGAATTATAGCACCAAAACATGTCTTCGTAGAAAATTATAAATGGAATTGTATTGTTTTATAAAAAAGGTTAATCAAAAAAGAGAAATAAACATGTACTAAAAACCATATTGAGAAAATCTAATTAGAACTATATTTAAGGGTACATGTTTATTGCATTATGCTTTTAATCTTTAAGGCTAATTATGAAAAATATTGAATCCACAATATTTTTACTAAAAGCAATCAACACAACTATTTGTTAGGGCTCTAGCAAGCCCAAAACAATGAAACATAATGAACAAAAAATACACGCACAAAAAAAAAGAAGACCAAAATGATCCGGTCCGAAAAGAAACCTATTGCTATATTTGATGATATATGGGGCGGGGATTTCAAATAGGGGCTGCATCATTTCTTTTTGCACTTATTAACTCTGCTGAATAAATAGATGGTTATGAGGTTCCATTATACTAGTCTCGCTCCTGTTTTTCTTTGAGAGATCAAAACCAATGGATGTCTTTGGTGTGCGTAATTGCTTCTCGACTTGTGTATTAATATATTTGTACTTCTCTTCATAAATAATTTTCTTATATGTGACCCTATATTAAAAGGTCCATCTATCTACTCCTTTTACCTGTCTAGATGTTTAATTCTGTGGATTGGATTGTTTTGTTTCCCTAGGAATCCATAGTGGGTTGCCATATTTGGTTCATGTTGTTTAGAGCTTTATCAGGTTTAATGTTCCTTCTTTGCTCAATTTGATTCTAGTTTACTTTTAACTGATTGCTTTGTGTCAATGTTAGGGTTTCTCTTCCTTCTTTGCTTGATATAAATCTAGTTTCCTTTGAATTGATGAATCTGCATTTTTAAGTTAAAAAAGGGTAGAGTGAAACTAGAAGCTCTAAACCTCATTCAAACAAGAAGAATGCAATTTTAACCCTAAATTAAAAGGTCCATCTTTCCAATTTTTTTCCTATCTAGATGTTTAGTTTGGTGGATTGGATTGTTATCTATTCCTAGGAATCTATGCAGGGTTGCCTTCTTGGGTGTCTGTTGGTTCGATCTATGTTAGTATTTATCTTCCTTGTTTTTTTGATCTAACTCTAGTTTTCTTTTACTTGATGCATCGAGTATTTTTAAGCTGAAGTAGGGGTGGAGTGAAACTAGAAACACTCAACCTCCTTCCAATAAGAAATTACTATTTTAATACCATTTAATATTATTAAAATTTAGAAATTTTAGAAATCAAATCATATTAATGACATGAATTTAATGGCTTTGTTTATGTTCAAGGATTCTTCTATAGTAAATACAATTGTATATTTCTTACACTTTCAACCTAGCACAACATAATAATTTAAAGATTCATTCATATATTTTCCTTAATTCAGTAAAAAAAGTTTCTCCATTAAATTTCACGGTAAGAAGAAAAAGGGAATTGTATTTACAATCAACAACATAACAATCAAATGGTAATGATTGTGAATTTCATCATAACTATGAAATTAATCACAAATTTCAATATCCATGTTTGTTTTTATGTGTATACTTTGTATTTATGTTGTCATCAGGGTATTGCACTAAAAGAAGTATCTCAATGTGTTACTAAATGGTTATAAAGAAGGGAGATGAAAAAAATATGCTTAGCTTCTACAAACTCATGCTCAGAGGTATTCCATTACTTAATAAACCATATGTCGATAAATACATTGTAAAGTTGACACTCTCTCTTTTTCAACTAAATTCACAAGAAAGATTGAATTTTCGGAAGAATTATTTTCATTTTTAAGGTAATAATTTATGCATGGAGTTATATTCGAATTATTTGTGTAATGCCTGATTCTCTCTTCGCTGTTACGATTTTGCAATTATTTTTCCCTCTTTTTGTTCTTCTAGATACTCAATTTATTGTTCATTAAAGAAACTAAAATAAATATTGAAAGTACAACATGACGTGATAGATCCGATATATCAGATGATTACATGAGTGTATGACAGTGAGATGACTTTAAGAGGTTTGCTTATCAATAGTAATGGCATGAAGAATATTAATTACATGTATAACCTTTAAAATACATTACAAGAGAGGAAGTGAAGATTAAAATACATGGATAGTAAACATGTAGTGTATTTCCTCCGCTCTAAATCATAAATAAAGTTTCGGGCAGTGTCCAAAGAATGAAATCATTAGATATATAATTAGTTCATTATTATTATATTAAGAAGAAACTTTATTTCATAAACTTTTAAAATACTTTATCAAACAACAAATATGTATTTTAAATCTTATCCTAATTTATTTTGTCTTTAGACTATTCTGCAGATCGAGTCCCTAGTCCTTACCCTAATTTCTTGCCTCGAAGAATCAAAGTTCTATGTTCTAGTAGTAGGTTGCCCTTTTGTTGGGGGTGAGAGAATTATCATGGTGTTAATATTGTAACTCAAGATTGGTAAATTATCCTTCTTCTTAATGATATTATAATGGATTTGATCTAATAGTTGTTTTTGTATTTGATCCTCATGGTAATATAGAATTGCATTATCACATTCTCCTTGAATTCTCTCCTCTTGATTATCGATTTGTCTTTTTTTATGGTTTACTAATATTGATCAAATTCTTAGACGTTCTCTTTCTCTGATTTTCTTGATTTAGAGTATACAATTGTTATTACTAGGGGATTTTATATGAATGGGATGACATACTTAAATAGAACGTCAAATGATGTAGTAGCATTCAATGTGAAAAATGTGAACACAACAGCTGTACATGTACCTATCCACCACCATAGTAATTATAAGCAGTTACATAACATAAATTATCTTCTATTTGAATTATGTCACCATATCTCCCGGGAAGAAAAAAGAATATATAGAACTCTTGTAATCCTATGTTTCACCTTAAATGATAGCACATCATTGATGTTGTTTACTAGTAAGACATACCCTTCACATAAAATCACCTACTAATAGCAGTTGTGTATTCTAGCTCAAGATAGTCTAAAGAGGAGCAGTCCAAGAATTTGATTGAGATGAGTTTATCTCAAAGAAGAAAATTGGCTGACCAAAAGAAGAGACTGTAGTGACAGTGTATTAATAAGATTACCTTGAGGATTAAATCAAAGAACAAGAATTGGATAAAATCCATTATAACAATAATGAGGAGGAATACGTTTCGAATCTTTTGTTCTAGGATTCCAAACAAAATAACTCTCCCACTGCGAACAAAAGAGTAACCTACTACTAGAACTTAAAACATTAACGCTTTCAAACAAAAAATCAAGGGAAAGACTGGGAACTCCATTCTCAAAAAGTCCAGAGATCAAAAATAGGATTAAATTGTAAATCCTCATCGAGTGATTGAGAAAGGTGTCATGAAAGTTTATAGATTGAAGTAGTTTTCATATTTGGATGTTGCCTGAAACATTATTTATGATATACAGGGGAGGAAATACAATACATGTTTCCTTACCACATATTCATATCCTCTCTTCTAATGTAGCCAACATCTACTGTAGGTAATTAAATCTCTTCGCTCTACTCTTAAAGATAAGTTATCCTCCTTTTGCAACTTGTGAATCCTACTACCCAGTTTTTTTGTCATGTCATCATCAGTTTCATAAAGCAATATATTATGTGGCACTTACATGATTTTATATATGTTTTTGATGCGCAAGTAATTGAGTTGACGGAAAATCAAGAAGAAGAGGGGAGAATGGATGCAAAATCCTAATGATGTGTGATCCAGATCATTCGAATACTATTTCTCTTATAAATTAAATACCTTAAAAATGAGAAAATCTTACAAAAATCTAGTCTTTATAATGAGCCTACTAAAAAGAGCAAGAAGAAAAACAAGAAGATCATCCCTTAAAGCGTATTTACGAACATATGTTTTTCTTAAGACATGAATACCTCTAAATATGGAAGGACTAAGACTTACATTGATAGGACTGCTTATAAATAGCCAAATAAATCAAGTAGATGATATCCCTATTATCACACAAGTCACTAGAAAACGGATTCATTTTGTTTTTAGAAAATCTGATTACAATTAGGATTTTAAAAGAAAGTCCAAGTGGAGAAAAGAAGAGAAATGAGGGAATATTCAAAGAGTTCATCGGAATATCTTGTGAATCGAGGATTTTTTCGCTAAGGGTTTTGATACCTAAGAGGAATGTGAGTTAACATAGTGCTGGGTTCAGTCACCCACATGTCAATCGTGCTATTTTAGATGCAATCTCGTTCTTGAGTTTGAAGGATTTGAATTATTTTTGTGTTTTCTTGGAATTCCTTTCATAATCTTAATTGTTGGTATTTTGATGATTTCTTGAGAGTTATTTACGTAATTTGAGTGTGGTTTTGATAAGATTATCATGTACATATGTTGAGTATTCTATTTTAAGTGACTTGGACAGAAACCATTCGATTATAGGTGAATTAGGGTAAAAAAATGAGAGAACAAAATTAATCGGGTTTTCTGGGTAGGGACTAGTGCGCCGCGCCACTAGTGCACTAGAAGTGACCGACCCTCTGATGTTTGAGGGCTGGAGCCCCGTGCTACCTTCTGCGTCGGGGTCACCTGCCTCGACCATTTCCAGTCCTTTGCTCCGTCTGAGTTCTTGAAAGTGTATCTTCGCTCAACATAGATTCTAACTACTCTAAACTAATTCTAAACATCTAGAAATCATTCATAATATGAATCATAACCTTGAAATCATAATTCAAATTCAAGGTAGAGATAAAAATGAAGTCTGGAGAGTTCTTTCAAGTCTTTTGAGAAGTGGTTTGCAAACCTTTTTTAAACTTGTTTTAAGACTTTGGCATTTGATTTTGAGGATTAGTAGAGATGCACTCATTTTATTCAAAATTATGTATGGGAACTAACAATTCCCATTAGCAAATGTTTTTACATTTAAGATGAGTCTTTCCATTTGAGTTTTAAATGTTTAAAGACTTGAGTTGCCTCTTTGGACAGTTGAATGTTTCTTGAAAACATTCTGAGTTTATTACATGAGTTTATCTTTGAGTTTATTTTAATGTTGAGTAAGTCTTAAGCTGAGAGTTGAGCTAGGCAAATGGTTAGCTTGGGGCCTGCAATTGTTCTCGAGTGTCGGACACATCAAAGGTGTAGGCTCGGGGCGTGAGACTTACTATGTAGTTGTGGTATCCATTGACTTTAGTAGTTCATACCTTTGAAGCTCTAACGTTTATATTTCCTCTGATCATCGTTCACATATTTAGCTTCCTCAAATCACATTGGAAGCCTCTAAATATTGCATCATCATCTAGGCATATTTTACATATGATAATTTGCACATCTTTGACCGTTTTAAACTATTTTAGATAATGTTTCACCAATATTCCCAAGAATTGGTGTTCTTTGGATGTACATCTTGACCTTGTCACGACCCAACCCACCGGGCCGTGTGGGCACCCACTCTATCACCTAAGTAGAAGAACCCTCATAACCCGACAACTATAGAACATGCAGAATTTAAAGAAAATAAAGGAAAGTAAAGGAAATTTAAGAAATAAGACATATTGCAGGGTAAATCCTTATTACGACCGTTTATTCACGCACTAGTCAAAATATTTTTAGTAACATTACAACCCCAAGTATCTAGTCTAACAGGTGCAAGAGCTACTAAGAATTACAACAGGATAACAGTTTAATAAAAAGACACAACTCCCACCATGTAGAAGGAAGAGTCAAAGTTGCTGGAGGATTTCTTCGCCTTCACATAATAAAACGTCACCAATCCTGCATCCAAACTATGTCAAAAAAGACATAGCAAAAGTAGTATCATTACAACCACATGTATTGGTAGGTATCATCAGTCAACCCCATTTCCACCTAAAAAGGTATGAACATAATCATAAAAGATCATGTCTGGACCCCTTGATAGAATTTACTTAGAACACCTTCCAGTTACCACCTATCTCTTTCTTACGAGGTTACAACCTAAATACGCTAACCCCCTTGTATACTACAATTAGCTTCTACCACACTTAAGGCTCTAATAGATCATAACTTAAACATACTAACCACATTGTATACGATGTGTGACACTACCACACTAAAAATTCAAATAGATAATAGCTTACACATACTAACCACATTGTATACTTTGAGTAACAATACCACACTTAAGATTCCCATAGATTATAGCTTAAACATACTAACCACATTGTATACTAGTCGCTATAGCGGGAGATCGAGCAACCGTGAAGGGGGAAAAGGATAGGATTTTCCACATTTCTCCGTTCTGTCTCATCCAACTATCAAACTCTCAAACTCTCTCAATCTTGTTTTCTCCAAAATTGTTAATTCTCTGATAATTTCTCGTTATTTTCATTTTTATTACGTCCTTGCGTGATTTCAATGATTTAATGCGAATTAACTAATTGGATTGGGAAAAGTCTGGGTATTTATTTTGAAATTGGACTAGGTTTCTCAATGGGTTGGAAAAATATAGCATTGTTACTTCCCCTACGTACCCAATGATTATACAATGTCTTGGGCGTGAGGATTTCGTAAAAACAAGGTTAAATTGATACAAATATGGGTGGGGAAACTTGGAAAATTTTCTTGCCATGAACTCAGATTTAGACATGATTTAAAAATTATTTGGTTGAAATACTTACTAATTCATATTTTAGGGTAGTAAATATATTATAATTTGCTGTAAAACTAATAAAATGGGGATTTTGGGACGAAAGGACGCCATTTTCACGTTTTTCATTCATCCCAGATAAAGGTTGTTTCTACGGCGTGCATCTCACTGTAGATCCATGCATCATCCCTCTATAGCGACCTGCATTATCCCGCTATAGTGGGATGGGGGCTGCTGTAGTGGGATCGCCTTGTCAAGTGGCCTTTATCCCTTTGTCCAAACATTTCCCGTTTTCGTTTAAGCTTCCTCACATGGTCTATAATGTTCTAACTTGTCTTATTCCCCACAGGATACCCTAGATGGCTGGTACAAATGATGATAAAGCTCATTTTATCCAGTTTCCTGATATTGCTAGTCGGGAGAGGCAACATGACTATCATACTACTGGTTTTTGCTGTGAGAGTGCGATGATACTTCATAAGGTGAAGGATAAGGATCCTGCCTTCTACCCTGGTAAGTCGAGTTTGGGTGGCTTATGCTGACTGAGGCTCCCTAGATGCCCGTTATACTTGGGTGAGAGAAATCTATGCTACCTCCCCACCGTACACTAGGAAAATCCTTACTCGGTTATTCACTTTTTGGGAATTGACATTCCCTTAATGCCGCTACTATCAATGAGGTGTTGGAGGTGCCAGAGGTCCTAAACGTGGTGCTTGAGGACAACCTAAGGGAGATGGACCTGGAGTGGCTGCAGGACACTATTGTGAATTCCGGAAAATGGGATCAGGTTTATTATGATATAGCAGAGGGTATCACTAGTGCTGAATGGTCATCAGATTCTAAGAGGTGGCTATACTTGGTGTCTAGGAGGATTCAGCCGCCGAGTAACCGCACGGACGTCACTTATCCTCAGGATCTGGTGGTGGAGTTTGCTATATAGGGTATTCATCTGAATGTGGGGGCGTAGATTATATTTGAGTGGTAGATGTTCTACCGGGCAACAAAATGCATTCTTCCTCTCGGAATTATAATTTCCCTGTGCAAGCGGGCACGTGTGCCCTTGTTCGATGCAGATGAGGTATTACCTATGGATCCCACTATTCACCCTTTTTTAGTTCGGGGAGGTTCTACTTCTATAGGAAAAACGAGGAGAACCAGCAGGGCTAGTAGCAGCAGGGCAGCTGAAGGTTCTGATGATGAGGACCCACTTTCTCGCACACCGGTGGAGGAGGATTTAGCAGCTGTCTGGGGGAAGGATGGGGAGAATTACTATTGACCATATTCTTGTCCGGCCCAACAGTGCCCTAGAGGTTGAGATCATTCACTGTCACTTGCGAATGGAGAGGAGGAAGGGACTTGTTCTAGACCATGTAATGTTGAGGATATGGAAGATGGTTAAGGCGATATTCACTTACATTGCTCCAAGTAAGACTCTGCCTTGAATCGAGCTAGATGATTTAAGGTATTTTAACATGTTGAATGAGCCTTTAAATGGGGTGGTACCTCTGGAGATGCTTGACTCAGACCTCGACACTACCGCTTCCCAGAGTCCTAATTTATCTTCACCTTCACCTCTTTGGTTGTAAATCAGAACATCTAAGATTATTTTAGTTTTTGACAATACTATGTTCTTGTAGCACATGGATTGTTGCTTTTGGGTTGTCTGATTCAACCCATTTTTTATTCTAATCACTTTTGTTACTACTGTTGTTGAACACTGGCTTAAGAGTTGGAGGGATTGGTTTGGATCCATTCCAAATTGTTTATTGAAAACTAGGGAAAAACACAAAAATTTTATTGAGGTTCTGCATCCCTATGTCCCGCTTTAGCAGGGTGATCCTTCTGTAGTGGCACCGCACCATCTTGAATAATCCCACCGCAGCGGCACAAGCAGGACGAGAACCTTCCTAAGGGTTTTCTGGCACTTTTTTTCAATTTAATTTGTTTCCAAGTCTCTATTTTCGCTATACTACAAAGCTTCTAACTTTCCCCACTTAAATAGTACGATGTTATTGGTTACAGATCCCCAAAATACACCCAGACACTACAATTTGCACACTTTTTTAATGATCCAATCATAACTCTACTCATATCGACTTAACACACTCCATATGGTGTCCTACATCCGATTACTCACCCAACTCTATTCCTCAACTTAAACAATGATTCAGGCTACTAAAATACTTCCATATTCACAGATACTTCATTCAATACACGATACACAATAGTAAATAAATACAACAACAATCACAAATTTCAATTAGTTACAAACAACAACAACCACACATTAACAATTTTCTAGAAACAACACAAATTCAATTACAATTTATTAATTAGTTCATCCCACAGATAACCCTTAACGATCATCCATGATCTTCATAGCCCCTAGGGATAGATACTAATTGGAAACTTCCAATTCCAATTAGATTGTTCGTGTTGTTCCATCATATCAATAACGTCAGTCCTCATCGTGAAGATACCAATTGGAATCGGGAGATACCAATGGGATTTAACCCTTAACACAATCGACACTTCGCACGAAAGGAGTAAGTGAATGGAACGAATTCCTAGAATTCTTCCTAGCCTCTTTTAGATAAGATGTGGACGACAACACACCAATACACAAGAGTCAGGTCCACATTTATCTCTTGTATGGGAAAGTGGTAACCTAGGATCTGACACCAATTTGTCTCGACCCAACCCACCGAGTCATGTGGGCAAACATGCAAAATTTAAAGAAAATAAGGCAAGTCAATGTAATTTAAGAAAATAGACATATTGCGGGGGATATATTTATTAGGACTGTCATAACCCAATGACTAGAAAACATGTGAGATTTAAAGAAAATGAAGTCAAGTCAAGGAAATTTAAGAAAATAGACATATTGCGGGGTAAATCTTTATTACGACCTCTTATTCATGCACAAGTCAAAATGTTTTTAGTTACTTGACAACTCCAAGGATCTACTCTAACAGGTACAAGAGCTACTAAGAATTTCAAATGTATAACAATTTAATATAAGGACACAGCTTCCAACATGGAGAAGGAAGAGTCGAACCCGCTTGAGGATTTCTTCGTCTTCTCCTAATGAAACATCATCTATCCTGCATCCATACTATGTCAAAAAAGACATAACAAGAGTAGTATCAATACACCACACGTATTGGTAGGTGACCTTGGTCAACTGGACGCCCACCTCATATGATATGAACAGAACAATAAAAGATCATGTCTGGACCCCTTGTTTCTCCACCCTTAGCCTTTATTTAGAACACTTTCCAGTTACCACCTATCTCTTTCCTAATAGGTTACAATGTAAATACACTAACCACATACTACAAGTACCACTACAACAGTTAAGGTTCCAATCGATCATAACTTTAACATACTAACCACATTGTATACTACGGGTAACACTACCGCACCTAAGATTCCAATAGATCATAGCTTGAATATACGAATCGCATTGTATACTATGAGTAATAATACTACACTTAAGATTCCCATAGATGAAAGCTTAAACATACTAACCTCAATGTATACTATGAGTAAAACTACCACACCTAATATTCCAATAGTTCATAGCTTAAACCCCCAATGCGTAGATACATATCCACACCCTACAAAATTAAGCATATCATATTTCACCGTACATATTTTATCACAAGAAGTTGTCCCTCTCATGGGACCTAAAGTCAACTTATAAGCATGTTGGAATGTGGCAATTTGGTCCTAGTTTTATGCCAAAATATGGCAACCGATCCCATTTAGTATGCTTGAACGTGGCAATCTGATCCAATTTAGAGTCCCGGAACGTGGGTGACAATCCCAATAACAGATCACAATAACACTTCAAGATCACATATTCAGGTCATGATTTCATTATATCGATATTCACATATCTCTTTTCAACATCTAAGACCATTGTTGCAATATGCATACATATACAAGTATCACAGCGATTAAAAATACGTGTATATCACACCATCACATAATCAAAGACTTCACCTAGTCACATACTATTACATATGGGTTCCATCTATTTATCCTTACGGAATTACACAAGTCCAAATGGTAGTTCTTCATCACATAATTTCGTTACTAGTTTTATTTACCCTGAATACAACTCCTTTTACCATTATACCATAACCTAACAAGAAATCCATTCAAGAACACAAAATAAGAACCTCGACCTATTACCATCTCAACACAACACTAACTCCATAAGCATTCAATTACAACAACTTTCCATGGAATTTACATGGTGCACAAAGTTCTAAACATACCTCATACTGTTAAATTCATATATTACATGGTATGAATTGATTTATAACTACTCAACATAAAACCCTAACCTATCTAGCCGCCAAGCAATTTGTACAGAGTTTTGATTTTGTTTCCAGCTTTTCCGTATTCGCTATGGTGAATCTGGCCAAGATTTCGCAAGATTCTTCCATCCCCATGCTAGAAATCTCCCTCTCCTTCTATTCCCAACGTGAAATAACTTTTTAGGGGTTTCTAAGGTAATTTATGACCTATTAGGGTATTTTAGAATGATGGAAAAATAAGGAATTCTCATAAACTCAGATTCTACCTCGCTAATCCCACTTCAGCGGGGTAAGTTGCCGCTGCAACGCCGCCTCCCCAATGACAGCTATCACGTTGTAGTAGGATAGAGTGCGATTTTTTTCTAGATTTTGCTCATTTCAAGTGACGACGATTCGGGTTGTTTCAAACCTGCTCCCACAATTAATATTTGCATTTAAAGTATAATATTTTATTTGTAAACAAGGCTTTCTAGTTAAAGGGAAAAACTTTTTAATAATAAATTGACGACCTTACCATGTGGTGATAGATTTTGTTGGCAAGTTGTGGAGCCAAGTTTGTGTTACCATAGTGAAAGAGTTGTAACACCCAGTATCCAAAACAGACCAAAAATCATTTTTTCAGAAATCGGCAGGGGCAATCAATGGTCACTATCCACGGAGCCTAGTCTGATCGATGACCCGTACTTCACATCCTTCGTTTGTCACTGAAACTCACCCAAACCTCAGCCCACAAAAATTGACTAAGTGTCAATACACGGACAGACTACATTCCATAAGTCAGACTACGGCCCCTGGTTTGGGTCCATGGATTGAGACTCAAGTTACCCAGACTCTAACATGAACTACAGATGACCAGCACGGACCGTCGTTTGATATACGGTCGACAGGTGTTACCGTAGGTGAAAGTTAGTAGTCAGTTAGGGGTGAAATGTTGTTGGGTCAACTTCAAATGATCTTTACTCGTAGCACAAAATTAGTTAGGTGTACCATGACCTATGAAGCGATAGATAATTGAATTATCTTTCGATAGCCACCGACTTTGCTAAAATCCAACGTCTGAGTAAAAAGATGTCTGTTTTAGTAAAGACCTGTCAAGTAGACCCAAACTATGGACCCAAACGACGGACCATCGATTGAACGACGGACCGTCAGTCCAGGTCGTTGTTTGGTCTGACAACTAAACTTACAGGGTTTTTTGGTGTCTTCCTAGTTCGTTTAACCCTAGGATACGTCGTTTAATCCCTAAATCATCATATTTTAGTTAGCTTAAGCCTAGAAACATAACAATAACTTACCTAAGTTAAAATCATAAATCAAAACTTAGAAAATTAGAAGCAATAAAAGAGAAAACGGTCATGAACCCTAGTTCAAGAATGCAGCAAGGCTCTAGCAGTTCCAGCCCCAAAATCTAAATATTTCTCCGTGGATTTCTTCACTAGATATGTGGGATTTCACTGGTGTGTTCCTTTCTCCCATTAGATCTCTAGTTTTCAGTCAGTTCTTGATTCTCTTATCATGAATGGACCTAGGATTTCTAGAATTTCAGCAGATCATCACGAATTAGTTAGACATATGTTCCAAATCAGATTGTAAAATTATTATTCAGTTTATCACGTAAATTTCAGAACCCTAGATATGTATTTCTTTAGTCTTGAATTACACATTCTAGGTCAGATATTTCAGTTACTTCAGATATACATGCCTCAGTTATTAATTCATCATTAGCAGATTAATTATTGCATTCTCAATTTGCATGTTTAGTCTTCAGCTGTCCAGTATTTACAAAAATTCATTCATACTGCGTTAATTACTTCATTCATTGGGAGTAGGATAATACCAAGTTGGACTAGGGTTCACCATACACTAATAGTCCCCGAACAACTAGCCAAGTAGGTTGTAAGTCCCCTCTGCGGGCATCAGTTTAGTGATCACGCCAACATGCCTTTATACCTATGGCAGGGTATATTTGTTCCTCTCGATGGGGCGTATGCATCGGACTTCACATTTAGCTCATGTAGTTTTATTATCGGTTATTAGTAGATCCACAATTCAGTCAGACTCTATTGCATAGACCATATTTACTGTTTAGTTAGTATTCAGTCTTAGCATGTTATAAATTTGGTCATTGCATCCAGTTAGCTTAGAATTCAGTATATCATGTTTAGAATATTATACTTGCTTTTATGGTTGTTCAGTTATGTATTATTTCATCTTCACTCTATCCTACATGCTCAGTACCTTTCAAGTACAGAAGCATACGTGCGCTACATCTTCTTGTGATGTAGGTTTAGGTTATTAGCATCCAAATCACGCTTAGGTCGATTTCCGATCTCTAGTTCAGTAGAATCAGTGGTGTGTCCTCATTCTCCGAGGACAATAATCATGAGTTCTTTCTAGTATTCTAGTCCTTTAATTTCAGTTTTTTTTTTTGCTAGACTTAGCTGGGGCCTTTCCCTGGATTTCTAGTCAGAGGCTATTTTGAGACATACTGAGTTTCAGCTTAGTATTGAGTTAATATTTTCTTTGTATTAAACTCATAGTTTTCAAATATTTCAGTTATAGTATATGGGTATTTCCCTATCTTTTCATTTTAATTATTATTTAGCTTCCGCATCAGTTTATTATCTTTAGTATGCTCATGATCATGCCAGCGGCGCTAGCTTGGATCACTTATGGTCCTAGGTCCCATGTCCACGTCTCGGGGGTATCTCGGGCGTGACAAACTTGGTATCAGAGCACTAGGTTTAAGTGTCCTAGGATGTCTGAAAAGCCGCACTAAGTAAAGTCATTTTCATTGGTGTGAAGTGCACCACATCTAATGAGAGGGAGGCTATTCAGTGTTTTCGGAAAACTTCACTTCCTTGTTACTCTTATCGTGGGTAAGATATGATCTAATTCTATTCTAACTTGACGTTCTACAACTGTCGAATGACACCTACAACACTGCCAAAGGCACGACCAAGTAAGGGGTGAATTGGGAAATTCACCCCACGTTCTAATAAATTTGTGGACGATTATTTTGGGTTATTATTGTATTTTAAGTTAGTTAAAACACAAAAATCTAGACTTAGT
This sequence comes from Solanum sitiens, assembly GCA_016801875.1. Classification (NCBI taxonomy): domain Eukaryota; kingdom Viridiplantae; phylum Streptophyta; class Magnoliopsida; order Solanales; family Solanaceae; genus Solanum; species Solanum sitiens. The sequence continues at coordinate 497,331 of JABWTJ010000525.1, read as the reverse complement.
CTTCATTATTCAAAATCAAAACTCCAAGTTCAAAAGAAGTTCTGTCAAAACCTCCATGGAAGCTTAGAGTCAAAGTGAATCTAGGAATTAAGGTTTCCATTAATTTCTTCATCAATTTCGTGGGATTTCTTCAAGTAAGGTGTGGTTATTTCATCCTTGATTCTTCTCTCATTCAAGGAGCCAATTCCAAAAGCTTTTCAAAGTCACCAAAAACCTTGAAATTCTATTTTAATTCTAAGCACGTGTTCTTTCATAAAAAGGTTTAAGTTGATGATTTATGAAGTAATTAATGTTTATTGATGGTTTTATGATCAAACTTCCATTAACCCATGTATTAATTGAATTCCTAATTTTGGCTCTAAAGTGGGTGTATTGATCAAGAATAAGTTGTATTTAATTCATATGTAGATTGTTATGGCTATTGAATTATATATTGATCATTATTGAAATTGTTCATAGTTTGCCTTATAGTATTGATATCTATATTGGGTTTTGTTGGATCATTGATGGGGATGAATTGTTGGCCTAGTCTTATGTACATTATCATTGGTAAGATATCTTGTTGTGTGAATCTTTTGGAAAGGCTAAGCAACAGTGATTGTGGCTATTGGAAGGTGGTAAGTTGACCTAATTCCTTTATTTTGTATAGAATTGATAGCAAATTTCTATTGACTGATACATTCCACTTATGATGGTGATGCTTAATTTTTATAATTTCTATGAACATGGCCTTGTTGGCATTATTATGTGAATTATAGTATCATCATGTTATGGATTGTACAGAGGTACAATGTGAATGATGATATCGGGTAATGTGGATGTAATGTAATGAAAGTATATTGTCTTGTAATGATTAATGTGTAATGATGATGGATTGTGAAGAGTCTTACATGATTATCTTGTCTCTTTGATTTGGTAGACTTAGGTCCTTCATCTTGATACATGAAAGCTTCTATATTATGAACTCCTAGATTTTTGTAGACTTAGGTGCCTTCTCCTTGATGTATGAAAGTTCTCTATTGTGATCTCTTGACTTGGTAGGCTTAAGTACCCTTGTCATGTTTGATTGAATGTATAAATGAATGAAAGTCTAGGATCAGTATACCTAAAGTGGTGACCTTCTAGGAAAGACTAATATGGAAGCTTGAATATGAAAAGAAGGTTAATGATGAGTCTTGTATAAATAGGCCTATTTCACCCTTTCAAAAGAAGTCAATGAGCTATCATAATGAACTTGATCGATAGACCCATGTAGATCCCTTCTTGGAAATGGTATTATGGGTCAGTAGGCTGAATGATGGCGCCCTCTCTAATACATGTATGTGAATGAACTTACTCTATAAGAACCAAGGCAAAGCACTGAGTGGATATGCTTAAGGTTGTAGCTCGACTCGAGTATAAGACTAGAGTACAAAGAAGCCTATCGATATCCTCTAAACTATGTGCCTACATAGGATGTGTCCTTAGTTCTACCTTTGGCAAGTAGAACACCTTCCACGGTAGGGGTTTTATGACACCGCATTCCATGCCTAGCTAGTATGGTCTATTTCTGTTAATTCCTATTCTCATTATGTGGGATGTGCACTCTATAATTAGATAGGTTCTACAACGTTTGGGTAGTGGAATGAGATTCTATCTACACATGGCACGAGTAGGCCTTGAAAATGCTAAAGTGAGTTTCGTGAGTCTTCCAATACAATTATGTGAAGTCCCCTAATTGTTAGTTATCTCTTAAAAGGTCATAATGAATAATGTTTACTTAATGAAGTATGTTGAATAGAAAGGTTCTTATCTAGGGTAGCTTTGAGGATCACTTAGGTGTGGTTGAAGAGGGTGTATGGGCGGTCTCTTCATGTCTTACTCAAGTGAGTCTTAGAGTAACCTTAGGGAGGGAGTCTAAAGTGATGAAAAGGCTTAGTTGTTAAATGTAGAGTATGTCTTTTATGTGATTGTAGACTTCTATCATATCTCTTGAAATCTTATGATAAAGGTTTTTATCAAAATAACATGAAAAGAATATCTTTAAGTAAATGTCCCCTTTTTCACGGCTTTCTTGCATGTTCACCATACTTAGCGCATTCAATGTGCTAATTCCATATGTTTCTCTATTTCTACAAGTGTAGTGGCAAGTGAGGATTTTTTTAGAAGTTGAAGATTGGGCAGTAGAATTCTCTCAAGGCTCTTGGTATGTCCTTATATGTTCAGGGACATGGTGTATGTTTCTAGATATCTCTTAATAAAGACTTTGTAATAGACTATAGTTTCTTTTAATTGTAACAAGTCATGACCCTGTGATATTGACTTATGTCTAAGATGACTTATGATGTGACTTAGTACTTTCTTACGTTTTATAAAAGAGTTTTACTATTATTGTGAAAAGTTGTAATTCCTCACTACTTTTCATATATATGTGATGAATGAATGTTAAGAGGCTTGTACAAGACCTTCAAGAGGTCAAGTACACCATGTGAAGACTTTGGGGGTGCTCTCGGGTTTTTACAACTAATGAAAGAAATCATATTTAAACAGCAAAATAAATACTAATTAGCAAGACCCAACAATAAATTCAACTCATATTCACATGATCAATCCCCAAGAGTTGTGGTTTTAGCCACACATAGTAAAGAGATCGAAATGGATAAAGAAAAGTGTTTGTATCAACTGGGTACAATAGAAAATATCTTTATACGTGCTTAGGATGAAAACTATTCAAGACCCACATCAAATTACTTGATGTTGGGAACCTTCAAATCTTCAAGGTTCAAGAACAAAGTCTCCAAAAACTCTAAGGACTAAAAATAGAAACAAAGTCTAAAAAACTATTGTTCAAACCTAAAATATTGATAATAAGCTAATAATATTAACAAGTATTGATAGTTTTAAAAAAGGTGTGTAATGAAGGACCACACGGTTCAGTTACTCGAGACCGTCGATCCACTTGATGATCCACCCTTTGGTATAGTTCATCATCGTCTTTCTTTTGTCTTCAACATCTTCACATTCTTTAACATTGGGCGATTAATACTGTTTCACGGAACTGCCCAGTGACACGCCGACTTCTCCTTTTCACCACTGACTTAATCCTTTCCTTCAGGGCTCATCACATTGGAATATTAGGCTAGATAAAGGTCATTTGGTGACTCGTCTAATGGGTTAGGCGATCTTCAGGACTTCATTTCTTCGGCTTTTTCACCTTCCTTGTTCCTTTTTGCCCAAAGGTGTCTATGTTCTGTCTCAAAGTTCAATTATCTCAAAATCAGGTTTTTCATTAGTTATTAGACAAAATATGCATTTGAAGATGCTAAATATATCAAAATATATCCCTCAATGAGTCCAAATCGTGGACTCATCAACTCCCCCAAATTAAACTTTTGCTTGTTGTCAAGTAAAACTCAAGTTCAACAGCTCAAAAAGGATGTATCAAACAGTGCTACACAAGACTCAATCATGAATATACACAACAAGATTAAACTTACTCATGCAAGGGTCAATTGTTCAATTAAAGACTCAAGTTTTGACAGACCATTATCAAAGATATAAAGCTCATGATACTCGCTTCAAATGCTATGCTCACTCTCAGAAAGATGAACACAATGCATGAATTAACCCATAATTTTGTCCGTATTTTCCAATCAACCTTCTTTTCAATTCACTCACGATCAAAAAGGTCTTAATAAGGATGTATGGGGATGAGTGCAAAGGTTTTTTCATTTAGGCTTAGTGACTTTTATCATTATGAAATGTGGTGATCACAATACTTCCTTTTTCCTTCTTTTATAATTTTCTTTTGGTCTCATAAGTAATCCCATTATTCATTTCTCCATGGATTGTTAGGAGACCCCATTACTTTAATTCACGATTTTCGTTTTCATTCTTTTTTTTATTTTCTCTTTATTTTTTTCTTATTTATTTTTATGTAGGGGTTCCATTTTTCTCAACAGCATGGGTTAAGGAGACTTGTCTTGCAATTCTTAACTTACCTTCTCTTTTTCACCACACCCCCAACTTAGGATTTTGGCCTACGTTGGCTACTAAATCAACCACAAATGAAGAGGATTATAGGTAGTTGAATACGAAAGGTCATGTTTTCATGATGTTTAATCCAAAGAAAGATAAGGCTCAAGGGATATTCAAAAGAGGTTCGCACACTCACAAGGTAGGCCACAAAAGAGGTATATGTGAAATTAGTTCACACACATTAAAAATTGCCTAAGATCATATCATGAGATCACATCACTTAGTCAACGGGACCAATAGGGAAAACTGTAGGTGTCATCATGCATGGCTCACGATAAGATCATCACACAAGGTATCGACACTAAGGCAAAAAAAAAACTCCACATTTTCACTATTGTGCAATGTTCATCGCAACAAAATCAAATTTGATACTTGCCTAATCACACCGAGATGCAAAAAGTTCACATATTGTATATGAAAGTTTATTTGGCCTCGTCATAGCTACACATTCATGTACGTTCGACTATGAGCACTATTCAAGTAATTGGTATCTATAAAAACTGAGACTTGAATTTGCCAATGAACAACCATATTAAAATACATAGAAGAGGTGGAAAAAAAATTTGGATGGGTAAACATTAATTGCAATTTAATAAAAAGGAGCCAAAATCTCAAACATCCACAACAATAAGTTTAAGACGCAATTTGAAAGCATAACAACCCAAATATATAAAAAATATACGAGTCATGAATAACACACAAAAGGTAAACATCACCCCATGACTAATAATTGTATTTGTACTCAAATGTAAATGAAATAAAAGTATCCAAAAATTAAGGAAGAGAGGGAGGTAAAGAGGGGACAATGTCTAACAGTTGCTCCATCTGTCTGGGCGTCAGTGCCTGGTGCATCGTCCTATCCCTAGAGTCTCCTCAGAAGTACAAACTTCTTTAGGGACACGAAAAAGGTGTACCAGTTATTGAAGCCTATATAGCAGCGTCTACCATAACCTCTTTAATCTCAATTAGGACTTCATACGAGACCTCGTTAGCACAACTATGCATTTCCTCATCTGTCTATGCCCTAAAATCGGGATCAGCTGGCTCAACAAGTACACTGGGGAGTTCCTCAATCCCAAAGATCGTGGACATATTGGTGGACTTCAGATGGTCCGAATCTCTTCTCAACTCAGGAATGAGTTTAAGAGTCGTCACACCCTCTATGGCCCCTTGGTGGCACTCACACACTGTTATCCTAGTCTCAAGGGCATCAATAAAATTGCTCGGTGGTGTCACAATAGTTTGAGTCATTCTTGGAATGGAGGCTTTGAATCTAGCAGCCCAACGATTAGCACTATAGGCAAGATGTCCCATTCGGTGTAATGAAGTCTGGGTAATCGGAGTTCAGTAGACAACAAAACAATAGGTCTAGGTGGAAGTGCAACAGTCGATGAACCTAGAATTTCAGAAGGAATAGTTGTAATTGTCAATGTACCTGAAGGCCGAAGGGCTGGAGTAGGCAAATATGACTTTGCAGGTATGGAGTCTCTGTCCACAACTGGGGAAGGATTCATAGGTGATTCCTTCTTCTTCTTCTTCTTCTCTACTTAATCCTTGAGACACTCAAGTTTGATCTTTCGGATATTAGTGGAGCATGTGGGAATTATTTCCAGATCCTTCTTGGCATCTCTAGGTACCAGAGCCCATCTGCACAGCTCTGTGATCAAATCAAAAAAAGGGAGGGATTCCTAGCGCTATTTTCCCATCATGTCCATTCTTTGGTCAATGATCATACCCAAATTTATCTGTTCGCATTCAATGATCGTGCTAAGACAAGTTTTTTAGGGTGATGAAGGATGGAGTCATTCAAAGATTAAATTATCGTGCTACTGATAAAGCCAAACTAGTACCTCACAATATTATAGTCCCTTTTTATTATCAAGACCCCAACCTCTAACTACTTGGGAGTGCCATCACATATAAGAGGATCTAACAATATTTTTATTCCCTCAAATGACTTAGTCTTCATTTTTTGCTAATGAGGGTTTGCGATGTTGTTCTTGCTGTTCAAGACCTCATATATAGTAGTGTTGTTGCACATCACTTTCTTTTTTCGGACTATCACTTGATCAACCAGTTTGAATGATGTTATTTGCTTCTTTGTTTATGTAATCAAGGCACTGTAAGAGGCATAGAATACCCCAACCCAATTTCGAATAAATGGACCATAAAACTTTGTAAAAATCTAAAAATCATGGTTCTTGATGCAACTCATGATCTATGGTTACCTATCAATCACTCCATCTGTGGATAGATGTTTTTCCTCAAGAATTGTCCTCAACCCCTCAAATTTAAATCTATTCATTGACATAGAAGGAGGGCGTTGACCAAGTGGTTCGAGCACCACGGTCTATTCAGAACCTTAAGGAGGAGAGGTGCTTGATTAAGGAGTTTTAATCCTAGAGGTATCATTCATCTTTTGGAATGTAACTCTTCCCTTCTTGCTGTGTCAAGCTCATCATCATCGAAAACTAGAATTTGAGGCTCTTGTTGTCACCCTCACTCTCAGAAATAGTGAGGTAAGTGTCATATATGCGTTCGCTGTCAGAGGTGACTTCTGGTGATGTCGGTGCCTGGCCTTAGCCTTTCCCCTTCCAACCAGTTGTGGGAAGTTATATAGTCTTGCCTTTAGATACATTTGCACCTTCATTGATTTTAATCCCTTTGCCTTATTGCGTGGTGGCATGTTTCTCTGGGAAACTTTGGGTTTAGCCATGTCTACAATATATCGTTAAGAAGTTAGAAACATTCATCTTAAGCACACACAATTAGTAGCAAATAGTCATGCCAAAAGAGTCGGTGACTCGTTGAATCTCTTTAGAGAGCTGGATTTGGCTCGCCGAATGGATTGGGTTAAAAGCCTTAGCAGATCGACGATGAGAGGGTCCTATAGGTCAAACACCAACTATATTCAGCGACTGACGGTTTGTCCACCTAAGGTTATAGTGCAACAATGGTTCAGGAGTGCAGACAAAGGGCGATAACAAAGAAATTTGGCGAGCCTTCGAGTGCCTTAGGATACACTAGGTTTCTCGTTAAATGTTACAGAAATCAACAAGGTATACAACATGAAATTACTGGAAAGATGTGAGAATAAGGCGAATTTCTGAGTGTTTCGGCGAGCTCGGCCCAACTCACCAAATGATACATCATGCCTATTCTCAACCCATCTGCCCAAATTCAAGTTTTCAACCCCCGAAAACACAATCAAAGCATACAAAAGTTCAATTAGCGCAAGACCCATAACATCCAATACCCTGGATCTTAAGTTTCTTTTGGTTCTAACAAACTGGACAACACTCAAGCACAACCACACAAAATTCAAATCAAATGAACATAAAAGCATAAGGGAGTTCATAAATTACAACAAAAACGAGTAAGATTTTTGAATTAAAATTAAGAATTCAGTTATTCTAGGTCTATTGGAGAGGCCCTAAGCACTTCAACAAGATACAATTTTTGTAAATGAGTATATAACACTAGAAAGTAAACTCGGGGTTTGGAAACCCACCATTTTGTACTAATAAAATTACTTTGAAATGCTAGGAGGCAATGCAAGCTCAATTCGGGGAACCAATTAACAACCAAAATCCCTATGGAATGCAAAAATATTGAAAATACTAACTTGGTGTGAGCTTATGAAGTTTAAGAGCGAGGGAAAATGAAGTGCCTGAAACTTTAAAACTTTTCCAATTAATAAATGTCCATTTTGCGTCCATTCGGTGATGTTAGTCTTGATAGCCGACTTACTTGCTGTCACGCAAATTAATTACTTACCTCGCAGAGCTTTATTACACCTCTTGACTTAGAAATTCAAATGGTGGACAATATCAAGATCGCCAACAATTTTGGTGATTCTCTAAATGGATCCTTATCTCACCAACCTGCACTTTTCAACACTTTCCTCATTTTAACCTACACAATCAACACACCATTATTCTAACATAAAAAATAAAGCATATAAGGGTTTTGGGTTACCTCCCAAACATCGCCTTAGTTAACGTCGCAGAATGACACAAGTGGCCACTCATTCTCCATTATTAGGGTTATTCCTATTGTCACTAGGTACCCTAATTATTCATTTTGGTGGAGATGAGGCACTAAATTACTCATGAGTTTTCTAATCATCTTGATAGATCTAGAGTGAGAGACAATCATCTGATTTAACACTTCAATATTCTCCTTCATTACATCCGTCACTTTATCTTACTCAGTGGTCTTTTAAAGTTCAAATGAAAAGTTTGTAAATTTCTGCTTTTATTTTATCTATTATGCTATGATGAATTCTAAGGGATTGTCTCAGACCTCTTCGAGGTCGATGATGCCAGTTACATCTAGGGGGTACTCTCGGGTCATAACAAACTTGGTATCAGAGCATCAGGTTGAATATAATATTAGGAATGATGTCTCACAAAACCACGTCTATGTAGAGTATTATTCATAATTGTTAATCGCACCACATTTATGAATGAAAGGCTATGCGATGCTTAGGAAATTCTATCTTCTTTGGTATTATGCGTCCTTTTCTTCTAATCCTTTTCTTGTGGATATAGTCTATGACTACTTGAAGGGCAGTCAATAGAAGGGTTGAAGAGGATATTGCAAATGCTGGAGTTCCTCCCCAAGGCAACCAAGCTCCTCATCAAGAGCAATTTCCTCTAGGTGGATATGCTTCGGTCAATCCCCCGGTCATGACGGATAGAGAGATAAGGGCGGCTTTCCTAAACTTGACTCAAGTCATGACTAATCAATCTCAAGTCGTAACTACTCAAGCTCAAGCTATAACGTCACAAGTAGATCGAGAAGTTGCACCCTGTGTGAATCAAAATGCTAATATCATGGCTTCACGACAAAACTAGGATAAACCCTCCAATGTTCTTTAGGTCTAATTTAAATGAAGATCTTCAAGACTTTCTATATGAGGTATAAGATCTTGTATGATATGGTGGTGAGTTAAATTGAGAAGGCCGATCTAGCCACTTACCAACTCAAGGATGTGGCTCAAACTTGGTACACTCAATGGAAGGTCAATAGGGCTTTGAGAGAAGGTCACATAAGTTGGGAAGTCTTTTTGAGGGCATTTTTTGATAGGTTCTTCTCAAGGGAGAAAAGAGAGGAAAAAGTGGAAGAATTCATTAACCTTCATCAATGAGGTATGAATGTTCAAGAATACTCTTTGAAATCCATCAAGTTGTCCAAGTATGTTTCGTCTTTGGTGACTATTCCTGGAGATGAAATGAGTCGTTTTGTGATAGGTGTTTCTGATGATATTGTGGAAGAGTTTCGTGCGGCAATGATTCATGACAACATGGCCCTTTCTCATTTGATGTTTCATGCTCAACAATTTGAGGAGAGTAGGCTTAAGAGGAAAAATAGGATGCTAAGAGGGCAATGCTCTATGATGGAGGCACTTCTAAGGGTAAGTTTGAAATCCAAGACAAACCAAGGTTTAAGAAGATATTCTGCAACCAAGTTCCTTATAACTTGTCAAAGGCTAAAAAGGATAGGGTGCCTAACGTTAAGCTTAAAGAGGGAAACGGTGGTGGTTCACAAGGTGACATCCCTAATTGTTCCAATTGTTGCAAAAGGCACTTAGGTAAATTCCTAATGGGTTCGGTAAATTGTTTTTATTGTGGAAAGAGTGTCCACATGGTGAAATATTTCCCCATGTCAAATACTCAAGGAAGGGAGAGTAATTAAGAACAAGCAAGTGGCCTTGATGCTCATAAGAAGAACTGCTTCTATTATCTCAAATCTAGGAGTTATCAATAATATTATCCCGATGTTGTTAACGGTATGTTAAAAGTATTTTAAATTAGTGTTTATGCATTGTCTAGATCCCAATGCCACTTTATATTTTGTAACTCCTTTAGTGGATATGAAGTTTTATGTGCTCCCCGATCTCTTAATTGTGAACCCTTTTGGTTTCTACCCCGGTGGGTGACTTCGTTGTCCCATATTATTTTCCAATAGAGTTACCTTGGTTGATTTGGTAGAACTTGATATGTTGGACTTTGATGTCATATTGGGGATTGATTGGTTAATGCTTGTTTTTCTTCAATTGATTATAGACCATGGGTTGTCAAATTCAAATTTCCTGATGAACCCGTTTTAGAATGGAAGGGGAGAAACTTAATCCCTAGAGGTCAAATTATTTATGTCTAAAAGCTTGTAAGATTATTTCCAAGGGATTTCTCTATCATATTGTGAAGGTTAAGAACCTTGGGTGTGAGTCTCCTCCTTTAGAGTCGGTCCCCGTAGTGAAGGAATTTCTGAAACTGTTTCGCAATCACTTACCTTGAATTTCTCTTGAAAAAGAAATAGATTTTGGCATAGATTTTATGTCGGATACTCAATCCCTCTTTACCGGATGGATCCAGCCAAGTTGAAATAATTGAAAACTCAACTCAAGGATTTGCTTAACAAGGGTTTTATATAACCAAGTATATATTCATGGGGCATTTATGGTGTTATTTGTGAAAAAGAAATATGGGTCTCTTAGGATGTGTATTGACTACAATCAATTGAACAAGATCACTATAAAGAATAAGTATCCTCTCCCTTGAATTGATGATTTGTTTGACCAACTCCAAGCGAGATACTTTTTGAAGATAGATTTCAGGTCGGCTTATCACCAACATAGAGTGAGGGGTGTTGATGTTCATGAAACGGCATTCCAAACATGATATGGTCACTAAGAGTTCTTAGTCACGCCTTCCGGTCTAACTAATACCCCGGCGACTTTCATGGACCTTATGAATAGAGTGTTTTGGGATTATCTCGATTCGTTTGTAATTGTCTTTATTGATGACATCTTGATATATTCCAAGATTAAGGATGAACACATGAGTCATTTGAGGATATTTTTGCAAATGTTCAAGGAATACCAACTCTTTACAAAATATAACAAGTGTGAATTTTGGCTAAAATCGGTTCTTTTCATGGTTTTTTTGTCTAGTGTGGGTATAGAGGTTGATCCGAAGAAAATGGATATAGTTAAGAATTAGCATAGACCTCTAACCCCCACCGATATTCAAAAATTCTTGGGTTTAGCCGGGTATTATAGGAGATTTGTTAACGGTTTGAATCTATCACTTCTCTATTGACTACCCTAACCCAAAAGAAAGGCAAGTTTGAATGGACATAAGCTTGTGAGAAAGTTCAAAGAGTTGAAAGATAGGCTTACCTCCGCTGCGGTGATGACCTTATCAAAGGGTACCAAAGGGTTTGTTGTGTATTATGAAGCTTCTCGAGTAAGTTTGGGTTGTGTCCTCATGCGACATGGTAAGGTGATAGCATATGCCTCTAGGAAACTAAAGGTGCATGAGAAGATGTACCCAACTCATGAACTTGAACTAGGTTCCATAGAGTTTTGTTTGAAAATATTGAGACACTATCTATATGTAGTGCAAGTAGATGTGTTCACCGAACACAAGAGTCTCCAATATGTGTTCACCCAAAGGTAGTTAAACCTCCGACAAAAAAAATATTGCTAGTACTTTCGAAAGATTATGATATAAGTCTCCATTACCACCCCGGGAAAGCTAATGTGGTTGCGGTTTGTTTGAGTCAGATGTCTTTGGGTATTGTGACTCATGTTGATTTTAGTAAGAAAGAGTTTGTAAGATATGTGCATAGATTGGCCCGGTTGGGTGTTCGACTTGATTATTCTCTAGAAGAGGGTTTCATGGTTAATCATACTTTGTGTTATATTTAGTTGTTGAGGTGAAATCTAACAAACATGTTGATCCTCTATTGATGCAGTTGTGGGAATTGGTTCTTAGCAAGTCTAATGACTCCTTCTCCCGGGGGTATGAGGTGCTTAGATATCAAGGTAGATTGTGCGTGCTAGATATGGATGACTTAAGAAGAAAATTTTTGGAAAAGGCTCACGGTTCCCGATATTTCATTTATCTGGGTGCCACCAAAATGTATCGTGATCTACAAGAGATATATTGTTTGAAGGGTTTAAAGGGGGATATAGTAGAATTTGTGGCCAAGTGCCCAAATTGTCAACTAGTCAAGGCCCAACATCAAAGACCGAGTGGGGTGACTCAAAATATAGCTATCCGAACATGGAAGTGGGAAGATGTTAATTTGGATTTCGTTGTGGGTTTGCCTCAAGGCAAAATAATTCAATTTGGGTTATTGTTGATAGGTTGACCAAATCAGCCCACTTTATTTCCGTCAAAACTACTTAATCGGCGAAAGAATATGCTAAATTTTATCTTAAAGAGATTGTAAGAATGCATGGAGTTCCTTTGTCTAACATTTCGGATAGGGGTACTCAATTTTCTTCTTATGTTTGGAAAGCATTCCAAAGTGGGCTTGGTAATAAGGTAATACTTAGTACCACATTTCATCGACAAACAAATGGTTTGGAGGAACGTACCACCCAAACCCTAGAAGATATGTTTAGGGCATCTGTCGTTGACTTTAAGGGTAATTGGGATGACCATCTACCATTAATTGAATTTTCCGACAATAATAATTATTACTCAAGTATCGACATGGCACCCTTGAAGATCTTTATGGGAGGAGATGTAGATCTCCGATTGGGTGGTGATTTTTCCCTAACAGGTCCCGAAGCAATTCATGGGACCTTGGAGAAAGTCTGTCTCATAAGGATAGATTGAAGATGGCCCAAAGTTGGAAAAATTCTTATGCCGACAATAGAAAGAGGGACCTTGAGTTTATGATAGGTGACTTGGTCTATTTGAAGATATAACCCATGAAAGGGGTGATGAGGTTTGGGAAAAAGTAAAAACTTAGCCCCTCGTATTTATGGCCAGATGAGATTTTAAAATGTATCAGAAGTGTTTCCTATGAGTTGAAGTTACACATTAAGTTGTCTTCGGTGTTCCATGTTTCAATGCTCAAAAAGTCCATTGGCGACATGGTGTTTATCCTTTCTCTAGAAGGTTTAGAATTTGATGCTAACATTTCCTATGAAGAGGTCCTGGTTGAGATTTTATATCGTCAAGTAAAAAAGTTGAGGAATTAGAAAGTAGCTTCCGTAAAGATCTTTGGAAATATTATCTTGTGGAAAGTGCTACTTGGGAGGCCGAGGCCGATATGATGTCCCGATATCCTCATAGTTTTCCTTCCTCTTCTATTCAAGGTTGAGGTTAGTAAATCCCTCCTAGCTTTTGTTTGAAGGGTTGTAAGTGTACTTGAACTTCCATGATTTCCCTTAATTATTCATGTTCTTGTGAGAATTCATGTTTCATATATGTCTTGAAATATATGTTTTTCATACTTTATTATATGGTTGTTATAGTTGATTTCATGTGATATTCCTTGTTATGAAATTTCTCAAGTATGAAGTTATGAAATGATGTATGGGCTCCTAGTTGAATACGCTGAGCTATATGTGAAGTAGAAGGAGATTCCTCCTTGCATAATGTGAAGTGATACAATGTGTGTATATTTGGTAGTTTGTATAGTTGTACCTCATGATGATGCATTTTTGTGTTTGAGAATGAAGTTAATGTTTCCTGCTTTGTTATTTAATTATCATTATATACCATGTGTTTGTTGGGCTGCTTGTCTTGAGTCATAAATTTCCAAAAAGATGTTTTTAATGTCATTTGAGGATGAATGTTCCCCAAGGGACGGGGGGATATTGTTATACCTCGGAAATCTAATGACCTCAGCTAGAGCTTTGAATGGAGTCTAATAACTTAAAAAGGGTTAAAACTGTGTCTAGACGTAAACCCATGTAATTAGCTTTGTTAGGAGGTATTAGGGTCTAAGTGTCAAGAAACGACTATGAAGTCCGGACACTAGTGAAAATGTTATAGTGTGCCTTTAGGTCATGCAAGGGCTTTGAAGAGTCGTATGAGGGCTAAATCTTTTAGAAATGCATAGAATACATATTAGTACGTATTTAAGGTCAAAATGCCCGGGTAAGTCTCCCCAAGGACAACCCTAGGGTTCCTTTAGGAGGACCCAAAATTGACCCAAAAGTTGTCAAAAAGGACCAAGCAAACCACGAGTGCAATTGACGCCCAGTCACTAGACTCACGCCCCGTCAATCGGGGATGTGAGTCTATACATAGAACTATGGATCCTTGTCTCCATTTGATCACTCTCTGAATAAAATTACGGAGTGATAATATTGTATGTTCATGGATTGACGGACCGTTAACCATGGACGTCGATTGGGTCTGCACAGTGGTGCAAGACACGACCAATCCAATGATGGTTGGTAAATTCCACCCTTGTCCATTTAAATAAAGGTACGGTTTTAATTAGTTAATTTAGGTTTATTACAGGTTCGTAACACATAAAACAAGTCTTTCCACCTCAGAAATCCCAAAACCCCAAATGCTCCCACTTCTCTCTAGATTCTCTCTCTATCTACGGACTCCATTGAAGAACAAAGTCAATGCGTCAAGTAGGACTCAAGAACAAGGATTTTCTTATGTAATCCTTAAATATTGACAAGGTATGGGAAGTCTTTACTCTTGGGACTCCTTTCCCCAAGAGGTTCTTTAAATTGATTTTCAATGTTCTTCCAAATTTCTAGATTTCACTCCAATTTGTGGGTTACCTTTAAATTGACTTATTTGGTCTAGATTTGATTAATAATGATTGTTTATGAATTTTTATGAATGGGTTGATTTAGTACCTTAGGTTTCTGACCTAATTCCTTAAAGACCCATGAATGTCCCTCTTCTCCTAACCCTAACTCATGAATTATGTTGATTGATGATTACATGTGATGTAATTGAGTATTTTCTTGTGTAATTGACTATTGTATGATGATGATAATTTATTTTATGGATAAATATCATGGATTTAGGATGAAGTCTTGAAAGGGTTTCTTGGAGGCCATTGGTAATATCATCAAGGTCATGAACATTCTGTTGTCGTGTTCTTGATTTATGTTTGGTAATGTTGATTGATTGAAGTATGAATGATGAACTTATGAATTTATGATCATGCTATGCATGTGATGTTTGTGAGATGATGATAGGTATGCTAATGGGAGGCATGAAAGGTAAATCCTATGTACATGTTATAACTATGTTATAAAGTAATGTTCTCATTCGATGTTCGGTTGTGATGAAATGACTTTCTCATTCTAAAACCTATGAGCTATGGAAATGTTCTATGAGGGGTTAAACTCCTAAGAACTATGTTATGAATTGATGTTTAAGAAAAACATAATGACATATCATAAAGCGAATTGAACTTAGCACCGAGAAGATATACATGAGAGGGGTCTGTTCATGATAAAGCTTCACCCGATGTTCTCATGAGATGGAATCTACAATGCTACCTAGCATAAAGATGGTTTCTAGTAACAATCCACAACTCCCTTTACTATGAAGCCCGCATAGGATGTAGCTAGTGGATCCACTTGGATGTTATTATGAATGTTGACATCTTACCTTGGCAAGTAGGATGCCCTATTTTCGGTGTGAGGGTTTTACACCGGATTCCATGTAGCTCACATGGTCTATATCGGTTATAGAGAAATTTCCCGAATGAAAAAATGAATGAAAGAAAGAAACAATATGAACACTAACTAGAACTACTTAAGAGGTGATGCTTAGTCTAGGTAAGGGTATTGTAACGAACCAAAGTACCCACTAGTCGTTACCGGCTTCGTCGTCCTCGAAGAGGACTAAGACTAGCCCGTAGCATACATCATAGCACATCATAGGTCAAATATGTGGAAAATTTAAATCTTTACGTAGTGAAGTGTACTTAGACTTCTCGCATATTATCTATATGGAGTTTACACAGAATCCTCGTATATGAAGTTTACATAGACTTCTATTTTAGCATTAGTAAAACATATGAGAGTCTAAAGTCTCATCTCACATATAAATCATATATAAGAGTAAAAACTTTTGGACATAGCCAATACAAGAACAATACCCCATTATAGGCCTACATCAATTGTCTCAATGATAAATGAAAGAATAAATGTCTCTAAACATAAGCAACATCATAACTAGAGTGGAACATGGCAACATCCCAGACTTGAGGAATCACCAATGACTTGGGAAAAGATCCAAGTCTTCCTTGCAAATGGCCACGAACTCCTCAATGGCCTGAACGTAAAATGTTTGAGAAAAATTGAGAAATATGGGTTAGTATATCACACGTAATATGTATGACTTCTATGCACAAAAATCATCAATGCATGAGAAAAGGACATTTTAGTCAAAATCATGCTTTCTATCAATTTAACTCAACATGCACATATAGTAAACATAGTAAGTCAATACGACGTAATAACAACCTAACATGTAGACCACCAAACAATACTTGTGCAATATCAAATATAGATTCTCATAACCCTATCCAAAGCTAAGTATCACATTAAGCAACCCACTTTATACATACAACATATTCTTATATTTAATCATGACATGATTAACACATCAATACTACTGATAACTTATCAACATAATTATAACCATAATCATAAATGAACACAACTAGAATAATCCCTTAGGATCACACAAGTGAAATGTGCAAGAGAATTCCTATACCCTCCCTCACACCATGTAGAAGCCTTCAAGATGCCACACCCCGAGAGCACAACCTAGAAGATATGGCACTTTCGAAGTGCAACATGGCGTACTTGACCTCTCGGAGGTCTTGTACAAGCCCTTAGACATCATTCATTGCATACATGTATGAAATATAGTGTGAATTAAAACTTTTCACACGAAAACATCTTAAAATATCTTTCATATTAAAAACAATAGAAAAGTCTAAGTCTCAATACATGCCATAGTTAGAATTTAAGAAATACTTGGGACTATGCCCATACAATCAAAATATAACAATCTAATATCTATTAAAATATTTTGAAATAAAGAAGTCTAAAAATGATTATCCCCTCAAGTCAAGTGAGTACATACTTCAACTATGCTTCAACGATAACTACATTCCAAGCTTTCTTCAACGACACCTCTCACCTGCTAACCACACCTTTAGAGATAAACAAAAGTATGGAATTAGTACAAACACATGTACTAAGTATGACTTAATGCATGAAATCATGAGAAGCGGACATTTATGAGAAACATGCTCTTTTTGATTAAAATTTCATAGTATAAGCACAAGAGTCACATTTAACCACCAAAAAACACAATTAGAAGACATTACAATTTATACTCCATTTAGATGTACATTACAGTAAGGTCAAAGTAAACACAGTGAGCTTACAGTGACTTCACTGTACCTTCTCCAATAATTGACACTTCACAATATAACATCAATAACACCTACAAATCACACAACCATGAGATCCTCCTACCAAAGGTGATTCTAAGGCTCATGTGAGTGAGTTATGAAGCGACCGGCCATACAATCCCTTCACACACACGTAAGAGATCCTTTATACTTTATAGGATAAGATCATTCTCAGTTCATACAATAACATATATAAAATATGAAATTTTCCTCCCAAAGGTTATCAAATTATTTACTTAACTAATTCAAGAAGAGGACGCCCATACACCCTCTCAAAGATTACCTAAATAATCCTAAGACTTCCTTAGTTTAGATCATGTCTAATCTATCAATTTTACTTTCCTTATCCAGAGTCATTCTTAAAGACTAACCTAGGTAACACATGAAGTGACCATTCCTATGCCCCCTTCATGTAACGACCTGAAAGTATCCCCTAGGAGAAGGGAACACCCATAGGTCGGAACAATTGCATACTTGACCTTTCGCAGGTCTTGTACAATCCTTAGCTATCATTCATTACATAAGACATGAAAAGTAGTGCGGAATTAAAACTTTTAACTAATAAAAATAGTAAAAGAAACATCTTTCATTAAAGGTAATGAATGATCTCGTCTTCACAAGTCAACTTAAAGACACGACATAAATATCTTAGGGACAAGGCCCTTTACATTAAATGAATAATATATAATAAGTCTTAATGCTATAATTTAAGAATGAGAACTATGCCCTCGAATAGATGAGGACACACTTAGTCTTGAGAGAGTCTTTCCCAAGCTTTTATTCTAGTCTTCAAACTTGCATCAAACCTATAATTGTTAAGTATAGAAAAGTATGGGTTCGTACAAAACAATGTACTATGTATGTCATATGCAAAATCATGCGAAAAGGGACATTTTAGTAAATAAAACTTTCATGCTAAATGAGTAAAACCTTCATGAATTTAGAGTTGAAATAGCATCAGAATCATCATTTATCTCATAAAATAGAACTCTCATAATTTTAGGACCAAAATGTAACTTTACAATAAACCAAGCCAACTTTACAGAGAACACAGTGAACATTACAGTGAACCCTTCATCCCAAGCATAGTGAACTCATTCCTATTGAGGTTTCCCTAACAAAATTATCCTAAGACTCACTAATGTAATACATGAAGGGAACTTCCATACACCCCTTTCAATAAACACCAAGGTGATCCTTAAGATTACGAACCATAGGCTTACCTCGCACGGGAAACAAGTCCACACCCTTGGCTAAACATTAGAAGAACATTCGTACTTTAAGGACTTCACATAGTGACGCACTCCAAAGAGACTTGGTAAGTTACACTAATTGCAATGTGAGAGTAGCATCCCATACTACCACTCCCACTTAGTGACCCTTGAGGATTCTCTTGGACTAAGTACACTACATGCATCCCTCTTATCTTCATTAAATGAAACTTAGATTTAACTTGCTTTCTTAACATTAGACATTAAGTCATCTAAATTCATTTGAAACACATGATAACTCATTCATACACTTCATACAAAACCCAGCAAGACTCCCCTTTCAAAAGTTCTACTTTGTGCAATGGATAGATGACGTCTCATACCACCACCTACCCTATGTAGTATGTTCTTTTAGGAGACTTAGTTCTTACACTTATATAAAACACACAAGGACTCCCCTTTCGGAAGGTCTACTTAGTGCAATAGATAGATAACGTCCCATACCACCACCTACTGTAAGTATTACATTCTTTTAAGAGACTTAGTTCTTTCATTCTTTTGTAGGGGAATAACTTTAACCGACATAGACAATGAGATCTAGACATGGAATCCCAATACTACCCTTATCAGATGAGGGTTCCCCACTTGCCTCGGGTGGGGTCTTTATTTTAGATTTTACATAGATTTTCTAATAGCTACACATATGCGGGCGCATAGATAAGGGATAAGGAGATTGCTACTCAGTAACTCCCTCTCTACTAACGAGGAGTACTCATCTCGAGAGGTACATTGGGTACAACATCTCCACTCACAGTGTGCACCCACCCCTTCTTCGAATCCTCTCGGTGCTAAGCATAAATGCCCCCACAGAGTCTTAAACATTCATTACAAAAGGTAAAGGATAACTTTTGGACATCCCATCTCAACTCACAATGGGTATCCATCCTCCAAACAACATTAGAAAGCTCTTGAGAGGTAATGAGGTTGCTACTAAACACTTCATCTCAACTCACAATGAGTGTTCACCCCAAAACTCCCCTTTTCATTTACATTATTTAACTTCATTCATTCATTTATTCAAGGTGTGAGTGTGTGTACATGTAAGCACACCATTCACATATATCATCAATTTCAAAACATTGGATTCTTAACATGCTTACATGTTCATTCATCATCTTACACACTTTGACATGCTTCACATAATCATATAATTCCTTTAGACATTGTCTCTAGCATACTTTACATAACAAGCTTCATAAAGCACATCAGCAAGAACAACATCATTTTCATCTTACTTAACATAACAAGGTTCATAAAGCACAACAACAATAATAACATCATTTTAATCTTACTTCACATAATATGCCTTCATGGCCTCATTCATAATACACAAGTAGAATCACATTCATATATTTCAAGTAAACACGCCCCCACAGGTGGACCATACCACTCAAGAGCATTTCATAATAAGCGATTAAGCAAAGTAACCAACTTACCCTTAATCCAAGCATTCACCACCTGTAACTCAATTCCTCAATAATACTTCATAAAATAGACCTTAGGGCAGTAGCTAAGTCACAATATAAGCATAAAGAAACTTGACACACCCGGAAATCTCCATGATCTATACTGGAGCTTAATATGTTTAATAATGATGGTTTTAGACCTAAATAAGTATAAAGAACTTTTTTGAGAAGTTTCGAAGCCATAGCATAAAAGACGGCCTTAACGTTCGAAAACTAGCGAAATTTAACTACTTGACATATTTATGTTTGGTGAAGGTTTCAGAGGGTCATATGGAGTCCAAAACTTGTAAAAAGACTTTGGATATGTAGAGTGTAGTATAGAGAGTCTAAAATTTTGATAAGGACCCCAACATTGGTGGGCTACTGTGCGACGCGCAGCCAACACGGACCTCACTGCCTCAAATTATTTTTGGGAAATAAAATGCATGTTATCCCCGCGACGCGGAGACACTTCCCAGATATCGTAAAAGTCGTATATTGTGTGTTTTGACTTCACAAATAAACCCATTTAAGTGAGGGATCTTTTGGGTAATTTAATGGATGACTATATAATGTATTAGGGTCAGTTTTATGTCAATTTATAAGACAAATCAAGTCCCACAAGTTGAATCTCCCAATATTCCCTCTTCCTCCAAAACTCCATTGAAGGGCAAAAGAGCTCCAAGAAGAAGATCAAGCCTTCAAGTTTTTCAACCTAATTTCGTGACTTTATCATCTATAAGATATGGTTTCTTTAAATCTTGGGAATCCTTTCCCCAAGAAGTCCTTCAAAAGATAATTTCTAAATCCCCCAAAACAAGCGTTATTCTCCTCACATGGGTCTTCTTTCTAAAATGAAATTGTGAATCAATTGTGATAAAATATGATGAATTAATGTTTTTTAAGTATAAATTAATTGTTAATTGATGAATTCCTATGAGTTTTCCCTTGACCCGTGTATTTTCCCCAAATCTCTCATTTCTTGGATTGATTAAGGTGAATCGTTGAGGGTGATGAACATTACACTAGTTTACTTTGATTTTAGTTTTGTTAATACTTCATGAATTTCCCTATTTCATATGTTGGTTGTGAGTTCTTGGGTATTTAAGTATTAAGTCCCATGAAGGGAAATAAGGTATGATCTTGATTCTCCTTTGATCTCAATTATGCAAGGTAAAATCTACTTCTGTGATAATGATGCTATAGCTAATTGATTTGTTGTGATGTATGTGACAAAGGATCCCTGATACCTAACCCTAGAACTATGAATTGGCTATTAATTATGTAATTATGTTATGGGATGATCATTATATGATTGAATGTAGTTTCTCATGATTATAATGTTGGGTCTAAAAGTGAAACGACAATTGTCACTTATAAATCACCTATGAGCTATTATAATAAGATGTCACCTAAGGGTCTAGAAGAGGCTAATGTGAACTTGTATGATGATATATGATGATTACTGAAGGGAATAATTGCTTAGCACCTAAAGGAAATGTAAATGAGATGGAGGTCTCAAGTTAGTAAGTCCGGCCTCCTACATGGGTTTCTACACGTTAGTAAGTCCGGATTCCCTATATACGTGTTGTGTCATGAGATGGAAACCCTCACGTTAGTAAGTCAAGTTTTATAAAAGCAATCTACTTGTCCCATTACTATGTGCCCTCATAGGACTATAGCTTAGTTGATCCACCTAGATAGCTATGTACGAATGTTGCACCTTAGGCATGTGTTAAACCTCTCTTTTCGGTGTGGGAGTAGAACATCGGATTCCATGAAGCTCACACGGTCTCATGTCGGTTATGGCACTTCTTTCCCTAAAGTAAAAGTATGAAAAAGTTATGTATGTGAACTTCTATTAGGAGTGTCATAAAGGTTGCTACATAGTGTGAGGGAGGGTATGGGACTTCTCTTACACATTGGACATATGGGATCCAATAGGATAATGCTAGTAGTGTTCTTTTATGACTATGACTATGATTATGATTATGTTGATAATCTATGACTAGTGTTGATATATGAAAGATGTTATATATGAGAATATGTTGTATGTATGAAATCGGTTGCTTAATGTGATACTTAGCTTTGGATAGGGTTATGGGGCTTTATTCTTGGCATTTCACAAGTGTTGTTTGAGTTACTTATATTTTTATATGATTATGATGTTCCTTATATGTGCATATTGAATTGTTAGTCATTTGCATAGTTTTGACTAAATTGTGCCTTTTCTCATGCATTAACGATTTTTATGCATATGGACCATACTTAGTACATGTGGTTTGTACTAACCCATATTTCTTGCCTTTTCCCCCAAACATTGTAGGTTCGGGCCGTTGAAGTATCATTGAGACTAAAGCAAGAAGACTTGGACTAGACTCTCCAAGTTTTGGTATGCCCTCTAGTTCGAGGATCCTACCACACACACTATCTTAGTAGTACTTGTATTGTCTAGTAGAAATTCATTTTTTTCCTATTGTTGAAGATATGATATAATCCCTATGTGACAATTGTGGATTGGTATAAGGGCTTTGCCCGGATTGTTTGACTTCGTTAGATGGTTAATATGAGACAAAGTATTAGACTAAATTCCTATGTGTTGTTATAGTCTATTGCGAGAAGCCTATGTATGCTTCCTATGTAGAGATCTGTGTAAACCTCCTTGCTATATAAGCAAAAGTTTTAATTCTTTCGCGATTTTGACTTATGATTTGTTATGACGAATGCTAAGAGCCTTGTCTTAGTCCTCTTAGAGGACGATGACGCTGGTTACGCCTAGGGGGTACTTTGTGTTGTAACAAACTTGGTATCACAACTAGGTTAAATCTTCTTAGGAAAGATGTCTGATTAAACCACATTTATGAATTAGAGACTATGTTATGCTTAGGGACCTTCATTCTCTTGTTATTCCTTAGTCGTGCCTAAGAGTCTTAACTCTATCTAGTCCTTTCTTCTAATTTTTTATTTGTGCTTATAGGCAATGGATACAAGAAGGAAAAATGCTTTAAGGGCCGGAGAGGAGAATTTGAATGAGGCGGTTCCCCCTCAAGCTCCTCCAAGCTCTCAAGTTCCTATTGAAGAAGGGGATATGTCTAATGTTGAGATAGGTCGGCCATTCATAGATTGACTCAAGTGTTGACTACCCAAGTTGCTAGGGATAGAAGGGTGCAATTGAACCCCAATGCTAATACCACCGCTTCAAGGATTAGGGATTTCACAAGGTTGAATCCCCCTATTTTCTATGGTTCTAAGGTGGAGGAGGACGCACAAGGGTTCATTGATGAAGTGTTCAAGGTTCTTGATGCTATGGGTGTTTCTTCTTAAGAAAAGGTGGAAATAGCCGCCTACCAACTCAAAGATGTGGCTTGTTGTATGAGCAATTGAAGGATGATAGGCCGGTTATAGAAGGTTGGATTACTTGGGGAGATTTCAAAATGGCTTTCCTTTATAGGTTCTTTCCCTTGGATTAAGGGAGAGGAAAATGCAAGAATTCATCAACCTTCGTCAAGGGGGTATGAGCGTGAAGGAGTATAGCCTCAAATTCACTCAACCATCAAAGCATGGTCCTACTATGGTTGTGGATTCTAGAGACAATCTAAACAAATTTAGGGATATCCGATCTTGTGGTTAATGAATGTAGGTCGGCTATGCTGATTCTTAGCATGGACATCTCTTGTCTTATGGTTCATGCCGAACAAATTGAGGAGCAAAAGCTTAAACAAGTTGGTAAGGAGTTGAAGAAGGTGTGAACCGAAGAGGCGAATTCTTGTAAGAATAGGTATGAGGTTCAAGACAAAACAAGGTTAAAGAAAAGGTTTTCTAATCAAGGATCTTCTAGTGCTCCAAGAGTCAACAAGAGTAAGGCGCCTACTCCAAAGCCCCAAGAGGGGAAATGTGGTGATTCTTATATTTATAGGCCTCTTTGTTCTAAATATTGTAGAAAACATGATGGATAGTGCCTTGTTGGTTCGGGTAATTGCTATAGTTGTGGAAAGAGTTGTCACATCAAGAGTGATTGCCTTATGATGAGGACTCAAGAGAGGTGAAATTCTCCAGCACAAACAACTGTCCTAAATCCATATGGTCCTAAAACGAATCGTTTCTATGCTCTCCAATCTGGAAGTGATCAAGAGAGCTCCCCGGATGTGGTGACCGGTATGTTACACTTATTTTTTTTACGTATATGCTTTGGTGGACCCCAGTGCTACATTGTCTTTTCTTACCCCTCTTGTAGAAATGAAATTTGATATACTACCCGACATCTTAGATGAGCCTTTCTCGGTTTCTACCCCAGTGGGTGATTTCGTAGTGGTAAAAAGAGTCTACAAAGGGTGTCCTATTTCCTTGCCCAATAGAGTTATGTTGGTTGACTAGATAGAACTTAATATGCTAGATTTTGATACTATATTGGTAATGGATTGGTTGTATGCATGTTTTGCCTCTATTGATTGTAGGTCAAGGGTTGTCAAATTTCAATTTCCGAATGAACCAAATTTTGAGTGGAAGGGAGGAAACTCAAATCCTAGGGGTAAGATCATTTCGTGTCTAAAATCTTGCAAGTTAATTGCAAAGGGTAGCCTCTATCACGTAGTAAGAGTCATGGATGTTGAATCTGATGTCCCTTCCATAGAGTCGCTACCCGTGGCAAGCGAGTTTCGAGAGGTCTTTCCCGACGATCTTCCCGGAATCCCTTCCAAATGGGAGATGGACTTCGCTATAGATGTATTACTGGATACATAACCTATTTCGATTCCTCCTTATCGGATGTCCCCGGCCGAGTTGAAAGAACTAAAGGCACAACTCAAAAATTTGCTAGATAAGGGTTTTATACAACCAAACATATCTCCATGGGGTGCCCCGATATTATTCATAAAAAAGAAGGATGGGTTTTTGAGAATGTGTATCAATTATCTTCAATTGAACAAACTCATAAAGAATAAGTACCCGCTCCCTAGGATTGATGACTTTTTTGATCAACTCCAAGGAGCGAGTTACTTTTCAAAGATTGACTTGAGATCGGGTTATCACCAACTGAGGGTGAGGGAGTTTGATATTCCAAAAACGGCATTTCGAACAAGATATGGTCATTTCAAATTCCTTGTTATGTCATTTGGCCTAACAAATGCCCCAGCGGCATTCATGGGCCTCATTAATCGAGTTTTTAGAAGGTATCTTGATTTGTTTGTGATTGTCTTTATTGATGATATTTTGATATACTCAAGGAGGGAGGATGATCATATGGATCATTTGAGAGTAGTTTTGCATGTTCTTAAAGATAACCAACTTTTCTCTATGTTTAGCAAGTGTGAGTATTGGTTGAGATCGTTAGCTTCTCTTGGTCACGTTGTTTCTAGTGAAGGTTTGACGTCAATCCGAGAGAGACGGAAGTGGTCAGAAGTTGCCCGAGACCTTTGAGTCCTACCGACATTTGGAGTTTTCTAGGGTTGGCTGGCTATTATCGGAGGTTTGTTGAGGGATTTTCGTCTATCGCATCTCCATTAACGGCCTTAACCCAAAAGAAGTCCAAGTTTGAATGGTCGGAATCTTGTGAGAAGATCTTCAAATAATTGAAAGATAGACTCACCTCCGCTCCAATATTGACTTTATCGGAGGGTACCGATGGGTTTGTGGTTTATTGCGATGTCTCCCGAGTGGGTCTAGGATGTGCGCTTATGCAACGTGTCAAAGTCGTAGCATATGCCTCTAGACAACTTAAACCTCATGAAAAGAATTATCCAACACACTAGCTTGAACTTGCGGCCGTAGTATTTGCTTTAAAGATTTGGAGACACTATCTATTTGGGGTGCATGTCGACGTGTTCACGGATCATAAGAGTCTAGAATATGCATTCACCCAAAAAGAGTTAAATTTACGCCAAAGAATATGGTCAGAGCTTTTGAAGGATTGTGATATGATGTCCTTTAACATCCCGGGAAATCTAATGTGGTGGCGGATGATTTGAGTCGAGTATCCATGGGTAGTGTGACACATGTTGAAGATGATAAGAAAGAGCTAGTAAAAGAGGTTCATAGGTTGGCCCGGTTGGATGTCCAACTAGAAGATTCTCTTAAGGGTGGTGTCTTGGTTCGCAATATCTTTGAGTCGTCTCTAGTTGTTGGGGTGAAATCTAAGCAATACCTTGATCCTCTATTGATGGAGTTAAAGGAAACGGTCCTTAGTAAAGCTAATGAGTCTTTATCTCAAGGGGAAGATGGGGTGCTTAGGCACCAAGGAAGATTGTGTGTACCGGATTTGGATGGTGAGGGAATTGATCATGGAAGAGGCTCATGACTCCCGATATTCCATTCACCCGGGTGCCATAAAGATGTACCTCGACTGACGAGAAACGTATTGCTGGAATCGTATGAAAAGGGACATAGCGGATTTTGTCACTAAGTGTCCGAATTGTCAACAAGTAAAAGTGAAGCACCAAAGGCCGGGTGGCTTGACTTAAAATATAGACATTTCACATGGAAGTGGGAGGATATTAACATGGATTTCATAGTTGGGTTGCCTCGTACCCGAAGGCAACATGACTCGATATGGGTCATTGTGGATAGGTTGACCAAGTCCGCATATTTTCTTCCCGTCAAAGTAACATATTCAGCGGAAGATTATGCCAAATTGTACCTTAAAGAAATAGTGAGATTGCATGGGGCCCTTTTGTCCATCATTTCGGATAGAGGTACTAAATTTACCTCCCAATTTTGGAAACCATTTCAAAGTGGGATTGGTACGAAGGTGAAACTTAGTACCGCTTTTCATACCAAGACGGATGGTCAAGCGGAACACACTATTCAAACCCTTGAATATATGTTGAGGTCTTGCGTCGTCGACTTCAAAGCTAATTGGGATGACCACCTACCTTTGATAGAATTCTCCTACAACAATAGCTACCACTCTACTATCTCCATGGTACCCTTTGAGGCACTTTATGGGAGGAGGTGTAGATCCCTGGTTGGGTGGTATGAGGAAGGTGAGTTTGCTATACTTGATCCGACTTGGTTTATGAAGCTCTCGATAAGGTTTGGGTTATAATAGATAGACTAAAAGCGGCTCAAGGTCGACAAAAATCCTATGCCGATAATAGAAAAAGGGACCTTGAGTTTGAAGTAGAAGATTGGGTCTATTTGAAAATTTAACCCATGAAAGAGGTCATGAGGTTTGGAAAGAAGGGAAAACTTAGTCCCTGTATGTGGTGCCGTATGAAATTTTGAAGAGGGTTGGGAGTGTTGCCTATGAGTTGAAATTTCCAAATGAGTTAGCCATGATTCATCCGGTATTCCATGTATCTATGCTTAAGAAGTGTATAGGCGATCCGGTGTCCACTCTTCGTCTAGAAGGTTTGGGGATAAAGGAGGACCTTTCATATGAGGAGGTCCCGGTCGAGATTGGGTGCCCATTCTTCCTCTAGAAGGTTTGGGATAAATGAGGACCTATCATATGAGGAGGTCCCGATTGAGATCTTGGATCGCCAAGTTAAGAAATTGAGGAATAAGGAGGTTTCCTCCGTAAAGGTTTTATGGAGGAAACACCTTGTTGAGGGTGCAACATGGGAGGCCGAGGCCGACATGAAGATCCGCTATCCTCATCTTTTCCCCCTTACTCCTAGCAAAGATTAAGTTTAGTAATTCCTTATATGATTATTGTGAATAATGTTGAACTTATCATGTTTTTCTAAAATATGTGCTTATTGTGGTAGAACTTCATGCCTAAGTTGAATTCTTGTCTTTCCATTAAATATGTTTAATATGTTGGCTTTCACTTTAGTGTGTTGTGTTCTATGAGTGTTCATGGAAGATTATAATAAGCATAATTGATATTGTTTTGATAAGAAATCAACACGTTTAATGTTCATATTGAGCTCATACTGAAATGGAGAAGGTAGTACCACCTTATGTTATATGAAAAAGTTGAGCTTTTGTTATGGTATGTGTGGATTAAGTTCCTATTTGGTAATGCTATGTTTATATGTTGAAAGGATTTGATATTTCCTCCTATGAGTTGTGACTCATAATGGTGGTTTTGGTTGGTTGGCTGCTAGTCTTGAGTCTTTCCTTCTATAGAAAGGTTTCGAGTGTCATTCGGGCACGAATGTTCCTAAGGGGGGGAGTATTGACACACCCGGAAATTTCCATGACCTGTAATAGAACTTAATATGTTTAATAATGATTGTTTTAGACCTAAATAAGTATAAGTAACTTGTTTGAGAAGTTTCGGAGCCATATCATTAAATAAAGGTCTTAACGTCCAGAAACTAGCGAAATTTAATTAGTTGACATCCCTATGTTTGGTGAAGGTTTTGGAGGATCATATGGAGTTTAAAACTTGTAAAAAGACTTTGGATAAGTATATTGTAGTATATAGAGTCTAAACGTCTGATAACGACACCCCAAGGACAACTGGAAGGCTCCTTGGGAAGGGCCCCAACATGGGTGGGCAGGCTGCCGAAGCAGCCTGCGAAAGTCAAGAATTGGTGGGCTACTGTGCGACGCTCAGCCAACACGGACCTCACTGCCTCAAATTATTTTTGGGAAATAAAATGCGTGTTGACCTCGCGACGCGGAGAAACTTCCAACTTATTGTAAAAGTCGTATTTTGAGTGTTTTGACTTCATAAATAAACCCATTTAAGTGAGGTGTCTTTTGGTTAATTTAATGGGTGACTATATAATGTATTAGGGTCAGTTTTAGGTCAATTTTAATACTCAAATCAAGTCCCACAAGTTGAAATAAAAAATATCGCTCTCTCTCCCTCCCAAAATTCCCTCGTCCTCCAAAACTCCATTGAAGGGAAAAAGAGCTCTAAAAGGAAGATCAAGCGTTCAAGTTTTTCAACCTAATTTCGTGGCTTTCTCATCTATCAGATATGGTTTATTTAACTCTTGGGAATACTTTCCCCAAGAGGTCCTTCAAAAGATGATTTCATTAAGGTTAGTTTAATGAATATAGGTCATTTAGGAAGTTTATAAACCAAAACGTCCAAGAACGTACATGACGTTCAAAAGTTGGTTCAAAGAGGTGCCAGTGTGCCTTAGCCTATTTGACTAGCTTTTAGGAGTCAGAAATTCATTAAAAGTGGTGAAAGGGTAGATTATAGGTTAAGTTGTTTCATGGTCTAAACGTCCGGGTACGACTCCCCAAGGACCAACCAAGGGCCCTTGAGGAGGGCCCTTGCACGTTGGTGTCAAACTGCCTGGGCAGTGTTGCAAACAACGAGAGCCAAGGGACGGCTTGTGTGTGGATCGACGGGGCGTTGATGCTAGATGTAGTCCCACACTTAGTCAAAATGGAAAACCCTCGCCTGCACAAGTCTCTGACCAAGATGACGGTGTGCAGGACGGAGGGAGGACCAACCGTCGACTCACATATGGCCCGTCAGCAGGGTTCCGTCTGTGAGGGTCTATCTTACTGCTCAAAATTTAAGTTAAGTTCAAATTAATTAAGTAAGGGTTTTGGTGGTTAGTTAGGGGATTAGGGAAGATTAATTAACTAATTTAACCCCTCATATAAAGACCCCAACCCTCATTAGTCTTAACAGAACTCACAAAATAAACTCTCTTCCTTCTCTCTACTTTCTCTCTCTATTGGAAGATACCATTGAAGACTAAGCTAAGAAAGGGCTTTGGGGGCTGGAAAAGGACGAATTCATATTCAAAACTTTGTCAAAATGTTAAGGTATGTGATCTCTTCACCTTTGAGACCTCTTTCCTCAAAGGGTTCATTCAAATTGTTTTCAAATCTAGAGTTTTCAATTGGGTTTCATCCAATTACGAATTTGAAGTTATGAATTGAGTTATTGATATTTTCTTTAGGTTATATTGACTAGATTATCCTATATTTTAACTTTATTATAGTAATTGTTTATGGTCTTGCCTAAATAGAAGAACATGATCCTAAGTCCCTAACCTTAGGTTGTGATCTTTGCTTATATTGTAGATTGTTCATTCAATTGACTTGGTTAAGGGTTTAATTACTACTAGATGATGTTGTTGTGATAATTATGAATGAATTAGGATGATGTATAGTCTCTCATACTAGTTCTTGGGAAGTGATGTAGGGTATGATGAATTGACTTAATCCTAAGCTTTGATCTATTATCGAATTGTGATGTAGTGATTCTTTTAGCCTTGTGATTATATTGGTTATTGAATAATGGTGACTTTATGACCTAATTGGGTTGAACTAAGGGTTGATGGTAAGACCTTGATGATGAATTGTAAAGGAGACTTGGTAAGTCTTGTGTCACAACCCGGATTCTTGAATCTGAATCGCCACCGGCTTCGTTGACCTCTCAGAGGTCGCAGAAAAGCCTCATCTTGCATTCATCACATTCATCTAGTTAAATTTGCGGAAAATTTGAATTTTTTTATATGTATGAAGTTTACTTAGACTTCATATAGTCATTTCGTATTTACATCATATACTAAGCTCAACATAGGACAACAACCATCTATCACAAAGAATCAATTAGAAACTGAAGATGAATATATCATAAATAGTTTGCCGAATACGACCTTATTACAAAGCTTCGAAATGAAAGTATGAAAGAAATGCTAGGGACAACATCCACTAGCTATGTCTAAAACTAAGGCTAGACTAATGCATGTAGCATCCTCGAAATCAAGAGGACGTACCAAATGGTCTGGAGAAAACGCTGAAGTCCAAACCACTGCAAGTGTCGTCAATCTGCGCTCTGACCTGCACCTATAAAAATAGTAAATAGTAGGGGGGTAGTATACCACTTGTACTAAGTATGGGTGTATGCACACTTACACATAAATCTATGCATGATCAATGAAAGCTCTTCCTAAGCAACATGCCATTTCTGGAAAGTCTAGTCATTAGACTTTCCTAATTCGTTAGTTGTGAATTGTGGTATGAATATGATGTATTTGAATGCATTCTCTATATGATTACAAGACATTAGTATCATAAACATAATTTTAGAACAACTCGAGCGATGATTTGAAAATTTGATCTCCCTAACCCGAGAGATCCCTTTCTGACACTTAGATTATTTTTCTGTCTTTTTCTTCTTGTTGTTGTTTAGTTCAATAATTCCTTTGGTCCTATGTTTTACTTACAACAGCAATGATTCATTGTAGTCCCATACCCACAATGAATCGATGTTAGTAATCCAAGGACTAAGGAATGATTTCACTATCTTACAATGAGTCGTTCATTACTTTATATATTCATTAACATCTCATAAGCCAGTCTCTATTGATCATGCCATTTATTTCATTATTTTTATGTTAGGGAAGTTATAAGGTATTTTGTTAACGTTATGTTTCTACTTTCCTTTATATAAGAAGTCATTATAAGCCAATCTTATTTGGCTTTGCCCATTATATGCTGAAACTATATGAGTGTGATATTGACAATTGACATTCTTAAGCTCTTCATCATTTCTCACTTTGAACATACGTTCCATCATCATCATTCATTCTCACTTTCATAGAGACATCATAGGGAATAAGATCATGCGAGCTAACATGAAATCCAATCTCTTCCCCACACTGAAAAGAGGTGATCAACCGGTTAAAATAAATCTAGACCATGTGAGCTACTCATGGAATCCAGTGTCTGTCCCACACCGAAAAGGGGTGATCCCCGGCTAAGGCGAAATCATCTCAAGTGTTCACTCCATATCGAAAAGGAGTGGCTCACGGCTATAGTGAACCAAGATAATATCGTGAGCATTAACCGACATAGATCATGTGCGCTAAACATGAAATCCAGTGTCTGCCCCACACCGAAAAGTGGTGGAATCACCGGCCAAGGTGAAACCGTACATGCCTAGCTCGCTTAGGTGGAAACCACTGGCTAGTTCCTATGTTGGCTAGACATAGTTCGAAGACCAGAGACTTAATGAGACTACTTACCCACCTCGGTGGTAGCCTCATCTTCATGAGACTTACACGTGCAAGCACATGCTCATAAATAGTCTATCGGTGTTGTGCTCACTTTCGTTAACTTCTTTATCTTTTAGAGTTGACTCAAGCATTATGGAAGCTTACTTCTAGATTGAGATTTATTTACTATTTTGATGACTTGTCATCCTTACTTTACATTGATGAAATATGAATTGTCCCTATATATCATCCTTACTTTACATTGATGAATTGTGAATTATCATTACATATCATCCTTACTTTACATTGATGAATGTGATTTGTCCTTACATATCATCCTTACTTTACATTGATGAATGTGAATTGTCCTTACATATAATCCTTAGATGTTAATGAGACTAGTATCACACATTCTAACACCTTTATTCGTGAATATTCTTTTAACATAGTAGCTTAAGTGTAAGTAAGACTTGTATCACTTTCTTTAACACCCCCTTCTGGTCACATTCATAATTTAGACCCCTTTAGTTATGTTAAAATTCACGTTACTTCTTTACTTTAGTGTAGTAGCTTCATTTCATCATTGATAGACGATCAACACTTCTTTCAATGAGTTACATGTGTTCATAGTTCATTCTTTTAGAGCATGTTGGGAGTTGTCCCAATGAATGGCATGCCCTTGGTTATGGATTCATTGAATTACTTTAGAAGTGCTTATAATATCATTTGATATTCTAACTACACAAGATTGACATATGATTAGTATTGGCCTCAACATTTGGGATGTCAAACTAGCAAACCATTTTTGTTGGCATAAGCCAATTTTACGTTTGTTCAT
The DNA here is from genome assembly GCA_016801875.1 of Solanum sitiens. NCBI lineage: Eukaryota > Viridiplantae > Streptophyta > Magnoliopsida > Solanales > Solanaceae > Solanum > Solanum sitiens. The sequence continues at coordinate 464,681 of JABWTJ010000525.1, read as the reverse complement.
ATTTAAATTGAATATGTATGAACCTTTAGCCAATCTTTCAATCATTTACATAAGCTCCTAGCCATTAGCATGCATTCATTTTGACAAAGTAGGCTTAGCCAATTTTATTGGCACGAGATAGTCAATTCATTCAAGATGTGATTTCATTCGATGAACTTAGCATCTTCATAACATCACAACAACAGCAAGCCAACATTCGCCCAAAACACATAAATCACTTAACACATCACGGACGTAACTTAGCATATCATCGATTCTTAATTTACATGATAATGTTAACTTTACGTGACTACAAGTTCATAGGTTCATTCGATATTCATCATTCAAGAACAATACATGTTAAGAACAGCCAGCACCACATACCAACAACATGATCTCTAACCTATTCAACATTGAATCGAAAAAGATACTAGGGACAAAGGAGTTCGACGAGAACACGAGAACAACCCTAGTTTTCAAGATCTTTGAATCGTTGGAAAGAAAGTTCTCTTGGAGAAAGAAGTCAAGGAGATAAACCCATACCTTATGTAGATTCAAATCTACGACGATCACCCTGACGAAATCCTTGAAATCCCTTGAAATCGCCCAAGAAAATCCTCTAGCGTTCTTACGTTCTTGCGGTTTGTTGTTTACTGCCTTAGTCATGAGTATCTTGTGAATGGACGTGGTTTCTAGGTTTTTTGGAATTGATGTTGAATTCTTCAACTTTAGATTAATTAACTAAATTAATAAATTAATTAGTTAATTACTAAAATACACCTCCTAAGTTAACTAGACATAGGAGGACCATTGACTTAGCCAATTGCAATTTTGACTAAGTGTCTCGGCTGACCAAGGCTTAATTTAATTAATTTGATGGATTAATTAATTAAATATGGGACTTAAGGAAATTACCAAAACACCCCTAAGTCACTAGGACCACAACTAACAACTTTGGACCATCCTAGGTTAGGTACTAGGTTGTCCTTAAGTTAGTTAGGTTAGTTAGGTGTCACCCGACTAGGTCTTAGGTTGTCGGGTCTCTTGGCTGGTCATTTTTTATTTATCCTAGGTTTTTTAGCTAGTTGGTTAAGTTAGTTAGGTTGTTGAGTTGGTTAGGAATCCCAGCCACACCTGGCTGGACCCGTTCGCGCACATACCCCTAATCGCCTAACCGAATTCGGTTAACATGTAGTGTGGTCCCCCTCTCGGCCGGTTCCCACATACTTTGCCCATGTTCTTGCACATGGGTTGGTTGTACTTTCCTAACTAACTATTCTTGATATACCATTTGGAATATTTACTTATTGTCCCAAGGACCCTCACTATGTCCTTGGGCACTGCTTAATTTACATGATCATTTTAGATGGTCATATGGAATGGTATCTAGGCTTAACACTTGGATGCCTCATACCTTTTGCTCTTCATTGCAATCATTTCTTAAACTTCAATCTTGGATTGGGGTATGGCAACCCAAAAGTATATTTCATATTCGTATATAGAAAATTGGCTAATACCTCTTAGCCAATTTTTTTCTATACTATGCCTAATATATCTCATTATTGGGCATTGGGGTGCCTATGTACCCCTAATAGGCTTTCTTAAGGACATACTGGGATCTTTATTAAACATGTGATTTTCTGGAATGTTACATTTTTCCCCCCCTTAGGAACTATCGTCCCTGAATGACACTTACATATCATTTAAACAAAGAGGGTGATTTTCGAAAGTTACTTTATCATGCTTAAACTTTTCTCTTTTGTGAATATCTGATTCACACTTATTTGTATGATGCATAACATTCAAGCTTATCTGAAGCTTCATATTTGAGATTGAGGAATTTCCTTCTCAATCACACTTAACTTAATGCACATCACAACTCATGCAATATAAAAACCATGTCTATGCTACACAAAAACAGCAACATGAAATGCAAACATGACTTAATTTTAACTCACATAGTGCTATTATAAGACATTTGATTAGTGGCCTATCACACCTAATCAACTAAAGCACTTATACTTAGACTTTTCTTAAACATAAACCAGACTTAGGAAGAGAATATCTAACCTTAAGAACTGAACAAATGAGGGTATCGGGATCTCATATCGGCCTCGGCCTTCCACGTTGCACCCTCAACAAGATGGTTCCGCCATAGGACCTTCATGGTGGCAACCTCCTTGTTCCTCAGCCGCTTCACTTGGCGATCTAAAATTTTGACTGGAACCTCTTCATAAGAAAGGTTCTCATCAACTCCTAACCCCTCAATAGGCAGGATGGATGTTGCATCGCATAAACATTTCTTAAGCATAGAAACGTGAAACACTGGATGAACTTCGCCAAGTCTTGAGGTAATTTCAGCTCGTATGCAACGTTTCCTATCGCTGGAAGATCTCATAAGGACCTATATACCTCGGACTCAACTTGCCTTTCTTACCAAACCTCATCACCCCTTTCATGGGTGATATCTTCAGGTAGACTAGATCACCCACCTCAATCTCAAGAGCTCTCTTTCGGTTATCTGCATAGGATTTCTGACGCATGTAAGCAGTAGACAATCTATCCCTAATAATCTTCACCTTCTACACTGCCTCATGCACAATCTCGAGACCAAGGATGGCCGATTCTCCTACTTTGAACCAGCCAATCAGAGATCTACATCTTTGGCCATATAATGCTTCGAAAGGTGCCATTCCAATAGAGCTATTATTTTAAGAGAACTCTATCACCGGCAAGTGATCATCCCAACTCCCCTTGAAGTCAATAACACATACTCTGAACATGTCTTCCAGTGTCTAGATGGTACGCTCTGCTTGCCCATCTATCTGCGGATGGAAAGCAGTACGAAGCTTCACATGTGTACCCAAACTTTTCTGGAAGGATTTCCAAAATTGATAAGTGAATTGAGCCCCTCTGTCCCAAATAATAGATAGAGAAATCCCATGCCATCTCACTATCTAATCTATATAAAGCTTGGTATAGTCTTCGGCCTTGAAGGTAGACTTCACAAGTATGAAGTGAGCGGAAATTGTCATTCTGTCAATAATAACCCATATGGAATCATGTAGTTTCCTAGTCTTTGGCAGACCAACCACAAAATCCATATTGATAGCCTCCCACTTCCATGTTGGGATCTCAATCGTCTTAGTGAGACCTCCAGGCTTAAGGTGTTCGGCCTTAACTTGTTGATAGTTCGGACACTCCTCCACGAACTTAGAGATATCTCTCTTCATGCCTTCCCACCAATAGACCTCTTTAAGGTCTTGGTACATTTTGGTGGCACCTGTATGGATGGAATATCGGGAATGATGAGCTTCTGCCAAAATACTTGACCTCAAATCATTCACATTGGGCACACATAATCTATTCTAATATCTGAGTACGCCATCTCCACCTAACGAGAAAGACTCATTCAACTTACTCAATATCTATTCTTTCAACTCCATGAGTACTGGGTCAAGGTGTTGATTGGCTTTAACATCTTCAACAAATGAGGATTTGGAACTTGAGTGAACCAAAACACCCCCACTTGGTTCATTTGTCATCCGTACACCCAATCTTGCCAATTGGTGCACCTCTTTAACCAGCTCCTTCTTCTCATCATCAATATGTGAAACACTGCCCATGCTCAGTCTGCTCAATGCATCGGCCACCACATTGGCCTTACCTGGGTGATACTACACACTCATATCATAATCCTTGAGAAGTTCTAGCCATATCCTCTGACGAAGATTTAACTCCCTCTAAGTGAATACATAATGAAGACTCTTATGGTCAGTATACATATCAACATGCACACCATATAAATAATATCTCTACATCTTCAACGCAAAGACAATCGCGGCTAGTTCAAGGTCGTGAGTAGGGTAGTTATTTTTGTGGATTTTCAATTGTCTTGATGCGTATGCAATCACCTTACCATTCTGCATGAGAACACATCCCAAACCTACTCGGGAAGAATCACAATATACCACGTACTCCTCACCATTTCTCAGAAACGTCAATACTGGGGCCGAAGTGAGTCGGTCCTTGAGCTCTTGAAAACTATTTTCACATTTCTCGGACCACTCAAACTTTGCCTTCTTCTTTGTCAATGCGGTCAATGGTGCAACAATATTGGAAAACCCTTCCACAAACCTGCGATAATAATTGGCTAAACCTAGAAAGCTTCGAATATCTATAGGAGTAAGGGGTCTCGGCCAATTCTTCACCGCCTCAACCTTCTTAGGATCAACTTCAACACCTTGGCCGGTCACCACATGACAAACAAAGGTCACTGATGTCAACAAGAATTCACATTTGCTAAACTTTGCATACAACTGATGTTCTCTGAGTACTTGCAATGTCTTTCTTAAGTGTACCTCATGCTCTTCTTTAGGCTTAGAGTATATGAGAATGTCATCTATGAATACTATGACGAAGGAATCAAGGTACTTATGGAACCCTATTCATAAGGTCCAGAAATGCGGCTGGTGCATTAGTCAGACCAAATGACATGACCAGAAACTCATAGTGCCCATATCTAGTATGAAAAGCCGTCTTAGGGACGTCTTCTCGCCTCACTCTAAGTTGATGGTAGCCTAACCGAAGGTCTATCTTTGAAAAGAAACTTGAACCTTAGAGTTTGTCAAACAGATCATCGATTCTGGGAAGAGGGTACTTATTCTTTATAGTGACTTTGTTGAGTTGCCGATAATCGATGCACATTCTAAAGGTTCCGTCCTTTTTCTTTACGAACAGCACTGGAGCACCCCTTTGGGATATGCTCGGCTGGATAAAGCCCTTATCAAGTAGACTTTTAACTGCAACTTCAACTCTTTGAGTTCAGCTGGTGCCATCATATACGGGAGAATAGAAATTATTTTGGTGTTGGGATCCAACACCAAAGTCAATCTCACGTTCAGGAGGGACTCCTGGTAAATCCCCCGGAAAGACATCTGGGAACATAATTCACTATTGGCACAGAATCTATGAAAGGGACTTCTTGATCTAAGTCATTGACTCTAACTAAGTGGTATAAATACCCCTTAGCTATCCTCTTATTGGCCTATAAGTTTGAAACAATTTGGCCGAATGGACTTGAACCACGCCCTTCCCATTCCAGTTCTAACTCATTTGGAAACTGAAACCTCACTACCCTGTTTCGACAGTCTATTGTGGCATAACACTTGTGAAGCCAATCCATACCCAAGATTATGTCAAAATCGAGCATGGCTAACTCCACTAGATTAGCGTGAGTGACTATATCATATACCTGAATTGGGGAATTTTTTGTACACTTTCTCAGCTATAATGTCGTCCCCTGTGGGAGTACTTACTAAAATTGGATCATGCAAGATTTAAGGAAGCACATCAAATATACTAGCTATCAATGGAGTGACAAATGATAGAGTGAATCCTGGATCTAATAATGCATACACAGGGAAAGTAGAGACATGCAACATACCCGTGACTACGTCAGCTGACTTCTCTTTCTCTTCTCTACCTTTCAGCGCATAGAACCTGCTCCTCTTGGGAGGTTCGACTGCAACATTTGCATTCGGTCGACGCTGAGCATTTACCTTGGCTTGATTATTCACTTGAGGATAGTCTCGAACCATGTGTCCACTCTTGCCGCACCCTAAACATGTGTTAGTACCTACCAAACATTCACCTACATGCGAACGCCCACACTTACCACAAGGCCTGTTGGTTCGCTGGAAGTTACGGTCATTGCTCTTTCTGGGGCCATACCTATTCACCTTAGCTCTTGAATTACCTGATGGAGCAGAGTTACTTGAGTGCCTCTTGAACTTAGGCCTATTTTGTACTCCAAATGATCCCCTACCCGAGCTTGAACTAGGCTGGTCTGTGGCCTTAGGCTTCTTGCCTTCGTGAACCTTTCTCTTAAAGCGACAGTCCTCCACTTCTTGAGCATGTACCATCAACCTGCCCAGATCCATATTGTCATGAATCATGGCTGCCCGACAATCTTCTACTAGATCCTCCGACACGCCAGTCACAAACCTGCTCATTTCATCCCTGCTATTTGCCACCAGAGAAGAAGCATACTTTGACAATTTCACAAATTTCAAGGAATACTCCTTGACAGACATACCTCCTTGTCTTAGGTTGATAAACTCTTCAACCTTGGATTCTCTCTTCTCCCTTGGGAAGAACCTCTCAACAAAGGCAGTCTTGAGAACATCCCAAGTGATGGGAACATCTCCTCTAGCTCGGCCATCAGCCCACATCTGGTACAAAACCTGTGCCACATCCTTGAGTTGATATGCAGTCAACTCAGCCTTTGGCTCCTCATCAACTTCCATGGCACAAAGAATATTGTGGACCTCATCTACGAACTGCTGAGGATCCTCGCTGTCCTTGGACCCGTAGTACACTGGGAGATTCATCTTGGTGAAATCCCTCAGTCTGCTAGCCATGGTACTAGCATACGGATTCTCTCAGGGCGCACCCTCTCTTGTGGCTTGAGCCGTGATGGCTTGAGCCTGAGTCATGATGGACTGTGCCTTCTACAAAAAAGCAGTCCTCACTTCACCATCTCTAAACCCATCTGGGTCGATAGGCACTTGTTCAGCAGCAGCTGGGGCTTGAGGAGGAGCTTGATTCCCTTCCGCAGCTGTTTCCTCAACTCTTCTCGCGGTATTCCTCCTTGTGTTCATTTTCTATACGTATACACAAGAAAAGAATTTGATCCTCAAAATGACATAAAATGTCACAACTCTACATGGCACGATAAAGAGTAGAATAAGGGAGAATTTTCTATCATCGCGTAGTCTCTAAGTCATGATTGTGGCGCACTTCACAACCATAAGCTAGAAACTACTTAACGTGGTTGTGTTGAGCATTAGATCCTAGGTAATTTAACCTGATGCTCTGATATCAAGTTTGTCACGACCCTGATTCTTGAATCCGAATCGCCATCGACGTCGTTGACCTCTCAGAGGTCGCAGACAAGACTCATCTTGCATTCATCACATTCATCTAGTTAAATTTGCGGAAAATTTAAAACTTTTTATATGTATGAAGTTTACTTAGACTTCATATAGTCATTACGTATTTACATCATATACTAAGCTCAACATAGGAGAACAACCATCTATCATAAAGAATCAATTCGAAACTGAAGATGAATATATCATAAATAGTTTGCCAAACACGGACTTATTAAAAAGCTTCGAAATGAAAGTACAAAATAAATGCTAGGGATAACATCCACTAGCTATGTCTAAAACTAAGGCTAGACTAATGCGTGTAGAATCCTCGAAATCAGGAGGACCTACCAAATGGTCTGGAGAAAATGCTGAAGTCCAAACAGCTGCAAGTTTCGACAATGTGCCCTCTGACTTGCACCTATAAAAATATTAAATAGTAGGGGGTTAGTACACCACTTGCACACATACATATAAATCTATGCATGATCAAAGAAAGCTCTTCCTAAGCAACATGCCATTTCTGGAAAGTCTAGTCATTAGACTTTTCTAATTCGTCAGTTGTTAATTGTGGTATGAATATAATGTATTTTAATGCATTCAAAGCACACAACTCATTTTCTATATGATTACAAGATATTAGTATCATCAAAATAATCTTAGAACAACTCGAGCGAAGATTTGAAAACTTGATCTCCCTAACCCGAGAGCTCCCTTTTTGACACTTAGATTATTTTTCAGTCTTTTTCTTATTCTTGTTGTGTAGTTCAATATTCCTTTGGTCCTATGTTTTATTTACAAGTGCAATGATTCATTGTAGTCTCATACCCACAATGAGTCGATGTAAGTAATCCAAGGACTAAGGAATGATTTCACTATCTAACAATGAGTCATTCATTACTATATATATTCATTAACATCTCATAAGCCAGTCTCTATTGATCATGCCATTTATTTTATTACTTTTATGTTAGGGAAGTTATAAGGTATTTTGTTAACGTTATGTTTCTACTTCCCTTTATTGGCATCATATAAGAAGTCATTATAAGCCAATCTTATTTGGCTTTGCCCACTATTCGCTGAAACTACATGAGTGTGATATTAGAAGTTGACATTCTTAAGATCTTCATCATTGCTCACTTTGAACATACGTTCCATCAGAATCATTCATTCTCACTTTCATAGAGACATCATAGGGAATAAGATCATGCGAGCTAACATGAAATCCAGTGTCTTCCCCACACTGAAAAAAGGTGATCCATCGGTTAAAATAAATCTATACCATGTGAGCTACTCATGGAATCCAGTATCTGTCCCACACCAAAAAGTGGTGATCCCCGGCTAAGGCGAATCCATCTCAAGTGTTCACTCCACACCGAAAAGGAGTGGCTCACGGCTATAGTGAACCAAGAACATATCGTGAGCATTAACCGACATAGATCATGTGAGCTAAACATGAAATCCAGTGTCTTTCCCACATCGAAAAGGGGTGGAATCATTGGCCAAGGTGAAACCGTACATGCCTAGCTCGCTTAGGTGGAAACCACTTGCTAGTTCGTATGTTGGCTAGACATAGTTCAAAGACTAGACACATAATGAGACTACTTATCCACCTCGGTGATAGCCTCATCTTCATGAGACTTACACGTGCAAGCACATGCTCATAACTATTCTATCGGTGTTGTGCTCACTTTCATTATCTTCTTTATCTTTTAGGTTTGACTCAAGCATTATGGAAGCTTACTTATAGATTGAGATTTATTTATTCTTTTGATGACTTGTCATCCTTATTTTACGTTGATGAAATGTGAATTGTCCTTACATATCATCCTTACTTTACATTGATGAAATGTGAATTGTCATTACATATCATCTTTACTTTACATTGATGAATGTGAATTGTCCTTAAATATCATCCTTACTTTACATTGATGAATGTGAATTGTCCTTACATATAATCCTTAGGTGTTAATAAGACTAGTCTCACACATTCTAACAGCTTCATTCGTGAATATTCTTTTAACATAGTAGCTTAGGTGTAAGTAAGACTTGTATCACTTTCTTTAACACCCCCTTCTGGTCAGTTACTTAATTTAGACCCCTTTAGTTATGTTAAAATTCACGTTACTTCTTTACTTTAGTGTAGTAGCTTCATTTCATCGTTGATAGACGATGAGCACTTCTTTCAATGAGTTACATGTGTTCATAGTTCATTCTTTTAGAGCATGTTGGGAGTTTTCCCAATGAATGGCATGCCTTTGGTTATGGATTCATTGAATTACTTTAGAAGTGCTTATAATATCATTTGATATTCTAACTACACTAGATTGACATATGATTAGTATTGGCCTCAACATTTGGGATGTCAAACTAGCAAACCATTTTTGTTGGCATTAGCCAATTTTACATATGTTCATATTTAAATTTAATATGTATGAAACTTTAGCCAATATTTCAATCATTTACATAAGCTCCTAGCCATTAACATGCATTCGTTTTGACAAAGTAGTGTTAGCCAATTTTATTGGCACCAGACAGTCAATTCATTCAAGATGTGATTTCATAGATGTCTTTGAGCCAATTCTTCGTTTATGGCTTTTAGTGATAACGTATTTAAACCTCGTGGACAGCATCATATTAATATTCGATGAACTAAGCATCTTCATAACATCACAACAAAAGCATGCCAACATTCGGGCAAAACACATAAATCACTTAACATATCACGGACGTAACTTAGCATATCATCGATTTTAATTTACATGATAATATTAACTTTACGCTACTACAAGTTCATAGGTTCATTTTATATACATCATTCAAGAACAATATATGTTAAGGACAGCCAGCACCACATACCAACAACATGATCTCTAACCTATTCAACATTGAATCGAAAAGGATACTAGGGACAAAGGAGTTCGATGAGAACAACCCTAGTTTTCAAGATCTTTGAATCGTTGGAAAGAAAGTTCTCTTATAGAAAGAAGTTCAGGAGAGAAACCCATATCTTATGTAGATTCGAATCTACGACGATCACCCTGACGAAATCCTTGAAAACCCTTGAAATCACCCAAGAAAAGTCTCTAGCATTCTTACGTTCTTGCGGTTTGTTGTTTACTGCCTTAGTCGTGAGTATCTTTTGAATGGACGTGGTTTCTAGGTTTACTGGAACTGATGTTGAATTCTACAACTTTAGATTAATTAACTTAATTAATAAATTAATTAGTTAATTACTAAAATACACCTCCTAAGTTGACTAGACATAGGAGGACCATTGACTTAGCCAATTGCAATTTTTACTAAGTATCTCGGCTGACCAAGGGTTAGTTTAATTAATTTGATGGCTTAATTAATTAAATATGGGACTTAAGGAAATTACCAAAACACCCCTAAGTCACTTGGACCATAACTAACAACTTTGGACCATCCTAGGTTAGGTACTAGGTTGTCCGTAAGTTAGTTAGGTTAGTTAGGTGTCACCCGACTAGGTCTTAGGTTGTCGTGTCCCTTGGCTGGTCATTTTTTATTGATCCTAGGGTAGTTAGCTAGTTGGTTAAGTTAATTAGTGTGTTGATTTTGTTAGGAATCCCGGCCCCATCTGGCTGGACCTGTCCGCGCACATACCCCTAATTGCTTAACCGAATTTGGTTAGCATGTCGTGTGGTCCCCCTCTCGGCCGGTTCCCTCATACTCTGCCCATGTGCTTGCACATTGGTTGGTTGTACTTTCCTAACTAACTATTCTTGATGTCCCATTTGGAATATTTACTTATTGTCCCAAAGACCCTCACTATGTCTTTGGGCACTGCTTAATTTACATGATCATTTTAGATGGTCATGTGGAATTGTATCTATGCTTGACACTTGGATTCCTCATACCTTTTGTGAGTTGGACTAAATATATTTTATTAGCTTAGGGTCTTCATTGCATGTACATTTCTTAAACGTCAATCTTGGATTTGGTTATGGCAACCCAAAAGTATATTTCATATTCGTATATAAAAAATTGGCTAATACCTCTTAGCCGAATGTTTTCTATACTATGTCCAATATTTCTTAATATTGGGCATTGGGGTGCCTATGTGCCCCTAATAGGCTTTCTTAAGGACATACTCGGATCTTCATTAGCCATGTGATTTTCCAAAATGTTACATCTTGTGATCCCTATTCTTTGCTTCAATTATGACTAATTGTGATTAAGTCATGATGATTGTGTTGGAGTATGCCTTGTTTAGGATTGATAGGGTGGTATGATAATGAATTGAAATATCTTTCTTATGGTTGTGAGATTGATTAAGATGTAAATTTATAAGGATGATGGTGATTACCAAGGTGCCTTATTATGAAAGAGTATGTAATGTGTTAACCTTACTTATGTTGATTGTGATGAAAGGATTATACTCATGCGGTTCCTATTAAGCTATTATTTATGATGATTATACAAGGGTTAGACCCTATGACCTAAACTAAGTTATGATTTATAAGTAAGGACATTAAAGACATTTCAAGAAGGGACTTAGCTTAGCACCGAGTGATCTTGTATGTGAGAGGGTGACACTGTTCCACATAGGGAAGGTAGGGTTCACTAAGGTTATCACGGGGTGGATAGCCTCATGACCCAAATAGGGTGTAGAGTGATGTTTCCGATGTTTCCCCAAGCTCCATAACTATGTTGCCACCATAGGAATACTAGCTGGTGGATCCACCTAAATGCTACGTTTCATATTAGGTTCTATCTTGGCCGGTAGACCACCTTCCATCGGTGTAAGGTTTTATGACACCGGATTCCATATTAGCTCATGTGGTCTATGTCGGCTAAGGCAAGTGTTCCCTAAACTAAAATGAAGTAATGAGGTATAAACTAACTAAAGTGACTTGAGGGGTTTGACTAAGCTTAGGTAGGGTATGTGTCTCTACCTATGCCTTGCACTAGTTAGCCTTGATAGGAGCTTTAAGAGGTTAATATTATGTATGTAAATGATGATAAATGTAATTGACCTGATATGATGATTATGATGCTTATGAACATGTAATTGGTCTTTATTGCTAAAGTGTGAGTTTATGTGCACTTGATGGTTATGTGAAGTGAAGTGAGTTACTATTTATAGTTCTTACTGGGTTACTTGATTGAGTAAGGTTATGGGGTTTTGCTTGGTCATTGCACTTGTTGACTTTATGAGGATTATGATTAGTTGTCTTGCTTTGCTATTGACTTGATAAACTCTTCTTCATGCTTGTGATGTTATTACCTGGTGATAGAGTTATATGACATTATGGGTTCAAGTATGTTGATATGCATATAGCTTATTTGATTTGTTGAACATGTCTAAATGGTTAGTATAGTTTGTTGATTGTTCACAAGTTCTTAAAAAAGGTAAAATGGCATGATTTAACGAAATGTCCCTTTTTTGCATGTTTTGTTGCTATATGTGCATATGGTCTCATACTTAGTACATGTGGCGTACTAACCCCATTTTCTCCCTTTTTCCCAAACATTTTAGGTTCCGGTCATTGAGGTTTCGTTCGAGGCGATCTAAAAGGAGGCTTGGATATTCTCTCTCATCCAAGTGGTAGGTCCTCATTTGGCCTAGGCCGATGCCAATATTCTAGCTGCGGATTTCCTTATATATTAAGACACTTATGTTTACTCTATCTTTAATCTGAGAACAAGTTTTATAAAGACTATATGTGGCTTACTTTTATTGTTGTAGGCTATGCCCAAGCTGATATTGTCATTTTAGATGGTTATGAGATGAGACGGATTTTATGACTCTATTCTATCTTATATATATATGTGAAATCAAAGTAGAAGACTAAGTAATCTTCTTATACGAAGGGTCTATGTATACTCGATAATAATACTATTACGTGTATGTAGAGGTCTATGTAAACCTCCAATTAGATATAATTAAAAGTTTTAAATTCGTCCATATTTTATACTTGTGAATGCGATGATGATAATTAAGGGGGTAGTGTTAGTCCTAAAAGAGGACGACGACGCCGGTTACATCTAGGGGGTAAACCCAGATGTGACAGGAAGTCTTGAGAATGACTCTAGTTAGGAAAGTTGGTTGATAAGTTAGGCATAATCTAATCTTAGGAGGTCTTAAGGATTATTTAGTTAATCTTGAAGAGGGTGTATGGGATTTCTCTTCTAGTATTACTTAAGTTAGTCTTTTGATAAGCTTGGTGAGGTGAATTTCATATCATATATGTTATGTGTTTTGGTATATTTTATGTGTATATATCTCATTATAGGTGGTCTTAAGGATCATTTAGGTGTGCCTAGAGAGGGTGTATGGGATGTCCCTCTTTGTCTTTCTCAAGTGAGTCTTAGGATAGCTTTTAGTGAGGAGACTGCATGCTAGATATGACTTAAAATGAAGTTGAAGGACTTCACTGTAACAGTGACCAATTCACTCTAACAATGAATTAGATTACTGTAAAGATTTCTTTAAAATGTGATAAATTGCCTAAGTGTTATCTTACGTGTTTCTAAGGTGTTAAATGGTTTTTCTTATGCTTATAGTATGATGTTTTAATTAAAATTAATGAAAATCATGTTATTTACTAAATGTCCCTTTTTCATGGTTTTCGCATGAGTTCCATACTTAGTGCATCTAATGTGCTAACCCCTTCTTTTCCCTTTTTGACTAAAGTGTAGAGAATTATAAGTCTTGATATTCCATGTAGGATGGATAGGTTTCTAAGGGTTGAAGATGAATTATTAGTGAGTCCTCATCAATTCGAGGACAATATCCACATGTTCATTTTATGTCTTATTCATTATGTTATGTCTTATATAGGCTTAGTCCCAAGTATTGTATACTACAAAGTTTAGATGGTTCAAAGAGTTGTTGTAAAGGTTTAATGTTTTAATAAAAGTCTTTTGCTTACGTATTGAGTATGGAAAGAGTTCTTCGTGTGTGAAGAAAGTTTTAAACTCTTACTCATTTTAGAATAGTTATTATGCAATGAATGATACGAGTGTCTTTAGTGAGACTTCTCGAATTATCATTTGTCATGTGACGACTCAAGGATGCCCTAACTTGTAGTGTTTACTTGTTGGTTGTAATAGTAAGTTAATGATTTCTTCATTCAATATTATAAATTGTGATCTTGATAGCATGTCTAACTAAATCCAAAACAAGGGTTGTGGGAACCATGAGTAAGTAACTAAGTAATCCTAGCAACTAAGAGATTCTCATATTGTGTTTTTACATATATTTATAGTTCTTTCGCTTGGAAGTATTTTGAACTGTGGCCAATGTAAGAGCTCTCCTTGTTGCTACTTGCCTGACCAAGGAGGTAGTTAATAAGAAAAGAATTATCAACATAGATTTAGAGTGATATTATCTAATAGGCTAGTGTGGATTGGTGAGAAGTAATAACCAAGCAATACATCGATTATGATGTCTAATATGAGATAAAGGTAAGGGTTACTAGTTTGTACACACATAGCCAGACCAAGGTTCGGGGTAAAATTCTCTAGATGTCGGACAAAAGATTTATAGATACATATCTTACCACTTTACATGTAAAACGCTAGGAAAGTATTGCTATTGCTAGGAATACGACGTTATAAACCTGTGGGGAACACATACACCCTAGTTATTCTCACAACTTGATAAAAAGTAAGTATTTACTTTCGGTTACTTGTTAACTTAGATTGTTTAACGATTGTGTTTCATAAATTACTTGTTTTTGAAAGACATTGGCTAAATAGACGTAATTGTGAACTAAAGTTAAGTCTAAACTATTTTTCTCGTTGGATCAATCCCAACATACTACTTGGGTTCTCTACTTGATTACGACCGCTTAAACTTCTTTAGGGAGGTGTAATTTGAGCGTATCATCATATTAATGCAGAATTGCAAGGTTATAACTTATGCTTCAAGATAGTTGAAAGTTAATGAGAAGAACTACCCAACCCATGACTTAGAGTTTGCTGTTGTATTATTTTCTTTGAAGATATGACATCACTACTTGTATGATCTTCATGTCGATGTATTCCTTTATCACAAGAGTCTTCAATACGTATTAACTTGAAAGAGCTCAATCTGAGGCAAAAGAGGTGGTTAGAATTACTCAATGATTATGGTGAGTATTCTTTATCACCCTAGTAAGGCTAATATGGTTGTTGATGCTTTAACTAGGTTGTGTATGGGTAGTACCGCCCACATTGAGGATTAAAAATGAGAGCTAGCAAAATATGTGCATAGACTTGCACGCTTATGAGTTCCACTAATGTACTCCACAAAAGGAGGAGTACTGCTGCTGAATCTTCATTAGTGTTGGAAGTGAAAGAAAAGAAAGACCTAGCACAATTTTGCTTTACTTGAAGGAAAACGTTCATAATAAAAAAGTAATGGATTTTCAACAAGGGGGAGATGGTGTATTGTGGTATCAAGGTAGGTTGTACGCACCAATGTTGTATGATCTCCGAGAGAGGATCATGGAGGATGCTCATAACTCCAAATATTGCATTAATCTGGGTTCCACAAAGATATATAGTGATTTGACAGAGGTTTATTGGTGGAGTAGTATGTAGAAGCGCATTGCAGAATTTGTTGTTAAGTGTTTGAATTGCCAACAAGTTAATGTAGAGCATCAAAGGCCCAATGGTATGTCTTAGAATATAGAACTTCTGGAATAGGAGTGGGAGATTATTAATATGGGTTTCATCAAAGGTTTGTCACGGTCATGTATGCAACATGATACTATTTGGGTGATGGTAGATTGAATGACATAATCATCCCACTTTTTACCGTTAAAGACTACCCATTCAACAGAGGATTATGTCAGGTTATATATTCAAGAGGTAGTAAGACGTCACTGAATCCATATAGGTGCAGAATTTATGACACAATTTCGGAATTCATTAAAGAAAGGTTTGGGTTCAAAGGTGAACTTGAGTATTGCTTTTAATACTCAGACAAATGGGAAAATAGAGCACACTATACAGACCTTAGAGGATATGTTGAGGGCTTGTGTGATTTAATTCAAAGGTAATTGGGATGATCACCCACCTCTAGTTGAGTTTTATTACAACAATAGTTACCACTCTAGCAACCAAATGACTCCTTATGAAGCTCTTTATGGGAGAAGATACAGATCTCCTATTGGATGGTTTGAAATTGTTGAAGTAGAGTTGATAGGACAAGATTTAGTTCATTAATATATGAGAAAGTAAAAGTGATACAAGAGAGGTTGAAAATGGCACAAAGTCGTCAAAAATCCTATGACGTTAGGAGAAGGGAGTTAGAGCTTTAAGTAGATGATTGGGTGTATTTGAATGTTCTATACATTAAAGATGTTATGATATTCGGTAAGAAGGACAATCTTAGTCTATACTCATGGATAGGTATAGGACTAGTGTATACACTTAGTGGTTCAGGATCTATACTCATGGCAAGGTATAGGACGTTCGTGGCACCATGAGGAAAAACGTTGTATCATCATGATAGCAGTTAAGTGATGTTTGTGGGTTAGAGAAACTCCCACATCAGTATTTTGTAATTTTTTATACATCAGAGATATTTGTATTTTTAGATACACACAGAGTTTATATTGTATCCTTCCATAAATACATAGTTATAATTGTATTTTAAATACATAGAGTGGAAAACCGTATTTTAAATCTCTTTTATTGTATATTTATTTACACTGCTTTATATTTAAATGAGTTCAGTTAAGTTGAGCCATGTAAGTTCTTCATTTCCTTTCAAGATTATGTCTTCTTTAACATTCAAAATTATATACTCGTACATTAAAGTATTGATTATAGTTGGTCTGCATCATCTTATGATGCAGAAGCATTTAACCATGATCAGCATCTAGTGCCTCATTGATCAGGTTGAGAACTCAAAGTCTGGTCGTGAGCCTCTTTGCTTTTTTGAGAATACTTTTTATTGCTTTCAATATTTTAGTGTGTGCGTTGTCCTGACATCCATCTCAGTTATTAAAGGTTTCATAGATAGATAATTAGTTCATCTTGTTATTGGCTTATGTTCAGATTTGAGTTGCCACTTTGGCTAAGTTAAATGTTTAGTTTTAAAACATTTTGAATTTAGTATGAGACAGATGAGTTATTAAGCATTTGAATTCTTTCCTTAATTTTTTATGTCTTCAGCTAAGTAAGTAATCCAGGCTAAGGGTTCGCATGGGGTCAACAATGGTTCTCTATTGCCAGTCCTTCCCATGTTTTAGGTTTGGGGCATGATATTAACGACAAGATCTTACCTATATTCAAGATTAACTCAAATCCCAAGGTTCGGGTTCTATACCCCCTTTTAGGGAAGCTCATTCCAAGAATAGTACTCTTTACCACCATATTTAATCTACATTCGGCTAATATCAAGAACAACCTAATGTTTAAGAACACCACATTCACACATAGTATTCTACCAATTCCATGAAATCCTACTAACTAGATCGTTAAGAGTTCTCATTCCCTTATCATTTCTTCCATAGCAACTATAATCTCCCGCATTGCTACTCGAATGCAACTAAGGGCGCCCATTAACTATTTCTCATGGTAAAACCTCGTCCTCCTTATTTATAACCTTAAATGGAATCATCACACCATTACTATAACGATAAGATCATAAACCTTCACTTTCAAACATCACTCACTACTAAAATGACCCATGAAATGATATCTCACATACTCTTTTGAGTTCATTACTATATTATTCTCAACACCTGACATGAGTTCAAATCTTATCATCTCCCCACTCAAATCATATCATCTCCCACCTTAGGTATTATGCTGATACTTGAAAGCTATATACCTATTCCATCATTTCTAAACTGGTCTACATTCCCTTTTAAAAATGTATGTACTATTTTCTCACTTATTATACCTCATTACTTAGTCGATTCTATAACCTTCTAAACATCATGAGCCAATAAAACAAATCATAATCCTAGATTAGGTCTATCACTGCATGAATACTTTGTTCCATTATTTAACACATGAATTAAGTGTCACACCCTAAGGCTACCCTCAGGATGCGGACACAGGACCTAGGATCACAAGTGACCCCAAGATAACTCTGAGCTAGCATATCATAAGAAACTAATATAAATGGAATATAAAATACTTAGCAGATACATGGAATAAATTCTGAATATAAAAATCTGAGATTTTAATAACAAAGGAAATATCAAACTCTAACTAAACAAGAATCTAACTATTTCTTAAATAAAGCCTATACTAACTAGAAATGCTTGATCATGCCCCAGCTAGATCCAGAAAATACTGAAAAATAAAAAATATTGAAAATTAGAAGACTGAAAGCAAAGGAAGATAATCATGTCACTCGTCATGTGACAATGAGGACTCACCGCTGATGTTGCTGAATCGTAGATGAGGAATCGATCTAAGCGTGATCTGTAAGCTGCAAACCTGAACCTACATCACAAGAAAATATAGCACATTGTATGCATTAGTACTTGAAAGGTACTAGGGATGTAGGATAAAGTAAAGTTGAATGATAACATAAATTAACAAGAACTAATGTCATTATATAATTTGAACATGATAAGGATACTAAAAATACTAAACTTAACCTAATTGAATGCAATGACCTAGTTTATAACGTGCGAAAACTAGAAGGTAATTGTAGCGATAACATGGTCAATGAAATAGATTATGAATAAACTGTGGGAGATACTAATAGTTGACGTAAAAATCACATGAGCTAAATGTAGATTCTGATGTATACGCCCAATCAAGACGACCCAATATAATCCGCTAGAGGTATAGAGGCATGAATGGCGTGATCACTAAATTTTTTCACATAGAAGAGACTTACAACCTAAAGGGAAAGTAGTTTTGGGATTTGCAGGTGACTGACCCTAGTCCTCCACTCGGTATTATGCTTCTCGCAATTGATTATGTAATTTAGCAATTTTTAACTAAAATTCTATGATTCTGGATAGTTTAAAATACTGACATGCTAACTGAAAATGAAACATTAATATACTGCTAATGAAATTTTTATAACTGGAGCATGTATAACTGAATGGACTAACCTAGCATGTGCAATTCATGAACTAAAAGATCTACATAGCTAAGGTTTTGAAATTATGAAAGAATGTACACTAAACCACACTAAAAGATTGAAAATCTAATTAGGAACGTTAAAGTAACTAATTTATACTGATCTTTTAATCTTCTAGAAACCTTAGGTCTAAACATGATGTTGAGAAGCAAGTATCTGACCAAATACTAGGGACCTAATGGGAGAAAGGAACCCACTTGTGAAATCCCATATACCCAGTGATAAAATTCACAAAAAAATATTTTGATTTCATGGCTGAAACAATTGAAAATCCTCACATGCACAAGTCTCTGACCAAGACGACGGTGTGCAGGATGGAGGGAGGACCAACCGTCGACTCAAAGACGGCCCATCGACGGAGTTCCGTGTGTGAGGGTCTATCTTACTGCTCAAATTTAAGATAAGTTCAAATTAATTAAGTAAGGGTTTTGGTGGTTAGTTACGGGATTAGGGAATATTAATTAACTAATTTAACACCTCATATAAAGAACCCAACCCTCATTAGTCTAAACATAACTCACAAAATAAACACTCTTCCTTCTCTCTACTTTCTCTCTCTATTGGAAGACACCATTGAAGACTAAGCTAAGTAAGGCTTTGGGGGCTTGAAAGGGACAAATTCATCTTCAAAACTTTGTCAAAACGTTAAGGTATGGGATCTCTTCACCTTTGAGACCTCTTTCCTCAAAGGGTTCATTCAAATTGTTTTCAAATCTAGAGTTTTCAAATGGGTCTCATCCAATTACGAATTTGAAGTTATGAATTGAGTTGTTGATGTTTTATTTAGGTTATATTGACTATATTAACAATTATTTAACTTTATTATAGAAATTTTTGATGGTCTTGCCTAAATTGAAGAACATGATCCTAATTCTCTAACCCTAGGTTGTGATCTTGGCTTATATTGTAGATTGTTCATTCAATTGACTTGATTAAGGGTTGAATTTCTACTAGATTATGTTGTTATGATAATTATGAATGAATTAGGATGTTGTATAGTCTTTCATACTAGTTCTTGAGAAGTGATTTAGGGTATGATGAATTGACTTAATCCTAAGCTTTGATCTATTATCGAATTGTGATGTAGTGATTCTTTTAGCCTTGTGATTATATTTGTTATTGAATTATGGTGACTTTATGACCTAATTGGGTTGAACTAAGGGTTGATGGTAAGACCTTGATGATGAATTGTAAAGGAGACTTGGTAAGTCTTGTGATCCCTATACTATTCTTCAATTATGATTATTGTAATTAAGTCATGATGATTGTGTTGGAGTATGCCTTGTTTAGGATTGATAGGGTGGTATGATAATGAATTAAAATGTCTTGCTTATGGTTATGAGTTTGATTAAGATAAGATATAAGGATGATGGTGATTACCAAGGTGCCTTATTATGAAACAGTATGTTATGTGTTAACCTTACTTATGTGGATTGTGATTAAAGGATTATACTCATGCAATTCCTATTGAACTATTATAATGATTATTATACTAAGGTTAGACCCTATGACCTAGACTAAGTTATGATTGATAAGTAAGGACATTAAAGACATTTCAAGAAGGGACTTAGCTTAGCACCGAGTGATATTGTATGTGAGAGGGTGACACTTTTTCACATAGGGAAGGTAGGGTTCACTAAGGTTATCACGGGGTGGATAGCCTCATGACCCAAATAGGGTGTAGAGTGATGTTATCGATGTTTCCCCAAGCTCCATAACTATGTTGCCAACATAGGAATACTAGCTGGTGGATCCACCTAAATTCTACGTTTCATATTAGGTTCTATCTTGGCCGGTAGACCACCTTCCATCGGTGTTAGGTTTTATGACACCGGATTCCATATTAGCTCATGTGGTCTATGTCGGTTAAGGCAAGTGTTCCCTAAACTAAAATGAAGTAATGAGGTATAAACTAACTAAAGTGACTTGAGGGGTTTGACTAAGCTTAGGTAGGGGTATGTGTCTCTACCTATGCCTTGCACTAGTTTGCCTTGATAGGAACTTTAAGAGGTTAATATTATGTATGTAAATGATGATAAATGTAATTGACCTGATATGATGATTATGATGCTTATGAACATGTAATTGGTCTTTATTGCTAAAGTATGAGTTTATGTGCACTTGATGGTTATGTTATGTGAAGTGAGTTACTATTTATGGTTCTTACTGTGTTACTTGATTGAGTAAGGTTATGGGGTTTTGCTTGGTCATTGCACTTGTTGACTTTATGAGGATTATGATTAGTTGTCTTGCTTTGCTATTGACTTGATAAACTCATGTTCATGCTTGTGATGTTATTACTTGGTGAGAGAGTTATATGAGATTATGGGTTCAAGTATGTTGATATGCATATAGCTTATTTGATTTGTTGAACATGTCTAAATGGTTAGTATAGTTTGTTAATTGTGCACAAGTTCTTAAAAATAGTAAAATGGCATGATTTAACTAAATGTCCATTTTTAACATGTTTGGTTTCTATATATGCATATGGTCTCATACTTAGTAAATGTGGCGTACTAACCCCAATTTCTCCCTTTTTCCCAAACACTTTAGGTTCCGGTCATTGAGGTTTCGTTTGAGGCGATCTAAAAGGAGTCTTGGATATTCTCTCTCATCCAATTGGTAGGTCCTCATTTGGCCGAGGACGATGCCAATATTCGAGCTACGAATTTGCTTAGATATTAAGAAACTTATGTTTACTCTATCTTTCATTTGAGAACAAGTTTTATAAAGTCTATATGTGGCTTACTCTTATTGTTGTAGGGATATGCCCAAGTTGATATCGTCATTTTAGATGGTTATGAGATGAGACGGATTTTATGACTCTATTCTATCCTATATATGTATGTGAAATAAAAGTAGAAGACTAAGTAATCTTCTTATACGAAGGGTCTATGTATAATGGATAATAATACTATTACGTGTATGTAGAGGTCTATGTAAACCTCCAATTAGATATAGTTAAAAGTTTTAAATTCGTCCGTATTTTATACTTCTAAATGCGATGATGATAATTAACGGGCTAGTCTTAGTCCTAAAAGAGGACGCCAACGCCGGTTACGTCTAGGATGTAAACGCGGATGTGACACGAAGTCTTGAGAATGACTCTAGTTAGGAAAGTTGGTTGATAAGTTAGGCATAATCTAATCTTAGGAGGTCTTAAGGATTATTTAGTTAATCTTGAAGAGGGTGTATGGGATTTGTCTTCTAGAATTACTTAATTAAGTCTTTTGATATGCTTAGTGAGGTGAATGTCATATCATATATGTTATGTGTTTTGGTATATTTTATGTGTATGTATCTCATTATAGGTGGTCTTAAGGATCATTTAGGTGTGCCTAGATAGGGTGTATGGGCGGTCCCTCTTTTTCTAACTCAAGTGAGTCTTAGGTAACTTTTAGTGAGGAGACTACATGCTAGATATGACTTAAAATGAAGTTGAAGGACTTCACTGTAACACTGAGGCAATTCACTCTAACAATGAATTAGATTACTGTAAAGATTTCTTGAAAATGTGATAAATTGCCTAAGTGTTATCTTATGTGTTTCTAAGGTGTTAAATGTTTTTCTTATGCTTAGAGTATGATGTTTTAATTAAAATTAATGAAAATCATATAATTTAATAAATGTCCCTTTTTCATGGTTTTCGCATGAGTTCCATACTTAGTGCATCTAATGTGCTAACCCCTTCTTTTCCCTTTTTGACTAAAGTGTAGAGAATTATAAGTCTTGATATTCCATGTAGGATGGATAGGTTTCTAAGGGTTGAAGATGAATTATTAGTGAGTCCTCATCAATTCGAGGACAATATCCACATGTTCATTTTATGTCTTATTCATTATGTTATGTCTTGTATAGGCTTAGTCCCAAGTATTGTATACTACAAAGTTTAGATGGTTCAAAGAGATGTTGTAAAGGTTTAATGTTTTAATAAAAGTCTTTTGCTTATGTATTGAGTATGGAAAGAGTTCTTCATGTGTGAAGAAAGTTTTAAACTCTTACTCATTTTAGAATAGTTATTATGCAATGAATGATACGAGTGTCTTTAGTGAGACTTCTCGAAGTATAATTTGTCATGTGGAGACTCAAAGGATTTAGAGATACATATCTTACCACTTTACATGTAAAACACTAGGAAAGACTCGCTATTGCTAGGAATACGACGTTATGAACCTGTGGGGAACACATACACCCTAGTTATTCTCACAACTTGATGAAAAGTCAGTATTTACTTTTGGTTACTTGTTAACTTAGATTGTTTAACATTTGTGTTTCAAAAATTACTTGTTTTCGGAAAGACATTGGCTAAATAGACGTAATTGTGAACTAAAATTAAGTCTAAACTATTTTTCTCGTTTGATCAATCCCAACATACTAGTTGTGTTCTCTACTTGATTACGACCACTTACACTTTTTTAGGAAGGTGTAATTTGAGCATATCAGCATATTAATGCAGAATTGCAAGGTTATAACTTATGCCTCAAGATAGTTGAAAGTTAATAAGAAGAATTATCCAACCCATGACTTAGAGTTTGCTATTGTATTATTTTCTCTGAAGATATTACATCATTACTTGTATGGTGTTCATGTTGATGTATTCCCTTATCACAAGAGCCTTCAATATGTATTTACAAGAAAGAGTTCAATTTGAGGCAAAAGAGGTGGTTAGAATTACTCAAGGATTATGATGAGTATTCTTTATCACCCTAGTAAGGCTAATATGGTTGTTGACGATTATACTAGGTTGTGTATGGGTAGTACCGCCCACATTGAGGAAGAAAAATTAGAGCTAGCAAAATATGTGCATAGACTTGCACGCTTATGAGTCCGACTAATGTATTCCACAAAGGTAGGAGTACTGGTGCTGAATGGGGCAGAATCTTCATTAGTGTCGGAAGTGAAAGAAAAGAAAGACCTAGACACAATTTTGCTTTAATTGAAGAAAAACGTTCATAAGCAAAAAGTAATGGATTTTCAACAAGGGGGAGATGGTGTATGATCTCCGAGAGAGGGTCATGGAGGATGCTCATAACTCCAAATATTGCATTAATCTGGGTTCCACAAAGATATATAGTGATTTGACAGAGGTTTATTGGTGGAGTAGTATGTAGAAGCGCATTGCAGAATTTGTTGTTAAGTGTTTGAATTGCCAACAAGTTAATGTAGAGTATCAAAGGCCCAATGGTATGTCTTAGAATATAGAACTTCTGGAATAGAAGTGGGAGATTATTAATATGGGTTTCATCAAAGGTTTGCCATGGTCATGTATGCAACATGATACTATTTGGGTGATGGTAGATTGAATGACATAATCATCCCACTTTTTATCATTAAAGACTACCCATTTAGCAGAGGATTATGTTAGGTTATATATTCAAGAGGTAGTAAGACGTCATTGAATCCATATAGGTGCACAATTTATGACACAATTTTGGAATTCATTAAAGAAAGGTTTGGGTTCAAAGGTGAACTTGAGTATTGCTTTTAATCCTCAGACAAATGGAAAAATAGAGCACACTATACAGACCTTAGAGGATATGTTGAGGGCTTGTGTGATTGATTTCAAAGGTAATTGGGATGATCACCCACCTCTAGTTGAGTTTTATTACAACAATAGTTACCACTCTAGCAACCAAATGGCTCCTTATGAAGCTCTTTATGGGAGAAGATACAGATCTCCTATTGGATGGTTTGAAGTTGCTAATATAGAGTTGATAGGACAAGATTTAGTTCATCAATAAATGGAGAATGTAAAAGTGATTCAAGGGAGGTTGAAAATGGCACAAAGTCGTCAAAAATCCTATGATGTTAGGAGAAGGGAGTTAAAGTTTTAAGTAGATGATTGGGTGTATTTGAATGTTCTATACATTAAAGATGTTATCATATTCGGTACGAAGGACAAGCTTAGTCTATACTCATGGATAGGTATAGGACTAGTGTATACACTTAGTGGTTCAGGATCTATACTCATGGCAAGGTATAGGACGTCCGTGGCACCATGAGGAAAAAAAAATACAAAATACTGATGTGGGAGTTTCTCTAACCCACAAAAAATCACTTAACTGTTGTCATGATGATACAACTTTATACATCAGAGATATTTGTATTTTCAGATAAACACAAAGTTCATATTGTATATTTGTATAAATACATAATTATAATTGTATTTTAAATACATAGAGTTGAAAACCGTATTTTAAATCTTTTTGTATTGTATATTTATTTGCACTGCTTTATATTGAAATGAGGTCATTTAAGTTGAGTTGAGTTGAGCCATGTAAGTTCTTCATTTTGTTTCAAGATTATGTCTTCTTTAACATTCAAAATTATATATTCGTACATTCAAGTATTGATTCTAGTTGGTCTGCATCGTCTTATGATGCAGAAGCATGTAAGCATGATCAGCATCAAGTGCCTCATTGACCAGGTTGAGAACTCAGAGTTCGGTCATGAGCCTCTTTGCTTTTTTGAGGATACCTTTTATTTCTTTCAATATTTTAGTGTCGTGTGGTTTATCCCGACATCCATCTCAGTTATTAAAGGCTTCATAGATAGATAATTAGTTCATCTTGTTATTGGCTTATGTTCAGATTTGAGTTGCCACTTTGGCTAAGTTAAATGTTTAGTTTTAAAACATTTTGAATTTACTTTGAGACAGATGAGGTACTAAGCATTTTAATTCTTTCCTTAATTTTTTATGTCTTCAACTAAGTAAGTAATCCAGGCTAAGGGTTCGCATGGGGTCAACAATGATTCTCTATTGCCAGTCCTGCCCATGTTTTAGGTTTGGGGCATGATATTAACGACAAGATCTTACCTATATTCAAACTTAACTCAAATCCCAAGGTTCGGGTTCTATACCCCCTTTTAGGAAATCTCATTCCAAGAATAGTACTCTTTACCACCATATTTAATCTACATTCGACTCATATCAAGAACAACCTAATGTTTAAGAACACCACATTCACACATAGTATTCTACCAATTCCATGAAATCCTACAAACTAGATCGTTAAGAGTTCTCATTCCCTTATCATTTCTTCCATAGCAACTATAATCTCCCGCATTGCTACTCGACAGCAACTAAGGGCGCTCATTTAACTATTTCTCATGGTAAAAACTCGTCCTCCTTATTTATAACCTTAAATGGAATCATCACACCATTACTATCACGATAAGATCATTAAACTTCACTTTCAAACATCACTCACTACTAAAATGACCCATGAAAAGATATCTCACATACTCTTTTGAGTTTATTACTATCTTATTCTCAACACTTGACATGAGTTCAAATCTTATCATCTCCCCACTCAAATCATATCAGCTCCCACCTTAGGTATTATGCTGATACTTGAAAGCTATATACCTATTCCATCATTTCTAAACTAGTCTGCATTCCGTTTTAAAAATGTATGTACTATTTTCTAACTTATTATACCTCATTACTTAATCGATTCTATAACCTTCTAAACATCATGAGCCTATAGAACAAATCAGAATCCTAGATTAGGTCTATCACTGCATGAATACTTTGTTCCCTTATTTAACACATGAATTAAGTGTCACACCCTAAGGCTGCCCTCAGGATGCGGACACAGGACCTAGGATCACAAGTGACCCCAAGATAACCCTGAGCTAGCATATCATAAGAAACTAATATAACTGGAATATAAAATACTTAGCAGATACATGGAATAAATTCTAAATATAAAAATCTAATATTTAATAACAAAGGAAATATCAAACTCTAACTAAACAAGAATCTAACTATTTCTTAAATAAACCTATACTAACTAGAAATGCTGGAACATGCCCCAACTAGATCCAGAAAATACTGAAAAATAAAAAATATTGAAAATTAGAAGACTGAAAGAAAAGGAAGATAATCAAGTCACTCGTCCTGTGACAATGAGGACTCACCGCTGATGTTACTAAAACGAAGATGACGAACCGATATAAGCGTGATCTGTAAGCTGCAAACCTGTACCTACATCACGAGAAAATGTAGCACATTATATGCATTAGTACTTGAAAGGTACTAGGGATGTAGGATAAAGTAAATTTGAATGATAACATAACTTATAAATAACTAATGTCATTATATAATTTGAACATGAGAAGGATACTAAAAATACTAAACTTAAGCTAATTGAATGCAATGACCTAGTTTATAGCGTGCGGAAACTAGAAAAGTAATTGTAGCGATAACATGGTCAATGAAATAGATTATGAATAACTGTGGGAGATACTAATAATTGACATAAAAATCACATGATCTAAATGTAGAGTCTAGTGTATACGCCCTATCAAGACGACCTAATATAATCCGCTAGAGTTATAGAGGCATGAATGGCGCTATCACTAAAATATTTCCCATAGAAGAGACTTACAACCTACAGGAAACGTAGTTTTGGGACTTGCAGGTGACTGACCCTAGTCCTCCACTCGGTATTATGTTTCTCGTAATTGATTATGTAATTTAGCAATTTTTAACTAAAATGCTATGATTCTGGATAGTTTAAAATACTGACATGCTAACTGAAAATGCAACATTAATGTACTGATAATGAAATATTTATAACTGGAGCATGTATAACTGAATGGACTTACCTAGCATTTGCAATTCATGTATTAAAAGATCTACATAGCTAAGGTTTTGAAATTATGAAAGAATGTACACTAAACCACATTAAAATACTGAAAATCTAATTAGGAATGTTAAAGTAACTAATTTATACTAATCTGCTAATCTTCTAAAAACCTTAGGTCTAAACATGATGTTGCGAAGCAAATATTTGACCAAATACTAGGGACCTAATGGGAGAAAGGAACCCACTTGTGAAATCCCATATACCCAGTGATAAAATTCACAAAAAAGATATTTTGATTTCATGGATGAAACAATTGAAAACCTTGTTGGGTATTGGAAAACTTTGGTCGACACATTCTCCTATTTGGTTCTGAGTTTTATCGATTATTAGAGAAAAAAATTGTGTTGGGTAGGTTCTAATTTCTCACTAGTCTATAACTACCAAAAACTAAGTAGTTTAGGGTCTAAACGACATATTTTGGGTTTCCAACACATAGGGGGGAAAGACCAAAATGGGCCTACTTAATGACATGACGCTTTGGACAAACTTCTTACAGGTCGTCAAAGGGACCACATAACATCAAGGTTGGTTGTGGTGTTAGCACAGTAGCTACTAGTTTTAGGTGCTTCGACCATGATCCATTACCAAGGCTCGTGTGAAGGAGCACAGATAGTGAAATTCGACGTGGTTCTTCACTTGGGTTTGTGGTGTACTGGCTCAGGTCTACGGAACCTCCAATTGTACATCATCAAGAACCTGTAGGGTCTATGAGGTGGTATGTGGACCGTGAAAGGTTATGTGGTCCATCTTTACTTGTCTATTGAAGTCCACAAGCAAGTCAACGCACCGTGCACCCTATCATGGTCCATAAACCCTATCGTGGTTCATTGGTTCAGGAATTTTTTTGCTCCATTTTTTTAAATCTTATTTTTGAGGTGTTACATTACCTCCCTCTTGAGAACATTCGTCCTCGAACTAAGACTAAATTAGCTAACAAGAGAGGGTAGGAACTGCAAACCCTACCAATAAACACTAGAAACTGATTTCTGACTGAATTAAGTTTAAAGGACATGTGAACATATGCATGATTGACTTAAAAACTGAAGATGAACTATTACCTCAAGCTGGAATGGAATTGGATGGAAAGAGGATAGGATAGTTGGCCTTTATGTCTTCTTTTTCATCCTAAGTAGCTCCCTCTACGGACTAACTTCTCCACAAAACCTTAACTTAATTAACTTCCTTGTTTCTCAACCTTCTAAGTCGATGATCAAGGATCTCAATAAGAACATCCTCATACCTGAGTCTATCTTGCATAACCACATTCTCTATTCGCACTATGGATGTAGGATCACTCCCACACTTCTGTAACAATGAAATGTGAAAAATAGGATGCTCTGCTGCTAGTTCTGCTGGAAATTCTAACTCCTAAGTCACGTTACCAACTCTTTTTAATATATTGCAAGGGTCTACTTAAGTAGGACTGAGCTACCCTTTCTTACCAAGTCTCAACACCCTCTTTATAGGTGACACTTTCAAGAAAACCCAATCATCAACTTGGAACTCTAATTCCCTTATCCTTACATCTGCATAAGTGATGAGTCCTCAAATTGGACTCATCTAGGGACTTATTTTAATGAAAATAGTGTCCTCAATTATTTATTTTATTCTGATATCTAATAAAAACTCCAAAGTTTCAGGTATTTGAGGATTTGGTATGAGCACGAATACAAAGGCACAGAATGGAAGAAAAACAAAGAAAAAAGGCTGAAGATGTAAAGGTGTGCATGACCAAGCACACTTGGCGATCTGCATATAGAGAAGTTATGCCTTCTATTACAGCAAGTGAGCCCTGGAGGAAGTGGATCAAAAGGCTATGAAAAGGAGCAGTCGGAGCTTCACTGATTAGTTCCGCAAAGAAAAAATTTTCGCCCATCTATCCAGAACACATAGACAAGGAAGACAACGTGCAAGCAGAGATGAACTGAAAAAGGGGAGATTCGCTAAATCACTCGATGAATCATGACTAACTGCACCTAAAGATTCACCAGCACAATTATGATGTCTATAAATACTGAACTCTTTTATTATTTAGATATATAAATTTAGATAGTCAAACAATTACACTTGATATTTTCTTTTAGAAACTTTGTTCTTAAGTTTTTTCTCATGTTTGAAGAGGGTTTTTGTGGAAGCTTGAAGAAAGAAACTCTTCTTCCAATTTTGGAAGTAGGTCTTCTCCATTTACCTTCCTTTGCTACTTTTAAGGTTTAATCTCTTATACCCACTTGATTCCTTTATCTTTTTAAGTATATTTTATTATTGTTTTATGTTTGGCTAAAAACCCCATTCTTTGGGCGTGATATAGCAATTATGGGTTGATTAATTTGTTGGGTCTTCTAGGCTTTTCGCTTAGATTGCATTTTAATGGTGATTTCACCTAGTGGTTGTGGTTTAATCAAATGGGTTGTAGTTGCAAATACAAAACAACCCAAGTGTTTTTGGCTTGCTCGAGAGAGAAGTCGTGAAACTAAGACCACTAGAATGATCTCCTGAGGAGTGGATCGACATGAGGTTCAACTTGAGAGGGTGAGCCCTAGTTCCATATCCAAGCACTCCTTTAAAAATAGCGAGTGTGGATAATGCATTGACTGGATAGTTTAGAAGAGTGGTGTCCGAAAGGAACCCATTTGTATTGGGTAAGTTGCTTAAGAGGGAATTTGCTTTCACCTAAAGCTTAGCCTAGTCACCTTTGTTTTACAAATTAGCTACCAAAAAACATGTACCCACCACTTTTATATTCATATATAGCCATCACACCCCAAGAACTATCCCCCATACTTAATTTTCCCTTTAATTTTTGCATTCTACTACTCGTGACAAACAAACCTTGATATTTGACACTTTGGTATCACAAACTGATATTAATTTGCTTTAATATTCGAAAATATGTTAAATTATCACTATTTAGAATAAAATTCTAAGTAGCTAATAATTTCAATACCACTCCCTTAGGAAAAGAATCCAAACCGTGGTTGGGTTACTATACTCACTTCGATTCTTAGACACTCAGACTATAGGCTAGTGTCATTGATCACGAGCATAAAATAAATATGTATTAAGAGTTCTAAAGACTAGGGGTTGTCTTAAGTCTATCTTAAATGAGTTGAAATTTCTCCATAGCATCATGAACTAATTCTGGACCTATCTTCTACACCTACTTCAAACCAACCAACTGAAGATCTATATCTACGCCCATACAGTTTCTCATAAGGTTCCATCTAAATGCTGGAATGGTAGCTATTATTATAGGCGAAGTCCATATATAAGAGGAAGGTGACCGTCCCACCTACACTTAAAATCAATCCCACAAGCTCTCGACATGGTCTCTAAGGTGTGAATGGTACACTTTGCCTAACCATCTATCTGTGGATAAAATGTTGTGCTAAGATTAATTATGAGTCCTAGATTTGGATTCATTTAGGGGTTTGTTTATATAGATTTAGTATCCTCAAATGCATAATTTTTGACAATAGTAGTATATGTTAAATCCTCTATTTTTCAGGTTTATGGTTGAGGGACTAAACAAGGACACAAACACAAAAAAGGAATAAAACAACTTGAAGAAATGAAATAAGATAGGCCTGAGGATCGCCAAGAGCACTTGGAGTGTCACCGAGTAGCTTATGAGACAGCCTAAAGTTCTAGTGTGCAAATCCATGAAGGAATCTTTTAGCTAATTGCCAAGTAGTTCTGCCAAGAAAAATTAGATTGCCCAATTTATAGATATTAAGGATTTTGAATGCCAAGGCAATATGTCATTGGACTATGTTAAAAGGAGGCTCACCAAGTGATTCGGCGAGCCCGACTTACTTTATATATTTTGAACATTTAGCTTTACATCTTTTAATCATTTTTTGACTAATCGAATTTCATATCTGGGTGGTTAGAACTATTTTCTATAGTTTTTCCTTATCTTTGAAGGATCGTAGATGTTCACTTTTGAGAAATTGAAAGTGGGTCTTTGAGAATCATCAAATTTGGAGAATTGTAAGGATGAAATCACCCTTACATGGTTGATGGATAATCAATTTGGTAACTATTTTACCTTTTCATAATGTCTAGCTAAAAACTCAAATTTTGGGGTGTGATCATGTGACTATAGGCTGAGCGTATTTCTAATTGTTACTCTAAATGCTATTTAAAAGTGAGTTTAATCATTAGCTGTGGTTTAATTTAAGAATTGAAGTTACAAATGCAGTTGTATGTTTGTGTTCTTGGCTTGATCAAGAGAGAGGTTTTAGAAATATGGTTTTTTTATTAATAGATTGAGGGTATTAGGTTGTTGTGGGTTCAGCTCGAGAGAGTGAATCCTAAACCCACTTCCACATATTTATCTTGAGAGATTTAATGAAGTACAGTATGTGATGCTCTTACTTTGCATGCTTGTTGATGTTCAAAAAAAATCACCTAATTTGGGGTAATTGTTAGAGATAATACTACCTTCCTTATAGTGCAGCCTACTTATTAATATCTAGCTACTTACTTGTAACATTTCAAAAACGTAAGACATGTCGTTAAGCCTAACATAGGTGTATGGAAGGCTAGAGACTTTTTTTAAAGTTAGTTACATGAATATAGGTCAATTACGAAGTTTTGGACTCAAAATGTTCAAGAACATCCATGACGTCCGAAAGTTGGTTCAAAGAGGTGCTAGTGTACCTTGGCCTATTTGACTAGCTATTAAGAGTCAGAATTTAATGAAATCTCATGGAAAGGTGAGTAACAAGTGTTAGGAAGGTTTCATGGTAGAAACGTCCGGGTACGACTCCCCAAGGACCAACCAAGGGCCCGTGAGGAGGACCTTTGTGGGATTGGCAACACTGCCTGGGCAGTGTGCATCGACGGTGTGGCTTACGGTCCGTGGGTGGACCAATGGACTGTTGGTGCCACCGTTTCTCCACACTTGGCCAGGTGGTGGCCGTGTGCATCAACGGGGTAACCGACAGCCCGTGCATGGACCAACGGACCGTCGATGCCACCGTCCTTCATCACTGAGCCAAACCTTTGTGGGGGAGCAGTTACAGAACTGTCGACGGGCCGTAAGTGGACTGACGGGGCGTTGATGCCTCCGTCGTCCCACACTTATACTGCTGTAGGAAGTCCCCGGCTGCACAAGTATCTGACCGAGACGATGGATGTGCATCATGGAGGGGGGCAAGTCCGTCGACCCACAGACGGACCGTCGATGGGGTCTCGTCTGTGAGGTTAGGTAAGTTTCCTTTAATTAAGTAATTTAATTAGTTATGTGTTTGGTTAGTTAATTAAGGGATTAAGAGAGGTCTAATTAAGTTAGTTAGTCACCCTATAAAGTCCCTAACCTCACTTAATCTAAACACAACTCTAAAATAAATTACTCTACCTTCTCTCTGCTTTCTCTCTCTATTGGAAGACTCCATTGAAGGTATGTTTAGGAGGTGATTTGGGGGCTGCAAAAAGGGTGGATTCATGTTCAATTTCTCATTAAAACATTAAGACATGGGATCTCTTTACCTTTGAGACCTCTTTCATCAAAGGGTTCATCCAAATTGATTTCAAAATTTGTGATTTCTAATGGGTTTCATCCAATGCCGAATTTGATGTTATGAATTGAGTTGTTGATGTTTCTTTTAGGTTGATATAAGTTGATTAACATGTATTATAACTTAATTGGAGTAATTGTTGATGGTCTTGCCTAAATTGAAAAACATGTTCCCAAGTCCTTAATTCTAGGTTATGTTCTTGACTTAGATTGTAAATGGTTCATTCAATTGACTTGCTTAGGGGTCGAATCACTTGTAGATGATGTTGATATTCTGCTTATAAACAAATTAGTATGATGGTTAGTCTTTAATACTAGTACTTAATAGGTGATCTAGGGTATGATGAATTAACGAAATCCTAAGCTTTGATCTAGTATTGAATTGTGGAGTAGTGACTCTTCTATACGTGTGATAACATTGGTTGTTGAAGTATGGTGATTTGATGACCTAACAGGGTTGAAGTAAGGGTTGATGGTAAAACCTTGATGATGGTGAAATTGTGAAAAAAGACTTGGTAAGTCTTGTGACCTTATCCTTTGTTTCAATTACGGTTAATTGTGATTAAGTCATGATGATTGTGTTGGAGCATGCCTTATTTAGGATTTATAGGTTTGTATGATGTTGAATTGAAATGTCTTGGTATGGTTGTGAGGTTGATTAAGATGTAAAGTAATAAGGGTGATGATGATTGACAAATGTGCTTTATTATGAAAGGCTATAAAGTGTTAACCTTACTTATGTGAATTGTGGTGAAAGTCTTTTACTCATGCAATTCCTATTGAGCTATTATAATGATGATTATACAGGGCTAGAACCTTTGACCTAATCTAAGTAATGATTGATAAATAAAGATTAAAGACATTTCAAAAAGGGACTAGCTTAGCACCGAGTGATCTTGTATATGAGAGGGTGACATTTTCCCACATAGGGAAGGTAGGGTTCACTACGGTTCTCACGGGGTGGATAGCCTCATGACCCAAATAGGGTGTAGAGTGATGTTTCCTATGATGCCCCAAGTTACATAAATATGTTTCCACCATAGGAATACTAGCTAGTGGATCCACCTAGAATGCTATTTTACGTTAGGTTTTACCTTGGCCGGTAGACCACCTTCCATCGGTGTAAGGTTTTATGACACCGTATTCCACATTAGCTCATGTGGTATATGTCGGTTAAGTAAAGTGTTCCCTTAGCTAAAATGAAATAATGATGTATAGGCTAACTATGGTGACTTGAGAGGTTAGACTTAGCTTAGGTAGGGTTATAGGACTCTACCTAGGCCTTGCACTAGGTTACCTTGATAGGAGCTTTAGGAAGTCAATATTATGTATGTAAATGATAATAAAAGTAAATGACTTCACATGATGATTATGATGCTTATGAACATGCAATTGGTCTTTATTGTTAAAGTATGAACTTATGTATGTTGAAGGTTATGTTATGTGAAGTAAGTTACTATTTATGATTCTTATTTGGTTACTTGATTAAGTAGGGTTATGGGGATTTGATTGGTCATTGCACTTGTGGCTTTATAAGGGTTATGTTGGTTGTCTTGATTTACTATTCACATGATTAACTCTTATCTTTGTTTGTAATGTGATTACTTGATGTTAGGTTTATGTGGGATTATGCGTCCAAGTATGTGATATGCCTATGGTTGATTTGACTTGATTAAGCATGTTTAATTTGTTGGTCTAGTTGTTGATTGTGCATAAAGATATGAAATGACATGATTTAACTAAATGTCCATTTTTAGCATGTTTGATTGTTATATGTGCATATGGTCTCATACTTAGTACATATGGCGTACTATCCCCATTTTCTCATTTTTTCCCAAACACTTTAGGTTCCGGTCGTTGAGGTTTGGTTCGAGGAGATTGAGAAGAAAGTTTGGATACTCTTATCATCCAACTGGTAGGTCTTTATCATCCCGAGGATGATGCCGATATTCTACCTACGGATTTGCTTAGATATCATGACATTTATGTTGACTCTATCTTTCATTTGAAGACAAAGTTGTATAAAGACTATATGTGGTTTACTTTTATTGTTTTAGGGAGATGCCCATGTTGTACTGTCATTTTAGATGGTTTATGAGATGAGACGGATTTTATGACTCTAATTCTATCTTATATATGTGTTTGAAATAAAAGTAGAAGACTAAGTAATATTCCTATACGAAGGGGTCTATGTATACTTGATATTATACTATTATGTGTATGTAGAGGTCAATGTAAACCTCCGATTAGATATAGTTAAAATATTTTAATTTTTCTGCATATTTTAGCCAATGAATGTTATGATGAATGCTAAGAGGCTACTCAAAGAGGATGACAACGCCGGTTACATCTAGGGGGTGCTCCTAGGATGTGACATTACTAACAATTGCAATTAACCATATTGTCTATATTTGCCTATCATCAATCACATCACAAAAATCGTCTCATTATTGTTATTTTATTTTTTTATTACTATTTGCAATTGATAATTACAAACTAAAACACCATCAAACATACATGTCACCCCTTTGATTTGATATGTTTTTTTCGATAATGTCTATTCCAATAGCTTATTAGATGACATTCATACTTCTTAATTGAATTCAAAAATGTAATTATCCCTGTAGGATACAGTCCCAACTTTTTTAATTGGGCTTTATACTTATTTATGATCTATTACACTTAGCGTTGGATGCAACGCCGATCATATCAATGTTGTACTGAACAGAACTACTGATTTGAGCATGAGTACAAGGTAATGGAAACAATGCAGAGTCTTTATGACCTGAAAGGATGGTTTCTCCCCTTATTTCTGACACCACCCGAGGTGGATTGAGGGAGGAGCTCCCATTAAAAAGAAGGACTTGAACATCACCTCTCTGTATTGATTCAGCTTTTTTAGTATCTCCATAATACCTTCACATAATGAGTGCATCCTCCGCTACAAAAATACGGCCTGCCTTGTATCCATCATCGCCAATAAGCGGCTTAGTTTTGACTAATCATTGAGCAAGAGATGGAAATGAGGGCCAAATAGGCCTAGACTTCCCTTCCTTTCTTGGTGCGGATCAAGAGTCATGTCAAAGATATAGAGTTCCTCCTGACGAGAAGAGGGACACAGAGGTCACCTATACATCCTCAACAAATATCTGGCATATAGAGTCCAAGTACACACGACATAAGACAGATAGGAAGAGAGATGCTCTGTTGGATGCATCCCTGGAGGTTGATATTAAGTCTTACTTGTAGAGGGATATTTTCCTATTCAGTCTTCTGGACTTTATGTATACCTGCTACCACTCCTTCTCAGGCCCTAGGTTCTTCTGTTTCTTTCAAACCTCTAAGGATCACTCGGTCCATGCTGCTTAAGATGGGGAACCTATCCCATTCTATCAGTTTGCGGGCTTCCTTTCTAGAGACTGAGGTACCTTGTATGATTGAGAGAATCATCTTAGCTACTTTGATGCCCTTCAAGACATTTATTGATGCTGTCATAACGAGAGTAGAGACTTCTGAGAGTCGATGAGGAGCTTTTTCTGAGATTATAACTTTGAAAGCTGAGGTTGCTGATTTGAGGAAGGATGTGGACATATGAAGTCCATACACTTCACATTACTTTGTAGATCAGATGAAGACCCCGAGGATCCGAGTGCTCCGGTACCTCCTGCTACTTTGGAGGATGTTGTTGCTGTCGAGTCTGAGGCTGAGACTGGTGAGAAGCAGTTGGATGAGCAAGAGGCTATTTTGTATGATGATTTAGATAACTTTGAGGGTTCCATGTTTGAGACTGACCGATAGGCTTCTTTGAGTGACATGTCTTGGTAGGCTATAGGGTACTAGTGTTGATGGGACACATGACATTGATGCCCAGACTGATGGAGTGATTGCATAGGTGGTATTATTGTTTACCTCCAACTCTGTTGTTTTATTGGCTTTATATTATTTTTTGTTGTGTTTGAGGACGACTTATGTTTCTTTTGTGGGTTGGGTTAGGTATTTTCATACCTACCTCTTTTGTTTTGATTTTGTTGGTGAGTATTTCATAATGTGTTTTGTGATTTATTTATGTACTTTTGGTTTTAATCTTGTGAATTTCGTGGATATTTGAGCTTGTGGATTTTTTTTATGAATGAAAATGGTTTCTGATAAATTTTGAAATAGTTTTGGCACCTCTTATATGTTTGATTGTGTCTATTCTAATTCTAATTTGTGTAACGGTGATGATCAATACTGATGACTTAAATAGTACTCTTAATCAACAAATTGAATCACGTCTATGATGAGGCCAATGAAGTTTCATAGACAATATGTGAACTTTTAGTATCTCATTTTGACTAGCCAGTTATCGCATGAGCCTCTTGTGATGAACATTGCATACTAGTAAAAGTGTGGAGTCTTGTTTGATATTTGTTTCAATAAGTTATTTATTGAGATTACTTTGAACCTTTTGTGATGACACCTAGATTTTGCCCAATTGGTCTGGTTGACTAAGTGATTCCAGCTCTTGAAATGATCTTAGGCTACCATTTTGAAGAGTGAAATAATTTGAAATTATACCAATTGTTTGGCCAACACTCTGAGATGTCTTAACCTTGCTTAAACCCCTTGGGCTTTATCCATTTTCTTGGAAGAAACATGAACACTTGTGATCCCTCTTTATCTCCCATAACCCTCATGAAGTGTGGTTGGTTTGAATAGAGAAATTAGGCTGGGGTTATTGTCAAAAGAAAAGTTAAATTAAGAAGTATGAAAAATACCTTTTTGCAATGGTCTTGAAAAAGTTGGAACCCCTCCATATAAAAAGAAGTGAAAGAAAAAAGAAAGTGAAAGAAAAAGAATCAAAAAGGTTGTGAAATAATATTATGAAAGTTGCAAAAATAATGATCAAAATGTCCTGTAGTCCATTGGAAGTTGAATAATGGGGTAAATTTTGAGAATGATCAAAATGTTGAAGAAGAAGAAGTAAGTGTTGTTCAAACTAAATTTCACGAGGGTAGCAACCACTGAGCCTAAATGACTATACTTTTACACTCATCTCCACTACAAGCCTTGAAAAGACCTTTGTCATCTTGAGTGAGCTGAAACTAGTGTTGATTGGAATGTGGGTGTGAGAGTTGTATGTGATTGGTAAACTACAAATTGTTGAGTAATTGTGTGATATTATGGAATCATCTTTGTTGTGAGGTCATTTAAGTACCTTTGTTGAGCTTGAACTTATATTTGAAGAAACTATTGCGAACTTGAGCATCTTTGATAATGGTGAGTCACAACTTGAATCTTTGAGTGCACAACTAATCCTTGCATGAGTAGTTGACTCGTCTTGTGTGAATTGATGTTGAGTCTTAGCACTGTTTAAGACATCCTTTTTGAACTGCTCAATTTGAGTTTTACTCGAGGAAAAGCAGAAGTTTAATTTTGGGGTGATGATGAGACATGGATTTGGACACATTTAGGGATTTTTTTATATAGATTAAGTGTTGTCAAATGCTTAATTTGTGCCAATAACTGATGTTAAATCCTAAATTTTCAGGCATATGGATTGAGGAACAAAACAAGGACACTAACAAAAAATGGAACAAAACAAGATGAAGAAATGAAGAAGGTGAGCCTGAGGATCGTTAAGAGCACTCGGTGTGTCGTCGAGTGGCTTATTTAACCGCCTAAAGTTCCGTTGTG
The DNA here is from genome assembly GCA_016801875.1 of Solanum sitiens. Taxonomy (NCBI): domain Eukaryota; kingdom Viridiplantae; phylum Streptophyta; class Magnoliopsida; order Solanales; family Solanaceae; genus Solanum; species Solanum sitiens. Next base: position 425,849 of record JABWTJ010000525.1, on the reverse strand, counting down.
CAAAGCACTGAAGGAAGAAACCAATTTGGCAATGAAAAGTAGAATTCGGCGAATCGCCGAGTAGTTCCGAAAAGAAAAATTAGATCCCCCAAGTTACATACTATGAGGATGTGGAATGCCAAGGAAAAAAGGCGATGGACTAGGGAAAAGGTTGGCTCGCCGAGTGGTTCGGTTAGCCCGACTTACATCTCCAAAAGGACTTTTGTAGCTTATTTTTGGTGACTTTATATATGATTTTGAACATTTGTCTAAATACCTTTTCATTGTTTTTTGACTAATTAAATTTCATATCTAGGCAACTTAGAAATATTGTCTATAGTTTTTCCTTAGCTTTGAAGGATCGAAGAGATTCACTTTTGAGAAATTTGAAGTGGCCCTTTGAGATTCATCAAATTGGAGCATTGTAACGACAAAATCAATCTTACCCAGTTGATGGATAATCAATTTGGTAATTGATTTTCTTTTTTATTATGTCTAGATAAACCGCCAACTCTTGGGGTGTGATCATGTGACTATAGGTTGATTTGGTGTATGGGTATTACTATTTATAGTTTAAATGTTATTTAAAAGTGAGTTTAATCATTATTTGTGGTTTAATTTATGAATTGTAGTTGCAAATACATTTCAATGTTTGTGTTCATGGCTTGATTGAAGAAATGTTTTAGAACTAAGGTTTTTGGTTAGTGGCTTGTGGGTATTTCGTTAATTTGGGTTCAACTCGAGAGAGAGAATCCTAAACCCAATTCTACACATTTAGCTCAAGAGAGTGAAAAGATTAAGGTGTATCATGTTCTTATTTTGCATGATTGTTGATGTTCGAAAGAAATCACCTGATTCGGGGTAATTGTTCGAGAGAAAATTACCTCACTAATATGTAACTATTTACTAATAGTTGCAATTAACCATATGTTGATATCTTCTATTATTACAAGAATCTGTATCATTAGTATTTCATAGTTTTTGTGATTGATTATAGTTGATAATTACAACCTAAACTCCCCCATCTGACATTTTTGTCACCCCTTTGATTTGATATGTCTTTTTCCGCTAATGTCTATTCCTATAGCTGAGTAGACCACATTTATACTTCTTAATTGAATTCAACTTGTTGAGTTACTTGATTGAGTAAGGTTCTGTTCCTTGGTCATCGCACTTGTTGACTTAATGAGGGATCATGGATGATTTTCTTGCTTTATTATGATATGATGAACTCTTATTCATGCGTGTGATGTTATTACTTGATCATAGGGTTGTATTAAATTATGGGTTAAGGTATGTTGATATGAATGTTACTTGTTTAGGACTTAATGAATATGTCTTGTTGATTGGTTTGGTTTGCTTGATTATGCATAAGGCTTTCTAAAGGAAAAATAGCATGTTTTAATGATATGTCCCTTTTTAGCATGATTTGATCTTATATGTGCATATGGTCTCATACTTAGTACAAGTGGGGTACTAACCCTATTTTATCGCTTTTCCCCAATAGTTTAGGTTCCGGTCGTTGAAGTCTCTTTGAGACGACTTTGAAGAAGACTTGGAATTTCTCAATAATCTAAGCGGGTAGGTCCTCACTTTCTGAGGGTGATTCCAATATCAAGCTTATGAAGTTGTTTTAGTTTTAAGACTCTTATGTTCTTTCTCTTTCATTGGAGTACGGATTGTATAGCCTATATGTGGCTCTTTTACATTGATGTATGGGATATGCCCAAATTTCTATAATATTGTTAGATGTTTATGAGAAGAGACACTCTTTAAAGACTATGTTATATCTTATATATACTTATGTGCAATAAAGTAGAATAATATGTAATCTTCCTATACGAAGGGTCTATGTATACTCGATACGAATATATTATGTGTATGTAGAGGTCTATGTAAACCTCAACCATGACTAATATCCAAGTTCACATAGTACATCATTTAAGAATACATATCATCATACTTTAACCATAGAGACCAAATACATGTTCATAACAGCAAACAACATCACATAATGTCATTTACATGTGAGATCATCATATTATTATCATTTGCATTCATTAACGTTTACATACATGAGAACATCCTCCTAAGACTTCCCTCAAGGCTAACTAGTGTAATGTTTAGGTAGAGTCACATACCCCTACCTAAACTAAGATAAACCCCTTAGGTCATCCTAGTTAGAGTTCATTCATAATTTCATTTACCTTTTGGTAACATCTTGCCTTAACCGACATAGGCCACATGAGCTAATGTGGAATCCGGTGTCATGGAACCCTTCACCAAAAGAAGGTGGACTACTTGCCAAGGTAGTACCAAAACATAAATATAGCAACTACGTGGATCCACTAGCTAGTATTCCTATGGGGGCCACATAGTTCAAGAACTAGGAGATATAATTGGGACCCTCTTTATGCTACATGCATTAGTCTCCAATCTCAAGAGTACATTAGTGATCCTACCTTCCCTATGTGGGAAAGGACACTCCTCACTCTTGTTCACTCGGTGCTAAGCTAGAGTCCCTTTTTGAAATGTCTTTAAGTCTTTATTAACAATCATAGCTTAGTTTAGGTCATAGGGTTTATCCCTTGTATAATCATCATTATCATAGCTCAATAATAACTGCATGAGTATAGTCCTTTCAATACAATTCATACAAGTGAGGTTAGCACATTTACATCATAATTCATAATAAGGCACATTGGTAGTCATTACCATCCTTATAAAATTTACATCTTAGTCAACCTCATAACCATAATCAAGACATTTCAATTCTACATCATACCAACCCTATCAATCCTAATACAAGATATATTTCATTGAACGTCATCACTTAATCTCAACTAACCAAAATTGAAGTAAAGAATAGGGATCACAATACCGACCATGTCTCCTTCATAATTGATCTTAAAGGTCTTACCATCATCCTTTAACTCAACCCAACAGGTGAGTAATATCATCACACAAGAATAACCAATATGATAACAAGTCCAATTGAATTATTATATCACAATTCATCACTAGTTCATAGCTTAAGATAAAAGACTTAGGTCAAATTCACAACATACTTCATAACCTATATCAACTTCTCAAGAACTACCATGATAGGACTATAATTTATCGTAATCGATTTATAATTGATACAATAACATCATCTAGTAGCAAAACAAATAACCATGTACATTGAACCAACATTACACAATTCATATTAAGATCATAACCTAGGGTTACGGGGAATGGGTCATCTTCTACAATTTATACCAATCCATCAAGAGACAACATAACTAAGTTAGAATACATGTTAATCTATCAAAAATATGCACACAAACATAAACAAGGTAATTCACAGGATCAATTTCGAGATTGGGAAAGACCAACATGAAAACTCAACTTTTGAAATCACTTTGAAGGAACCGTTTGGGGAAAGGAGTCCCAAAGTTGAATTAGATCGCTTACCTTAATCTTTTATTAATATTGATGGAGAAATTCGCCCCTTTACAGCCCTTGAACCCTCCCGTAGCTTAGTTTTCAATGGAGTTCTTCAATTAAATAGAGAAAGAAGAGAGAAGGAAGAGAATTTGGGTTTGTGAGTTATGAGAGCTAAGGTTAGTCTAATGGGGTTGGGGTCTTTATATGGGGTGTTAATTAACTTAATTAGACTTCCAATAACCACAAACTAACGACCTAGCCCCTTAATTAATTAATTACAACCAATTAAAAATGTGCAGTAAATTCATACCCTCACACACGAGACTTCGACCAACGGTCCGTCTATGAGTTGACGACCCCTGCCCCCCTTCTGTGCTTCACTTAGTCGATGAGTTTAGAGACTGGTCCAAATGGATCATTAGACAAAATAGATAATTTTTGGTTGAAGTATGGCATTGATGTCCCATCGATCAACACACGCCCCATTGATTCCCATCGTGGGTGCACACTGCCAAGGCAGTGTTTTTGACTCCAAAACAAAAGGGTCATCGTCAAGGGCCCTTGGTTGGTCCTTGGAGAGTCGTACCCGGATGTTTCTACTATGAATCAACCCTAACACAAGTTAAACACCCTTCCACTAAATTTCATGAATTTCCAACTTCGAAAAGCTAGTCAATTAGACTAAGGCATGCTAGTACCTCATTGAACTATTTTCCGAACGTCATGGGCGTTCTTTAATGTTTTTGTTTCTAAACCTCCTAAATGACTTATATACATTAAATTAGAGCTCAAAGAAGTGTCTAAGCCTTTTCACACCTATGTTAGGCCCTAGAACACATCTTAGATTTTTGAAGTGTTACATTAACCCCCCCTTATGAACATTCGTCTCCGAATGACACTAAAATCTTAGAAATGAAGGAATAGACCAAAGACTAACAGCCCAAGCAACAACAATACATGACAACATGAGTTACAACATCAATCATATCATTTACACAAGGCAATTCAAATACATCAATTACCACACATAAGGCTCAACATTACATTATGATGATCATCCTTCTCACAACAACAAGAGCTCAACATACTTTACATGAGTCAATTATGCCAAAGTTTAACTTACCAACATGCTATATATCATTTCATAAAGACTCACCATATCAAAATGCACAACATTACTCAAAACAAGCCAAAGAGAAATATCGACAATTGTTAAGTTAAATAGGCATATTTAATTGTACTTCACTGTAACCACATAAAAATGCACATATTTGCAAAACTTCTCCAAAAATCAAGAAACTTCAATTTTTATTCATTATTTTCATTATTAAGAAGAATGACCAACCTTAGTTATCAAAAAGTTAAGGGTAACGGGACTTCATGTCGGCCTCGGCCTCCCATGTTTGACCCTCAACTAGGTCATTCTTCGATAACACCTTTACGGAAGCCACCTCTTTGTTCCTCAACTTCTTTACTTTCCTATAAAGAATTTGAACCGGAACCTCCTCATAGGAGAGTTTATCCTTCATACCAAGACCCTCAATAGGAAGAATAGACTCGGGATCACCGATACAGTTCTTAAGCATAAAAACATGGAAAATCGGATGAACCGAAGTCAATTCATTAGGGATCTTCAACTCATAGGCAACCTTGCCAACCCTTTGCAAGATTTCATAGGGACCCACATAAAGAGGACTCAACTTTCCTTTCTTGCCAAATCTAACCACCCCCATCATAGGTGAAATTTTCAAGTACACTTTATCGCCTTCTTCAAACTCTAAATCCCTTCTCCTATTATCGGCAATAAGACTTTTTCCGACTAAAGGCTTTTTGCAGACGGTTCCTTATGATATTAACTTTCTCCAAAGTTGTATAAATAAAATCAGGACCGAGAATCGAAGATTCACCAACTTCAAAATACCCAATATGGGATCTACACCTCCTACCATACAAGGCTTCATAAGGAGCCATGGATATGGATGAATGGAAACTATTATTGTAAGCAAACTCCACCAAAGGCAAGTGCTTATCCCAACTTCCCTTGAAGTCGATGACACAAGCTCTAAGCATATCCTAAAGGGTTTGAATAGTATGCTCCACTTGACTATCAATTTGGGGATGAAAAGCAGTACTTAACTTCACCTTGGTACCCAACCCTTCTTGGAATTACCTCCAAAACCTAGATGTAAATTGTGCACCTCTATCCGATATGATGGATAACGGAATACCATGGCGATACACAACCTCCTCTATGAATATCTTTGGGTAATCCTCCACCAAATAAGTAGACTTGATCGGAAAAAAATGAGCGGCCATGGTCAACCTATCCACAACCACCCATATGGAGTCATATTGTTTTTTAGTTATAGGAAAACCTACCACAAAATCCATATTGATGTCTTCCCATTTCCAAGTAGGAATTTGGATTTCTTGAAGTAAACCACCTGGCTATTGATGTTCGGTTTTCACTTGTTGGCAATTCGGACACTTTACTACAAACTCAACTATGTCCTTGTTAAAGCCTTTCCACCAATACACTTCCCTAAGGTCATGATACATCTTTGTCGATCCTTGATGAATGGAGTAACGGAAACCATGAGATTCCTCAAGAATCCGGTTCCTCAAATCATCTACATTGGGAACACACAACCTTCCTTGATACCTCAAAACACTATCCCCCCTAAGGAGAATGACTCATTAAGCTTACCAAGAACCGATTTCTTCCACTCCATCAATGGTTGATCAAGGTGTTGTTTGGACTTCACCTCAACCACTAAAGATGACTAGGAGTTATCATGGACCGTAAAACTACCATTTGGAGAATCTTCCAACACAACACCCAATCTAGCCAGCCTATGAACATGTTTCACTAGGCCTTTCTTGGCTTCCTCTACATGAGACACACTACCCATGGTTATACAACTTCGAGCATCCGTAATCACATTGGACTTGCCGGGACATAGAAAACAATCATATCGTAATCTTTCAACAATCACCTTCTTTGTCGAAGATTCAACTATTTTTGAGTAAACACAAATTGGAGACTCTTGTCGTTGGTATACACATCAACATGAACACCATACAAATAATGCCTCCATATTTCAAGGCAAATACCACAGCCACTAACTCAAGGTTATGAGTTCGATAGTTCTTCTCATGCACCTTAAGTTGTCTAGAAGCATAGGCGATTAATTTCGCATGTTGCATAAGCACACACCCCAAACCCACTCGGGATGCATCACAATACACAACGAAGCCCTTTGTACCCTACGGTAAAGTCAACACTGGAGCGGAAGTAAGCCTATCTTTCAAGATTTGGAAGCTTTTCTCACATGCCTCTGACCACTCAAACTTCCTACTCTTTTGGGTCAAAGTAATCAAGGGAAATGCAGTGGACTCAAAATCATCCACAAACCTCTGATAATAACCCGCTAGACTCAAGAAACTCCTAATGTCAGTAGGAGTCAATGGTCTAGCACAATATTTCACCGCCTCTATTTTCCTTGGATCAACCTCAACTCCATCACTAGAGATGATATGACAAAGAAATGCCACTGACCTCAACCTAAACTCGCATTTGCTATACTTAACAAACAATTGATGTTCTTTAAGTACTTACAACACCACTCTCAAATGACCCATGTGTTCACCCTCATTTTTTGAATTTACCAAGATGTCGTCAATGAAGACAATGACAAATGAATCTAGGTAACTTTGAAACACCCTATTCATTCGGTCCATAAACACCACCGGAGCATATGTGAGACCAAAGGACCTTCCAAAATGTCGTCTTTGGTATATCCTCACCTCTCACCCTAAGTTTGTGCTACCCCAATCTCAAGTCAATCTTAGAAAAGTATCTTGACCCTTGGAGTTGATCAAACATGTCATCAATTCGAGGGAGAGGATACTTGTTCTTAATAGTTACTTTATTGAGTTGCCGATAATCAATGCACATTCTAAGGGACCCATCCTTCTTTTTCACAAACAAAACCGGAGCACCCCATGGAAAAATACTAGGTCTAACGAAGCCTTTCTGTAGCAAATCTTTTATTTGAGCCTTCAACTCTTTTAATTCGGCCGGGGCCATCCGATAAGGAGGAATTGAAATGGGATTTGTATCCAGTAGCAAATAGATACCAAAATCAATTTCCCGTTCGTGAGGAATACAGGAAAGATCATTAGAAAAGACCTCCGAAAATTCCTTCACTACAGGGACCGACTCAATGGGAGGAATTTCGGAGTGTAACTCTTGGACTCTTACTATATGATATAAACAACCTTTAGAGACCATTTTGCATTCTTTTAGACAAGAGATGATACGACCCCTAGGAATAGAATTTCCCCGATTCCACTCTAAAACAGGTTCATTTGGAAAGTTAAACTTCACCACCCTCTTTCTACAATCAATAGAGGCAAAGCAAGCATGAAACCAATCCATACCCAAAATGATATCAAAATCAAGCATATCAAGTTCTACAAGTTCAACATAAGAAACTCTATTGGGAAACATTATAGGATAATTTATATACACCCTTTTTGCAACAACCGACTCACCCAACGGGGTAAATATTATAAAAGGTTCATGCAAGATTTTGGCTAAAATGTCAAACTTTTTAGCTACAAGAGGAGTAAAAAATGATAAGGTAGCACCGATATCAAGTAAAACATATACATCAATATGAAAGACTTTCAACATTCCAGTCACCACATTGGTAGAGGCCTCTTCCTCACCTCTAGAGTAGAGAGCATAGAAGTGGTTCTTCTTACGAGTATCATTAGAACCACTTGTTTGAGCTTGACCACCACCCTTGTCTTGATCCTTCACATTAGGGAAATCCTTAACCCTGTGCCAAATTTTACCATAACCAAAACAATTATTCGTTCCCTTGAGGCAATCACCACAATGTTTATCGCCACACCTTCCACAAGTTGGCTTCTTAGATGGTGAGCTAGTACTCCCTCGCTTTTGAGACTTAGGGTTAGACACCCTATAATACCTAGCATTAGGGAACTTGGTAGGAACTTGACTATAAAACCTCTTCTTGGACTTAGGCTTGTCTTGGATATCAAGCCTACCTTTTGAAGAACCACCATCAAAAGATGTTACCCTTTTGGCATCTGTACTCTTTCTTTTAGCCCTTGCTCTTCCATTTGTTGAGAATGAAACATAAGACAATAAATGTTCATATTGTCATGTAGCATATCCGAATGACACTCCTCTTTCAAATCATTCGACACCCCGTCACAAAACGACTTATTTCACCCCTAGGATCGGAAACCAAATAAGGAGTATATTTTGACAATTTAGTGAATTTCAAAGATTATTCAAGTACACTCATACCTCCTTGGTGAAGGTTGATGAACTCCACCACCTTGGCTTCCCTCTTCTCCCTAGGAAAGAATTAATCAAGAAAAGCCTTCTTGAAGATATTCCAAGTCACATGTCGACCCCTTAGAGGCCTATTGTCCCTCCACTGGACGTATCAACTGTGATCCACATCTTTGAGTTGGTAAGTGCCTAACTCATCGTTGTCACTAGTAGTCAACCCCATTGCATAAAGGATCTTGTAAACTTCATCAATGAACTCTTGGAGGTCTTCTTCAACCTTGGACCCACAAAAAGTAGCAGCATTCATTCTAGTGAAATCCCTCAAACAGGAGGCTATGGTGCGAACAAGTTGTTTTTCTAGGGGTACAACCTCTCGGTTAGCAGGATCAGCCCCTTGGGCTAACTCTACTGCCTTCGCCAAGTTCTCACTCAGCGGCTGCAAATCAACTCGGGGCCATCTCTGTGGTGCCGCCACATTGGTCTCATCAAGACCATCCATGATGAGACCTATATCTACAATCCCGGTCGGTGTACGGATAACATCACAATGCCAAATGGGCACTCCAGCATCACTTCATAACTAAAAATCATAAATCCAAACGAGTAAGTAGTAGAGTGCTTAAAAGTCATCTCATGTATCACGGATATCAACAACTTGGCGATGTCGATCTCAAACCCGGCTACAAGTGGTGCTACTATGACCGCTCTATCCCAAGTAAGGATGTTAGCTGCTACGGTGGGAGATAGTCAATGGCGGACTAACATCCAGAAGAACTTGGCTGCAAAGGTGAGGTTGGCCTTCTTGATAAGGACTCTGGGGTGTAACACCCAGTCGGATCCCTTACCATCAACTGACAGATGCTGTGCAAACCACCTCTTGGTGGACTCTCTCTGCTCTCTGGTCCTCTGAAATTGGCAACTCTTGACCAAACCCCACCTGTAACCAAACTCTGGAGTAAGGGGATCCCACGTAGTACCCGTAGGATCGCCGTATAGAAAGCAGCGGATAGTAGTTGGAGAAATTGTCACGACCCGAAAGCACCCCCTAAAAGTTAGGGAAAACCTTCAAATCATGACCGGGCGTACTTGACCCCTTTGGGATCTTGTACAAGCCCTCTACTAGCATTCAGAACATAAAGAATAAAAAGTAGTGCGGAATTAAAACTTTTCACGATAATAATAATAGAAGAAGTCTTTTCATAAATACTAGGAAATCTTATCGTCACAAGCCAACTTAAAGACACAACTTGGAATCTTAGGGACACGGGCCTTTACAATAATAGTAAATACATTTTTAAGTCTTAATTAAGAAACTAAGAAACATAAAACTATGTCCTCGAATATATGAGGACATACCCAATCCTTGAGAGATAGAATTCCCAAGCTTCAACTCCGATCCTCCAAAAAGGCTTCCAACCTATACTCATAAGGTATATAAAAGTATGGGGTTAGTAGAACAATGTACTAAGTATGACATATGCAAAAACATACAAAAAGGGACATTTTAGTAAAAATAACTTGTCATGCAATTAAAGCAATATTCATGAATCTAGAAACAAACCAACATAAGAATTGACAATCAACACTTTATGGCAACTTTACCAAAACTTAGAGTAATCAAAAGGAACATTTGAATGAACTTACTAAACTTACAATGACAATTGAATAAAGCATCACAGTGAATATATTGGATTCTTACAATGAAGACCTTACAGTGAATGGCACGGTCCAAGTCATATGAACTCTTTTTCCTTTGAAGTTGCCCTAACCCAAGGTTATCCTAAGACTCCCTAAAGTGAGCTAAGAAGGGATTTTCATTAAACCTCCCTTCAAAGCACACCAAAGCAACCCTTAAAACTACCAAATCTTAGGATTACTTCGTTGGAAATCAAAATCACGCCCTTGGCTAACATATGCAAGACACTCACGGAAAATATAGGTCATACCAAGTGCAATGTGAGAGTAGCATCCCATACTACCACTCCTACTTAGTACTCTTAATGGATTCCATTTACTCAAGTACTCCACAATAATCATCCATAACACTACACCATAGTACTCATTCACACGGATTTCATGAAGGTACTCTTCTCCCATAGTAGGTATAGGTCACACCAAGTGCAATGTGAGAATAGCATCCCATACTACTACTCCCACTCAATGCTCCTACTCGGTAACTAATGTGGATTGAGCACTTCACGACGTACATACACAAATTCAACAATATATAAGATAATTAGTTTCAAATCAATTCTTTGTGGGAGTTAGTTAACCGACAAAGACCATGAGAGCTAGACATGGAATCCCGATATTAACCCCTATTGGATGAGGGATCCTTACTTGCCTAGTGTAAGGTCATGCTTCTTAGCGTTTACATGGCTTTTCCAATAGCTACACCTATGCGGGCACATAGTTAAGGGATAAGGAGATTGCTACTAAGTAACTCACTCTCTACTAGCGAGGAGTACTCATCTCAAGAGGTACTTTGGATTACAACATCTCAACTCACGAAGTGCAATCCACCTCCCCTTCATATCCTCTCGGTGGTAGGCATAACTCCCCACGGATTTCTCAACATAATAGTCTATCTTAGAAAGCTCACTAGGAATGGAGAGGTTGCTACTAGACACTACATCTCAACTCACGAAGTGTGTCCACCTCAAGATTCCCCTTTTTGCTCAACTTGGCATAATACAAATCTTAAAATAGTGTGTGTGTGTACATGTCCACACCTTTCATATAAGCATCGCTTCATTATCATCAAGTTCTACACATACTTTAACCTTAATTCATAAAGTTACACACTCTACATGCTTCTCATAATCATACACTTCATTTAGACATAAACTAGGTCAAACATGCAATTCAAGCTACATCAAACACAATACAAGACCCATTTCCCATATATCTTCATTTCACATGTTAGACCTTCAAGATCACATACTCAAAACATACTAAGTAACATCAAGTTCAAGAATTAGCACCGCCACCCATAAGGTGGACCATATAGCAATTCATAATAAGAAATATACCATGAGAACAACTCATCAACAAATCAAACCATCATCACCCATAATCAATTTATCAATATTTCACCATATTAAAGCCCTTAGGGCAGTAGCTACACCAACATGACATACACAAGAAGACCCAAGTTCATACCTTACTCAAATCATGCTCACATAACCCATTTCCAAGCCAAAAGTTGAAATATGCATATACAAGAGTTTCATGGAGTTTTTTAACATCAAAGTCATCAATTCAAACCAAGATAAATACATTTAAACCATTAGACCTTAAATACAAAAAGACCCACAAAGTTAGAAGAAGTTTGAGTTTAGAAACCCTTTTGAAAACCATTTTGGAAATTGGCTTCTTGAATGAAAAGATATTCAAGAATGGATACCATACCTCACTAAGAAAGCCAAATCCAAGAGTTTTTGATGAAAAGACACGTCCAACCAGCCCTCCTATCCTTCCTTGACCTCTAGCTTTCAATGGAGTCTTGGAGAGGGTTTCTTTTTAGAGAGAGAGTTTGAATGTTGAAGTGAGGGGGTCTTGTCTAGGTCTAGGGTTTAAAACTCATTTAATATACCCAAAAATCCCTTAACAAACCGTCCAAACTCTTATTTAGACGTGGTGTGAATTTACATGTTCACCCCTAACTTGGCAGAAAAATATGCGCACAGGGACAGACTTGCGACGACCTGCTTGTGACGGGGCATCACGGGTGCAACGGCCCATCCTGACCGTCCGTTTCAAACTTCAGAGGCTTTATAAGGGTCCCCTCTACACCCTTGAACAAGTCCCCCACGACTGAACCTTGTGACGGGGCGTCACAGCCATGACTGGCCGTCGACTGCTCCGTCGCCAAGGCTGCCTGGGACAGCCTGCTTACCAGGTTTTGGGTCCTTCCTCAAGGACCCTTCGATGGTCCTTGGGGATAATTTCCCGGATGTTTCCAACCCAAATATTATCATATATAAGTTTAACACCTCTCACATGAATTTCATCCAAAACGAACACATAAAACTCGACGAAACTCGTCTAGACGTACAAGGTCGACTCAAGGCATATCATTCGAATGTCTTGGACGTTCTTAGTCGTTTGACCTCCAAACTTCACGAAACTTTGCACACTGCATAAGGACACTAAACTAACTATATTTAACTTAAAGTCAACTCAAGAAACAATCATGAGGCTCTAGTTCACCTTAGTTCATTTCGGGGTGTTATATTTTCCACCACTTGGAATAACATTCGTCCTCGAATGACACTTAAATTTTTTTTTTTTAACAACAAGAAGGACTCTCTTAGCATCATATAATTCACTTAGATCATGATCAAAACATCAACAATAAAAGCATCAATTAGCAAGGAACATTATTTCACACTTTCGACACTTATCAACATAGACAACCTTTGCCAAACTTCACAAAGTCAAAACTCAACCTTAAACTTCTTTTATGGAGGAGCTACCTTCTCCAACATTAAACATGCTCATATACAACAATTTTGCACATATTTAAACTCCAATTAAGGCAAGGCCAATTTTTTCTCAAATTGCAAATTTTTCACAGTGAACATTCTTTGTAACACTGTCAAACATACAAAACTTTCAAAATTCCACTCTTTGAGCAATTTATCAAGATGACATGATCATATGAACTATAAAACCATATAAACTCATCTCATAACACAAAAGCAACAATAACAAAGAGTTGAGACTTACCAAAACCATCAATCTGGATTAACTATCCTTTCTAGCCCCCATCCCATAGGAAGGGTTCTTCTTGGGAGCATTAGGATCTAGGGAAGCTTGATTGACATCTCTCCCCCTTGATTTAATGTTTGGGCAGTCCCTCATTTTGTGTCCTTTATTACCACATGCAAAACAACCATCCGATCCGGCAAGACACTTACCCCCATGTTGCTTGCCACAAGTAGGGCACCTAGCCCTTTCATAGGAATGACCACCACCTTCAGAAGATTGATTTGGAGACCTATCCTTGTTTACTATAGAAGAATCTTGGGGATAAAACCTCTTCTTAGGCCTTTGGTTACTAGAATCATCCGACCTAGATCTCTTACCCTCTTGCCTTATCTCCCTAATTTTTGACTCCTCAATTTGTTGTGCATAAACCATGAGCCTAGAGATATCCATGTCATTAAGAAGCATAGCCGTACGACATTCTTTTTCCACCAAGCTAGACACGCCCATCACAAACTTGTTCATCCTAGCCCTAAGGTTGGCTACCATGGTTGGGGCATACTTAGAGAGTTGGGTGAATTTGAGAGAGTACTCTTGCACACTCATTCCCCCTTGACGGAGGTTCATGAATTCTACCATCCTCTTCTGCCTCCACTCTAAAGGAAAGAATATATCTAGAAAAGCCTCTTTGAATTCCTCGCAATGAACCGGTCCTCTTTCTAAGGGTCTCTCACCCCTCCATTGCTCATACAACACTTGAGCAACATCCTTAAGTTGGTAAGCGGCCAATTCCGCTTTCTCCCTAGGGTCACACCCAGAGCATCTACCACCTTGAAAACCTCATCTATGAAGCCCTGTGGATCTTCATCCACCTTAGTGCCATGAAAAGTAGGAGGGTTCATCCTCATGAAATCCCGAATCCTAGAAGCGGGAGTACTAGCATTTGGTTGGGGCCTATCTCCTAGGTTATCTTGGCCCACAAAGTGATTGTTGACAACTTGAGCTTGAGCCGTCATGAGTTGGTTCAAGTTCATTAGGGCAGCCCTCAACTCCACATTAGTCATATCACCCTCAACAAAAGGAGCTTGATGCATAGGAGGCACTTGAGGTCCTTGAGGTTCCGGAGGCACTTGAGGTTCTTGAAGAGGAACCTCCTCATTTTCCTCCCCTAAGCCAACAATAGGAACTTGGTCAACACGGGGAAGGACTCTCTCATTTGGTACACCTCCCTCCTCCCTTCTAACGATCGATCTCCTCGTATTCATGTCCTAAAAACACAAAAAGAAGAGGTTGAGAATAGACACCTTATATACTCAACTCTAAGGCACGATACTAGAATAGAGAAGAAAGTGAAATTTCTAGCATCCTATAGCCTCTTGTCCATGGATGTGTCGCGACTCACACAAATGACCAAGATACTACTAGATGTGGCTTGTGAGACTGTTAGACCTTAAACTATTTCTCAAAACCTTATGCTCTGATACCAAGTCTGTCACGACCCAAAAGCACCCTGCTAAAAGTTAGGGAAAACCTTCGAATCATGACTGGGCGTACTTGACCCCTTTGGAATCTCGTAAATGCCCTCTACTAGCATTCATAACATAAAGCATGAAAAGTAGTGCGTAATTAAAACTTTTCACGATAATAATAATAGAAGAAGTCTTTTCATAAATACTAGGAAATCTTAGCGTCACAAGCCAACTTAAAGACACAACTTGGAATCTTAGGGACACGGCCCTTTACAATAAAAGTAAATACATTTTTAAGTCTTAATTAAGAAACTAAGAAACATAAAACTATGTCCTCGAATATATGAGGACATACCCAATCCTTGAGAGATAGAATTCCCAAGCTTCAACTCCGATCCTCCAAAAAAGCTTCCAACCTATACTCATAAGGTATATAAAAGTATGGGGTTAGTACAACAATGTACTAAGTATGGCATATGCAAAAACTTACAAAAAGGGACATTTTAGTAAAAATAACTTGTCATGCAATTAAAGCAATATTCATGAATCTAGAAACAAACCAACATAATAATTGACAATCAACACTTTATGGCAACTTTACCAAAACTTAGAGTAATCAAAGAACATTTGAATGAACTTACTAAACTTACAATGATAATTGAATAAAGCATCACAGTGAATATATTGGATTCTTACAATGAAGACCTTACAGTGAATGGCACGGTCCAAGTCATACGAACTCTTTTTCCTTTGAAGTTGCCCTAACCAAAGGTAATCCTAAGACTCCCTTCAAACCATACCAAAGCGACCCTTAAAACTACCAAATCTTAGGCTTACTTCGTTGGAAATCAAATCCACGCCCTTGGCTAACATATGCAAGACACTCACGGAAAATATAGGTCATACCAAGTGCAATGTGAGAGTAGCATCCCATACTACCACTCCCACTTAGTACTCCTAATGGATTCTATTTACTCAAGTACTCCACAATAATCATCCATAACACTACACCATAGTACTCATTCACACATATTTAATGAAGGTACTCTTCTCCCATAGTAGGTATAGGTCACACCAAGTGCAATGTGAGAATAGCATCCCATACTACTACTCCCACTCAATGCTCCTACTCGGTAACTAATGTGGATTGAGCACTTCACGACATACATACACAAATTCAACAATATACAAGATAATTAGTTTCAAATCAATTCTTTTTGGGGTTAGCTTAACGACAAAAACCATAAGAGCTAGACATGGAATCCCGATATTAACCCATATCGGATGAGGGATCCTTACTTGCCTAGTGTAAGGTCATGCTTCTTAGCGTTTACATGGCTTTTCCAATAGCTACACCTATGCGGGCACATAGTTAAGGGATAAGGAGATTGCTACTAAGTAACTCACTCTCTACTAGCGAGGAGTACTCATCTCAAGAGGTACTTTGGATTACAACATCTCAACTCACGAAGTGCAATCCACCTCCCCTTCATATCCTCTCGGTGCTAGGCATAACTCCCCACGGATTTCTCAACATAATAGTCTATCTTAGAAAGCTCACTAGGAATGGAGAGGTTGCTACTAGACACTACATCTCAACTCACGAAGTGTGTCCACCTCAAGATTCCCCTTTTTGCTCAACTTGGCATAATACAAATCTTAAAAGAGTGTGTGTGTGTACATATGCACACCTTGCATATAAGTATCGCTTCATTATCATCAGGTTCTACACATACTTTAACCTTAATTCATAAAGTTACACACTCTACATGCTTCTCATAATCATACACTTCATTTAGACATAAACTAGGTCAAACATGCAATTCAAGCTACATCAAACACAATACAAGACCCATTTCCCATATATCTTCATTTCACATGTTATACCTTCAAGATCACATACTCAAAACATACTAAGTAACATCAAGTTCATCAATTAGCACCGCCACCCATAAGGTGGACCATACCACTCAAATAGCAATTCATAATAAGAAATATACCATGAGAGTAACTCATCAACAAATCAAACCATCATCACCCATAATAAATTTATCAATATTTCACCATATTAAAGCCCTTAGGTCAGTAGCTACACGAACATGACATACACAAGAAGATCCAAGTTCATACCTTACTCAAATCATGCTCACATAACCCATTTCCAAGCCAAAAGTTGAAGTATGCATATACAAGAGTTTCATGGAGTTTTTTAACATCAAAGTCATCAATTCAAACCAAAATAAATACATTTAAACCATTAGAACTTAAATACAAGAAGACCCATACTAGAAATCAAAGTTAGAAGAACTTTGAGTTTAGAAATCCTTTTGAAAACCATTTTGGAAATTGGCTTCTTGAATGATAATATATTCAAGAATGGATACCATACCTCACTAAGCAAGCCAAATCCAAGTGTTTTTGATTAAAATACACGTCCAACCAGCCCTCCTATCCTTCTTTGACCTCTAGCTTTCAATGGAGTCTTGGAGAGGGTTTCTTTTTAGAGAGAGAGTTGGAATGTTGAAGTGAGGGGGTCTTGTCTAGGTCTAGGGTTTAAAACTCATTTAATGTACCCAAAAATTCCTTAACAAACCGTACAAACTCTTATTTAGACGTGGGGTGAATTTACAAGTTCACCCCTAACTTGGCAGAAAAATCTGCGCATAGGGACAGACTTGCGACGACCTGCTTGTGACGGGGCGTCACGGGTACAATGGCCCGTCCTGACCGTCCGTTGCAAACTTGAGAGGCTTCCCAAGGGTCACCTCTACACCCTTGATTAAGTCCCCCATGACTGAACCTTGTGATGGGGCGTCACAGCCATGACTGGCCGTCGACTGCTCCGTCGCCAAGGCTGCCTGGGACAGCCTGCTTACAAGGTTTTGGGTCCTTCCTCAAGGACCCTTCGATGGTCCTTGGGGATAATTTCCCAGACGTTTCCAACCCAAATATGATCATCTGTAAGTTTGACACCTCTCACATGAATTTCATCCAAAACAAACACATAAAATCGACGAAACTCGTCTAGACGTACAAGGTCGACTCAAGGCATATCTTTCGAATATCTTGGACGTTCTTGGTCGTTTGACCTCCAAACTTTACGAAACTTTGCACACTTCCTAAGGACACTAAACTAACTCCGTTTAACTTAAATTCAACTCAAGAAACAATCATGAAGCTCTATTTCACCTTAGTTCATTTCGGGGCGTTATAGAAATGTCCACCCGACAGCCTCTAAACAACACCTCTCTGAGTGGGTTGTGTTTGGCAGGTTTTGCCCACCTGTACAAAGCACCTTTGACAGTCACCACGTATGATGCGTAGAACTCTCGTACAATCTCTTCATTGTATGACCCCACACTCCTCGCCATCCACTCGAGCCTATGGCGAGTAAACAAGCCATGCACATCAGGGACCGTGTGTAGGCTGCCTGTAAGAACTCTCCGCTCGACTGTCGTCAAATAAGTCATAACCCCTTTTATCATTCAGCACCGTCGCATCCCTGTAGACCTCATATTGTCCATCTACGCACCACCGATTTGGCTCATCAGGAACCGATGCAGGGACCACATGCTAGGGTACCGGAGCAGACTCCAAACTCTGGGCCTCATCAGACGAGGAATGGCGGGCAGGCACCCCTGGGTGAGTGGCTCCAAGTGATCCATCAGAACACGAGGCAGACCCAGACTGTGTGCCGGTCAGTGTGCGCTCCTCATCATCTTAGAGGCAGTGACTACGCCGGATACCACCTTCTTGGGGTTGCCCCTAGTGGATCTAGCAGCTGGTGTCGGGTTATGGGTGCTTGGGGGCACGTATTCTGGATCCCGCTCATCGTCAGACATGCCGATCAGCCTATAGGAAGGTGCCACGGACTTGGACGTGCCCCTGTAGAACATGATGTCTTGTTTGGGGGCCATATGTACATGGAAAACACTTTGTTAATCTCATACCAATCATGCCACACCAACAAAACAATTTAAAAAGAAATCTTAAACACACATCACAGTCCAGTGCCGAATTGCAGTACAGGTTGACGGGCACTATCCACGGTCCGTCGATAGGGTCCATCGGTGGACACATAAAAAAAATTCAGACTTCATTCGATAGACCTCTTAGTTAGAAATGACGAATGTGAAGAACGGCTCGTCGATCAATCGACAATCCGTAGTCCACTTTCGTCGTCTAACACTTACAAATATAAGTAAAGTCACACAAATCACAGACTTAGTTGGAAATGGTGGACGTGAATAATGGCCCATTGATCAATCGATGGACCGTAGTTCACTTCCGTCGTCTCAGAGTTTAGCATTTTAAAGTTTAACCATCGACGGACCCCATCGACGATCCGTTGATCAACCAACGGTCTGTAGACGGGGTCTCGTTCTGTTGGTTAGAGACAGGTTTCAAACCTTATTTTAGAAACCCATTTTAAGCAATTGAACATTACACCCAACACTTAACAATAAGTACAAAACCAATTCGTTCTCCTTAGGGTTTCGATTTTCCTATTTTTTATCTCGAATTCTATGATGCTATCAAACCCCAAGTCAGAAAAACAACAATCATATTGTGTTGACACAGATTCCACCCCCAACCCATTCACTTTCTATCATTCTAAGAGACATAGTACCCATAATTTAACAATTTGACATGAAATTTATGTACCTAAGTCAAGACCCACATACAAATTTTGCGTTTCCAATAGCAAATGAACGAGAATTCATTGAGCCAAGTGAGTTAAAATACCTCAAATCAATAGTGGAGTGATTGAGTGGTTGATCTTCTCAACAACCAACCTACGTGCTTTCCTTCGAACACCGACCAGAGAAAACAAGGGAGAGAGAGTAGAATTTGGGGAGGGGAGGTTTTTGGGATTGTTGGGAGTTTGGGAGTTTTGGGGAGTGGGAAGAAAAACGAAGGGAGAGATATGGGGAGTTAATGGAAATGAAAGAAATAAGGGGAGGGAAACAGTTTTGAGGGAATTTGAAAAGATCTTTGGGGGGTAACTGAATGGTTTATTTTAATATAGCCGGTAGGGTCGGGTTGGGTCACTAGTTATTTGAACTTAAGATACCCCGTCGATGGTCCATAAGTAAGTTACGGACGATCGACTGGACGATCGATTGCACACAGACTTAGAAAAAATTCTGAGACATACTTGTGATCTACGGACACCATTGATTGTCCGTCGATTGAATGACGTCCCGTCGATTGGTCAGTAGATCTGCGCACAAGACCAATTTCTGCAGAATTCTTGGGTTTGGTTCCTGCACATTTAACACCCATTAAGATATTCTTTTTGTGTTTTTTTTATGGACACTTTTAAGATACGGGCCCTAAACTACTCTCCAACCAACACACTAAAAAAATACCACATGAAGATGAGTAAAACAAAAACGAAACAAGAGAATGCAACTATTCCTACAAAGGAAAGAAAATCATTGTTGTCTAGATGATAAACATTGGGCTTCCTCCCAAGAAGCGCTTCATTTAACATCGTGGCACGACGCAATATCCTTGATTACTCAGACTTCATCAAGGCCATATGCTTCAACCACTTTATGGACACTCTCTGCATGCCCTAGATAGATCTTGATTCTCTGCCCATTGACTGTGAACCTTGCACCCTCCTTGTTCTCCAACTCAACCGCTCCATGTGGGAACACTTTATTGATAAGGAATGGCCCAGTCCACTTGGACATGAGTTTTCCCGGAAACAAGCGCAGCCTAGAGTTAAATAGAAGAACCAAGTCCCCAACCAAATTCTCGTTTTTAAATCTTTTGGTCATGGTACTTCTTCATCTTCTCTTTGTAGATGGCTGAACTTTCGTATGCTTTTAGGCGAAACTCATTGTAACATTCCAGAAAAATGTACTTGTTTAGGGAAGGGTCCATTAGGTTGCAAGAATACGTATGGGGATACATAGGCATCCCAATGCCCAATATTGAGAAATATTTACGGATGGGATAAGAATCATTTTTTGGGCGATCAACCAACCAAACCCCAACACTGACTCGGCTCGGAGCGAGTTTGCATATTAAAGAAAGCGGCCGGGGTATAACTAGAATTTCATTCCAATCTCGATATTGTTGGAATTGGTCTCGAAGAAGCGATTGCCCGCAACCAGCCCCCTTCAACATCTCTCATAATGTGTTCTACGCTGTTGAAAGCTAGATCCACATGAGGAGTGTAATGCATAGCTAAAAAAACGCCAGTCACTATCTGAATGACTAAACAAATACCCGCTAACCTACCTTTCCTATCCGCTTTTCTACAAGGTCTACTTTCAGACCGGGCCAAGTCTTTAGGTTGTTTAAGTAGGTTTGGGCTAAGGTCATTGCGCTCCTGCCACCTCTTGGCAAAGTAGGAGCAAGTTGGGTTGGGGTATAGAGCCGTAAGCGCGGTGGGGGGTGACAGAGGACGTGCTCGTATGGTTCATAGAAGGATATGAAAAAGTACTTTTTTGTTGGGAACTTTATTAGAAAATATTGGCTTAAAAGGTGTTAGCCAATTTTCTAAGTATTAATAATCTTGTTTAAGAAATGTACCTACAATGAAGACCCTAAGCTAAAAACATATATTTCCTAGCATTTGCACATTAGGTACGAGTCATCCATGTGTCAAGCCTAGGCACCATAGTACATGACCAATTAAAATGATCATGTAGATTAAGCAGTGTCCAAGGACATATTGAGGATCCTTGGACAAGGAGTGAACTTTCCAAATGCAACCATAGAAGTGCACGGTTGGGAAAAATAGGCAGCAACACATGTGCAAGCACATGTGTAACCAGCCGAGGGGGACCACACGACCAAGCCAACCGAATTCGATTAGGCGGTAAGTGGCAGGCGCGCGAACGAGTCCAGCCAAGTGGGGCCTAGCTTCCTAACCAACTCTAGACTCTAACTAACTTAACCAACTAGTTAACTAACCTAGGACAAACGAAAATGAACCAACTAAGGGACCCGACAACCTAATACCTAGACGGGTGACACTAAACCGTGTAACTAACTAAGAGACAACCTAGTACCTAACCTAGGATGGTCCAAAGGTGTTAGTTGTGGTCCTAGTGACTTAGGGGTATTTTAGTAATTTCTCTAGGTTCCTTAATTAATTAATTTAGCAACTTAATTAATTAGTTTAAAGCATTGGTCAAGCCGAGATCCTTAGCCAATTTTCAGATTTGGCTAAGTCAAATGCTCTCCTAGGTCTAGTCAATTTAAGAGGGGCGTTTTAGTAATTAGCTAATTAATTTATTAATTAAGTTAATTAGTCTAAAGTTGAATTATTCAACATCAGCTCCTAAGACCTAAAACCTACGATCATTCACTTAGAAACGCGACTCAAAGGCAGTAAGCAAAAACGTAGAAAGACAAAGGTTATCGTAGGCGATTTCAAGGTATTCTTCAAGGTTTTCGTGCAAGGTGATCTTTGTAGATTCAATTCTACATAAGGTATGGGTTTTTTCTCCTGGAATTCTTTCTCCAAGAGGCTTTTCAAACATTTTAAATTCATGAATATCGAAACTAGGGTTGTTTCCAATGATATTGTTGAACGTCTATTTCCCTAGTTATCCTTGTTTTCGATTCTAATAAGTATGTAGATGTAATCTCAAACATATTGTTGGTATGTGGTGCTAACTGATCATTATGTGTAGGTTTCTTGAATTTTTAATGACTTATGAGACCTATAGATTTGATTCGTATGATTTATGTATTAGTTACACAAATTAAAAATGATGATATTCTTAATTGTGTTCGAGAATATGAGGTTTGCTATAAGTCTGTTATGAAGTTTAGTTACTGTTAAATGTCGACTTGTTATATTGAGAAGATCACTATAGTACATTCATGAAATTAATTGATTTGTCTAATGATAATCTCAAGAAAAATGTTGAGTAAATGGTTGGCTTATGCCAATAAATTGTCTAGCAAAATTATGTCCAAAATATTATTAGAATTGGCCAATACTAATTCATACAAATCTTATATGGCCAATGTATTGTATTGCCAAAATAAATATTAAGAACTGACTTGACAAGATGTAACTCATTGAATTCATAACCAAGGGTATGCCAATCATTGGGACAAGTCCCAACATACTCTATCAAAATATACTATGAACATAGTAACTACATTGAACGAAGTTCACAACGTTCATAAAGAATGGTATAAAGCTACCAAATGACATTGAACATGATAAAGTGAGTAATAACATAACCAAAATCTTAAGAGTTATGAAAGTGACCAGAATAGTGTGTTAAAGGAAATGAGACAAGTCTCACTTACACCTAAGACAACTATGTTAAAGATACCCACATAAGAGGGTGTTAGAAAGTGTGAGACGAGTCTCATTAACACCAAGATGATAATGTAAGGTTAAATTCACATTTTATCATGTAAATAAAGGTATGACAAGTTATCTATAGAGTAAGTAAACCTCATAACTAGTAGCAAGCTTCCATAATGTTTGAGTCAACTCTAAAAGTTATGAACTAAAAGAAATTGAGCAAAGCACCTATAGACTAGCAATGAGCTTGTGCAAGCACATGCAATTCATATGAGATGAGCCTCCACAAAGGTGGATAAGAGTCTCCAAAAATCTCCTAGTCTTCGAACTATTTTGCCATCATCGGAACTAGCCAGTAGATTCCACCTAAGAGAGCTAGGTAGATTCGATTTCACTTTGGCCAGTGAAACCACCCCTTTTCAGTGTGGGGCAGACACTAGATTTGATGTTTAGCTCACATGATCTATGTCAGTTAATGCTCAAAGAATGTTTTTTTGGTTTCACTATAGCCGGTGAACCACCTCTTTTCGGTGTGGGGAAAACACTGGATTTCATGTCATTTCACATGATCTTAATGCTAAAGACTTCTTTAAGAAAGTAATAAAGAAAGAAGAAGATATGTAAGTTCAAAGTGGACTAAGAAATCAAGAGTTTAAGAATATCAATCATCAATGTTTGATAAGAATGAAGTTTTCAACAAGTAAGGGGCATAGCTAATAATGACTTCTTATTTTATGAAAATGATCAACGCTAAATGAGATTGGCTTATAGTGACTTCTTATATTATTCAAATGATCATTGCCAAATAAGTTTGGCTTATAATGATTTTTATATTATGCAAAGAATCAAATAATAGCATAACTAATAAAGATTGGCTTAATAAGATTTCATGCCCAATTGTAGATAAATCATTTCCTTAGTTCTTTGGATTAATTACTTGATTCATTGTAGGCATGGTAATATAATGAATCATTTCACTTGTAAGTAAAACATAGGATCAAAGGAGATTATTGAAATAGACAACAAAAGAAGAAAAGACTAAAAACAATCTAAGTCTGGAAAGTAGAGCTCTCGGCCTAAGGGGGAGCAAATTTATAAATATTCGTTTGAGATGTTCTAAAATTATGTTCATGATTCCAAGGTCTTATGTTCATATAGAAAATGAGTTGTGTGCTTTGAATGCATTAAAATATGTCATATTCACGCCATGAATTATAAATAATGTTTTGAGAAAGTCTAGTGACTTCACTTTCCAGAAATGGCATGTTGTTATAAGAAAAACTTTCCTTCATCATGCATAGTCCTTATGTGTTTATGTGCATACACCTATACTTAGTACAAGTGTTTACTAACCCTATACTATTACTGTTCATATAGTTGCAGGTTAGAGAGAAGGTTGAAGACTCGTTGAAGCAATTTGGATTAGCGATCTCCAGACTTTTGGTAGGTTCTCTTGAGTTCGAGGATGCTACGATTTACTTCTAGCTTAGTACTTTAGACATATCTAGTGGATGTTGTCCCTAGCGTTTCATTTCAGATATTTTATTCAAAGATTTGTATTAAGGCCGTTTTGACAAACTATTACGATATATATTGATTCTTTCATTTGAAATGATTAATTGATTGTAGATGGTTGTTTGGTTGAGCTCATTAAAATATCAATCTAAGTACTAATTATATGGAATCTATGTATACTTCATTATGCTTTAAAAGTTTGAAATTTACTGCAAATTTAACTATATGATTGTGATGAAAGCTAAAAAGAGGCTTGTCTGCGACCTCTGAGAGGTTAACGACGCCGGTTACATTCAGATTCCAGAATTTGGGTGTGACACTTATCAAGCTCATTCAACCCGTTAAGTCTCTGTTCCACTACTTCATTCCAATACATCTTCAGTTTCTTTATTGCCCACATGGTCTTCTTCTCTAACTCGACTGGGAAGTGACAAGCCTTCCCATATACAAGTTGATATGGAGACATACCTATGGGGGTCTTGTTTGGAGTCCGGTAGGCCCAAAGGGCATCATCAAGCCTCCTTGACCAACCCGTTCTATTAGCATTCATCATTTTCGACAGGATCTGCTTGATTTCTCTGTTGGACACCTCAACTTGCCCACTAGTTTGTGGATGGTATTGAGTGGATACATTGTGGCGAACCTCATATTTATCAAATAGCCCTTTGAACAACTTGTTGCAAAAGTGAGATACCCCATAACTAATAATGTCCGTAGGTGTGCCAAATCTAGAGAAGATGTTCTTTTTCCAGAATGCGGTGACACGTTTCCATTCATTGTTTGCAAGTGTTATGGCTTCCACCCATTTTGACACAGTCCACCGCCACAAGTATATATTTCATCCCTTGGAACTCAAAAATGATCCTATAAACTCAATGCCCCAGACATCAAACAACTAAATCACTAGAATGGATTTAAGGGGAGCTCTTGCCTCTTCGAAATTCCTCCATCTCTCTGACACCTATCACAAGATTTGGCAAACTCATGAGCATCTTGGTGAATGCTTGGCCAATAGTACCCACATTGCAAAATCTTATGGGCAGTCTGGTTACCACTATGATGCCCATCCACAGGCGAGGAGTGGCATGCCTTGAAAACACTTAGCATTTAGACGTCCGACACACATCGGTGAATGAGCCCATCGGCTCAACTCTGGTATAAGTAAGGTTCATCCCAAAAACAATTATTCACATCATAGATAGACTTCTTCCTTTGATGAAAAGACAAGTACGGTGGGACTATATCATTGGACAAATAATTCGCAAAATTGGCGAACCATGAAATCAAGTTATCAGAAGTGGCCAATACATGCTCATTCTGGAAGGTATCATCAATTTCAGCTTTTACACCTAATTCTCGCATAGCTTCATCCTCCAATCTAGACAAGTGATCGGCAACTTCATTTTCAGTCCCTTTTCTAACTTTAACCTCAAAATCAAACTCTTGAAATAGTAGCACCCATCTAATCAACCTTGGTTTCGCATCTTTCTTTTCCATCAAATACCTTAAAGCGGAGTGATTAGTGTGCACTATGACTCTCGTGCCAAGCAAATAAGAGCGAAATTTTTTGAACGCAAAGAGATCTTGTTCAGTCACAGTGTAGTTCTTTTGTGCTTCATTTAGGGCCTTACTTGCATAATAGATGGGTGAAGTATTTTATCCCTTCTTCGCCCCAATACCACACCAAGAGCAACCCCACTAGCATCACACATCACCTTAAATGGATTGCTCCAGTTTGGGGAAACAATTATGGGTGCAGACACCAACTTCTCCTTTAACTGTCCAAACGCCTTCATACATGATTCATCAAAATAGAATTTACATTCCTTCTCAAGTAGCTTGCACAGACATTGTGCAATTTTTTAGAAATCTTCAATAAATCTCCGGTAGAACCCCCATGTCCCAGATAACTTCTCACACCTTTTACAGAAATGGGTGGAGGAAGTTTCTCTATAACCTCAATTTTTTCTCGATCAACCTCTATCCCTTCTCCGAGATGCGATGGACCAATACTAAATCTTCTTTCACCATAAAGTGACATTTTTTCCAGTTTAGCACGAGATTGCAATCTTCATATCTTTTGAGAACCTCGGCCAAGTGAATCAAACAGCGATCAAAGGAGTCACCAACAACTGAAAAGTCATCCATGAACACCTCAATAGTGTCCTCCACTATATCAGAGAATATCGACATCATGCATCTCTGAAAAGTAGTCGGTGCATTAAACAACCCAAAAGGTATCCTTTGAATGCGAATGTCCTATAAGGGAAAGTAAAGGTGGTATTCTCTTGATCCTATGGTGCAATAGAGATTTGATTGTAACCCGAATAATCATCAAGAAAACAGCACCATCCTTTTCGTGCAAGTCTATCTAACGTTTGATGCATGAAGGGCATAGGGAAATGTTCCTTCTCAATTCATGCATTCAATTTCCGGTAATCCATACAAACTCTCCATCTAGTCACCGGCCTCATTGGAACAAGTTTGTTTCTCTCATAGGGCACTACTGTCATACCCCCCCCCCCTTTTTGGGCACACACTGAGCAGGGCATACCCAACTACTATCTGCAATAGGATATATGACTCCAGCATCCAACCACTTAGTAATCTCCTTCTTCACTACCTCTTGCATGGGTGGACTCAAACGTCTCTGGTGCTCTATACTTGGCTTATGATCGGGCATGAATTGGATTTTGTGTGAACAAATACCAGGAGGGACCCCAATAATGTCCGCAATAGTCCAACCAATGGATCGTTTGAACCTCTTCAAAACTTCCACCAAACACTCTACTTGTAACACATTCAAATCTAATGCAATGATTACCGGCAAAGTGTCATCAATTCCCAAGAATACATACCTCAGATGAGGTGGCAAAACCTTAAGCTCTAATTTTGGATCCTCCTCAATAGATGGTTTCGCGGGTGGAGACTCGTGATGATTCATATATAAGTCCAATTTCTTTGGTTTGAACTGATATTCGCCTCCTTCAAGTGCCGCAACCAAAGACCCATACTGTTCAATACCATCACTCTCCAAATTCATGATCACTACCGCTAGTGCCTCAAAACCACGGTGCTCTTCGATTTGTACCTCAGTTGTACTCTCAACCCTTCATGAGATAGAAGATACCGTTTGAAGCTCACCACACTTATTCATGGACCTATAAATATTAAAAGTTGCTTCATCATTGTTCAACTGAAACTTCATCTACCCTTTCTTCATATCAACCAAGGCACGACCAGTAGCAAGGAACGGCCTCCCAAGAATAATAGGCACCTCAAAGTCCACTTCACATTCAAGGATCACAAAATCAGCCGGAAATATAAATGACTACACTTTCACTATCACATCATGGAGTATCCCAATGGGTCTATGCACTGTTCGGTCGACCATCAGTAACTGCAGTGCAGTGGGTTTTGGGTCACCCAAACCCAATTTCTTGTAAATTGAGAGAAGCATGAGATTTATGTTTGCACCTAGATCACATAGTGATTTAGCAAAGTGTAATAGTTCAATAGTGCATGGAATAGTGAAAGCGCCCGGATCTTCCTTCTTATGCACAATAGATGTTTTAGCAATAGTACTACAATGCTGCATTCGGTCATTATCCTCAAAACTTATCGATCTCTTCTTTGTAACCATATCATTCATGAACTTGGCATACCAGGGCATTTGTTCCAAAGCTTCTATAAAAGGTACATTGACGGAGAGTTGTTTGAACATAATGATAAAATGCCGGTATTTACCATCCTCACCATCCTCAGTCTTCTTCACTGCTTGTACACCGATTTACCACTAATTTCAAACTCTTTATCATTTATCACCTCATCTTATACTACAGACGGCATAGGTGGATCGATGGTTTGCTTACCTCCTCGAGTAGTGACCGCCATGTAATGTCCATAATTTTTTGGGGTTTGAATGATGTTTCTAGGAAGAGTTCCCGGTTGACGTGGGTTCACAGTAGTAGACAATTAGGCCATTTGTAACTCAAGATGCTTGATAGAGACCGTATGTGAATCCACCTTTTGCCGATATTAGACAAATCACCTCTCAATTCCTTGGCGTGCTCATCACTAGCATCAAACCTCCTTATCATCTTCTGCAACATATCTTCAACTCACGCCATACTACCTACACCATCCCTAGGACAAACATCCCGATTTTGAGGCAGAACATAGGGCGCACTTCGATCATTTCTGTTACCATAGTTACCCCGATTGAAGTTGTTATTGAGGTTGTAGTTTCCATCTCGAACATAATGGACCTCTCTGTTGTAATTCCTATAGTTCCGACCTTCATTTCCTTGACCTTGGCGCCAATTCTTCTGTTCGAGCCTTGGGCATTTGGTCGGAAACCCCAGTCCGCTCATTCACTATATAAGTATCCTCTTCATAGTAGTAGTCATACACTGGCGGTGGTAGTTTAGTCAAGTAATTCACCGCATTTACCTTCTCTACACCTCCAGTGACATATTTCAATACCAACCCGAGCTCAGTTCTCATCTGAGCCATCTCTTCACGAATATCATATGCAGACGGATTGTGTGTAGCTTGCACTGCAAAGGTGTTTCTCCCAGTGTCCAACTTCCTAGAGCTCCAAGCCTTATTGTTGCATGAGATTTTCTCCAACTTCTATGCCATCTATGCATATGTGCACTCACCATAAGAACCACCAGCAATAGTATTAAGCAATGCCTTATTATTGTCATCATGCCCCCGATAGAAGTACTCTTTCAACGACTCATCATTAATGCGGTGGTTTGGGACACCTCTCATGAATGCAATAAATCTATCCCAAAAGTTACTCACCTACTCCCCATGCAATGCCACAAAGTTTTTCATTCTATCTTTGTGGTGAGATTTTTGGACACCGGGTAATACCATGTTATGAACACATCCCTCAACTGATCCCAAGTATAGATAGAATTATAGGGCAACTTAGTAAACCATATTGCGGCCTCTCCCGTGAGTGAGACAACAAACACTCTTAACCCGATGAAGTTCATGTCCATGTACGACCTCCCTACACAACTCCTGCACACCAACCTTAGTTTGGTGATGTGAGTATGTGGATCCTCAGATGGTAGCCCTGAAAACAAACCCCTTGCGATGAGCATCTGCATCAAGCTACTAGTTACCACGAATGTGTCACCCTGTGGTAGAGGAGGTAGGACAAGAGGCCCATTGGAATCAGTGATATTCACATTGCCCTATAGAACTCTTGAGGGCGTGGAACGAGAGGTTGCATCCTAAAAGCATCATCAACTGGATTTTCCGCAACCACTTGGCTGTGAGCGTCAACTGGTGGTGGAGGCTGACGAATGATCCCATCAACAGGATTAGGAGGGTTATGTTGATTATTCATTATGTGGAGTGTCCGATTAAGCTCAGGATCGTATAGAAGCGTTGGTTCTCCTCGGCTCCGTGTACTTGGCATACACTAGAGCTATACCTGAGAGAAACAAAAACAAAAGAAGAAAAGTAAAATTAGAAAATTGTTGACTAAAATTCAATAATGTTATTAAAGTAAATCTAAAAGCCACTTTCCCTGACAGCGACGCCCAAATTTGATACGCTCAAATTATACCTCCCTATAGAAGTATAAGCGATCGTATCAAGTAAAGAACCAAACTAGTAGGTTGGGTTGATCCCATAAGGAAAATAGTTTAGACTTAACTTCAATATACAATTACGTCTATTTAGTCAAGTCCTTTTCGAAAACAGGTAACTAAAGTGGGGTTTTGTGAAACAAAAGTATTGTAGTTTTCTTAAGTAGAACAAGTGACACAAGTAAATCTTGGGTATTAATCAAGTTGTGAGAAAAACTAGGGTGTAAGTGTTCCACATAGGTTCATAACACCATAATCCTAACTATAACAATTCTTCCCTAGTGTTTTGCATGCAAAGTGATAACTTAGGTATCTCTAGATCCTTAATCCGATATGTAGAGAGTTTCACCCCGTACCTTGGTCCGGCTACGTGTGTATAAGTTACTAACCCTTATCTTTACTTCATATTAAGCATCATATTCGATGTATGACTTAGTTATTACTTCGCACCAATCGAAACTAGCCTATTACATAGTATCCCACTAAATCTATGTTGATAATTCTTTTCCTATTAAATACCCCTTGGTCCGACAAGTAGAAATAGGGTGAGTTCTAACGTGTGCACTCATTAAAAAGACTTCTAAATGAAAGAATTATCAATGCATGCAAGAACCTATTTGAGAATTGTTAGTAAGCTAGGTTTACTTTGTTAATCACCCATGGTTTTCACAACCCTAGTTGTGGATTTAGTTACCCATGCGTAGAAGAACACAATTCATAGTTGATAAACAATAAAACATGAACATACTTTGACAAATTCGAAGAAAATCCAGAAATTCAACTTGAAATCACAAAGATATCTTGAAAAACAAATCCGAAAATTGGAATTAATGCCCAAGTTGCAAAAACAAATCTGCAAGAACAACACTAAGAAAGTAGTAATAGAATCCAACCCCAAATACGAGGTTTTACACCCTATATAAAAAAACATTGTCCTAAAATAAAAGAAATTCAAATAAGGAAACTTGTCCAAAAAGGTGGTTTCAATCAACGACCCCCACAGATGGTCAATCGATGAAACGACAGACCGTCGACTACCTCCGTAAGTCCAGACTTTGCATCTTTTTTTATCTTTAACTTTGCATCTTCTCTGATCCAATCAATAGACTAACAGCACGGTCCGTCGATGCTTCTCGTCGTTCCGTACTTAGTTTTTCTTCAAAATTGAGTACAGGGACTTTCTCTGATCAGATCGACGGACCGTCGATCCTTCCGTAGCCCAACACTTGGTCAGAATTCCCCGAGTTTCTTCAAGATGCCTGAACCTCCAATCGACGGTCACCATCTAAAGTCCATTGATGGGACGACGGACCGTCGATGGCCTTCGTGGGTCACCTCTGTACTAAATGTCCATAGCCTTCTGAGCTTTGGTTTTGGACACCTTTCCTACAAAACAAATATAAAAAGATATCAAAAATTACTACAAAAATCCTTTAGACACATACCAATCTTATGGAAAAAGCATTGAAAGTACCGTGAAACCACGGTACATCAGGAAGAATGTCGTACGACCATTCTACATGATTATATGACCTTAGCTAGACTCATGGTGTATGCACAATATATTGATGAGTCTAAAATTGGAAGTATTGCTAGAAACTTGAAAAGAAGTGGTTCAAGTAATCAAAGGCAACTTAGGTTTCAAAAAGAGGGCTCAAACTCAAGATGGACCTAGTGGTCCAAAGGTGAAATTTGAGAAAGGAGGTGGTTCACAAAATGGCAATCCTACATGTGTCACTTGTGTAAAGAGGCATTATGGTGAGTGTCTAAGGGGTACCGGGAGTTGTTTTGGATGTGGAAAATATGGACACAAAGTGAGGGATTTTCCTAATAGAGATGGTAAGAAAGTTTCTCCTAATGTTCCAAAAGATGATGCTCCAACAAATAGGCGTTTCTATGCACTCCAGACTAGAGGATAAAAGAAGGATGAGAGTGATGATGATGATGATGGTAAATCCTTCTATTTTTTGTTCAGTTATGAGTTCCCTTTTAGTGGGGGAGTATGGTTAGTACATGGAGTAGAAATGTCCTAGAAGTTTGTTGCATGGGCATGGTGTTTAGGAGTTTGGTTTAAATTTTATTTCATTAACTTCTAGCATTGTGTATTTTATTAAGCTATGATAATGTTGAAACAAGTGTTTATAAGATTTTACCTTGAATATTAGCATGTCTCTATCATGAATTGCTTAAAAGATGCATTTTAAAACTTTTTGCACAATTCCCTGTAATAAACTATGTGCTCACTGTGAGAATTTTGATAAAATTTTACTAATTCATTCTTTAGTCGAAAATTGGTGTAATGTTGTTAGAACTGATGTATATGAGTATGGTAATGAATATAAAATGAGTTTTTGCGATTTGAAATTAAGGAAGTGAGTTTCATAGCATGATGAGTTATAGAATTTATTCTAGTTTCTTGTTGTGTTGTGAATCTATTGACAATGTGAAATTGATGTTTTCTCCTTGATTGTGTTTTATATGGTATGATTTTGAACTGCTAATTGAATCTCTATTCTTGGAAGTGTTCGTAGAGTGGCAAGTGTCATCCGAGGACTAATATTGTCCAAGTGGGGCAGATTGTAAGATCTCGAAAATGACTTAGGTGAACTAGAGACTAACATGGTTGTCATGGTGATATAAGTTCATAAAATGGTCTATAATGTGGTATTGAGGCAGTGTCTAAGAGTTTAGGTGAATTGGAAGTCAAACTTCAAGGGACGTCTAAGACGTTCGACGACTAAGTCACCTAAGTTCCTCATATGTGTTTATACGTGTTTATGTGTGATTCATGAGTTTATGAGGTCATTAAATGATTTATTATTATGTATATAGGAAGTGTGTAAAGTTTCATGATGTTTTGAGGTCAAACGTCCATGACGTTCGAAAGGTTTGCCTTGAAATTACCTTGTGTGTCTTGGCATGTTACATCGAGTTTTATGTGTTAGTTTTGGAAGAAATTCATGTCATAGGTCATAAACTCGTATACTATCATGTTTGGGTTGGAAACGTCCGGGCAAATATCGCAAGGGTCCAACCAAGGGTCCTTGAGAAAGGACCCTTCATGAGTACCCTAGCTGTCAAAACCAGCTAAACCTACGGAGGCAATCGATGCCCAGTGGATCAGTCGATGCCATGTAGGTGAGGGGGAGTAGTTGACACTTAGGTATGGGAGATTTGAAGACAAATACCAGCCTCAGTCCCAAACCACGGACCAACAGGACTGACCGTTGGTTGGGGAACGGGCCGTCGATGGCTGTTGTCTGTTAGGGCTGTCTTCTGCGCAGCTTACTGTTAAGTTGAAGGGTGAATTTGTAAATTCACCCAACGTCCAAATAAGGGAAAGAGCGGTTACTTGAGGGTCTTTTGGGTATCTTAAACTTGTTTTAAAGTCTTTAACACTTAGAAGAATTCATTCTTCAAAAATCAAAACCCAAATTCTCTTAGAAATTCCATAGAACTTCATTGAAGCCAAAACTCAAGGAAAAGATTGGATTGGATATTTGAGTGGTGATTCTGTATAAAATTGGAGGATTAACATCATTGAGGTATGGTTTTTGATCCTTGAAACTCTATTCATCAAGGAGCCCAAATTCAAAGAAGTTTTCTAAAGTTTTCAATGATGAAATTGTCTAATTTTATGATTTATCCATGGGTTCTTGCATTAAAGGTTTTTAATCATTGTATATTGATTGAATTATTGTTAATTATATGATTTTAACTCAATTGACCTATGAACCAATGTAATTGATGAACCCTAGTTTTTTACTACTTTATGAGTTAAGTGATATTGTCTTAATGCTTATGAATTCTAGTGTAGTTTTCTATGGGCTATTGAATGATGTAAGAATTGTATTCAATTGATGTCTAATTGGTCTTATATTGATAAATCTATATTGAATTGACTTAGATTCATTGAGTATTATAATTTATGCATTGAATTGATGTTCATGGTCATGGGTAAGGGTCTTATGGTATTGAATTGGATGATTTAGACATGGATTGAAGTGGAGAGAATGGATTGGTGGTGTGCTACCCTAATTCTCTTTATTTTTAGTATTATTGATTTTGATTATGTTGTTATTGGTGTGTTCCACTTATGGTGGTGGTGTTATGTGATTGATGTGGCCTTGTCGGCATTATCTTAAGTATTATGATGATCATGGCCTTGTCGGCAACTACATGAAGGATTATGATGATTTGTTTAGTTGATTATGTGAAGTATGATCATATCTACCTACATGTTAAGTAATGTGAAAGTATGTGTTCTTCTATTGATGCTATTTAGGTGATCATGTTAGACTATGACTACGTCCTTATATGTGTAGTCTTAGAGTTGATGCATGGTTATTACTACTAGACTTTATGAGTCGATGATGGTTATATTGATGATAATATAGTAGGGTATAGGAAGAATTAAAGATGATAATGGTTATTTCTATGTACTTCTAGAATTACATCTAATATTTGCTAAAGTGAAGTATGTTGTGTCTTCTTTCGGTAGACTTGTGTCCCTTACTTGATGCATGTATGAATGTGAATGTGTGAAGTATTGACTTAGGATGCTAAAGCCTATTAGTCTTGTATAAATGAATGATATGTGAGACCTTGAATAATGTTAAGAGGGTCCTTTATGTGAAACCTTGAACCTAGTGGTAAGGTTATGAAACTTGAAGTCGAAAGACGTAATGGTATCCTTATTATAATGAATGATGGACTTAAGGTTGATTGGATGGAACGGCATCATATCAATCCTTAGGAAAGCCATTATGAGATTTTTGTCGCCATTGTAAGGCAACCCTAGGGGACCTCTTAGGTAGGGTAAATGTAATTGGGTTATGAACTTGATATATATGGAACCCTTTTGTATGAACCTTAATGTGAATTACTCTATGAAAACAAAGGCTAGTACCGAGTGAATATGGTAAGAGAAGTAGTTCTAGTTAAAAAATAAGGCTAGAATACAAAGTAAGCCCTTCATATTCCTTAACCATGTGCCTACATGGAATGTGTCTAAATTCTACCATTGGCAAGTAGAACACCCTCATCGGAGTAGGATAGAACTCCGAATTCCATGTTTTGCTTCCATGGTCTATGTCGTTCATTGCCTATTCTCATCATGTGCGATACTTATTGGCATTAGAGAAGTTCTATGATGTTTAGGTGGTGGTATGGGACACTATCTAGACATTGCACAGTAGGGTTTGAAGATGTTAGTGAGAGTCCCTAGGTCTTCTCCAAGACCATTACTTGAATGTCCTCTATGTGATGAATGTTTCTTAAATGAATTAAGGAATATAATAACTTACGATAAGAAAGTATGTAAATGAATGAGTACTTAATCTAGAGTGACTTAAGGATTTCTTAGTTAAAGTGTGAAGAGGGCATAAGGATGATCTCTTCATGTCTTATCTAGGGAAGTCTTGAGAAGGACTCTAGTTAGGGAAGTTAGTTGATTCTTTAGGCATGATCGCAACTTAGGAAGTCTTCAGGATTATTTAGGTAACCTTGAAGAGAGTGTATGGGCGTTCTCTTCTTGGAGTACTTAAGTAAGTCTTTTGATAGCCTTGGTAAGGAGAATGTCATATCTTATATGTTATGAATGTTGGTGTCTTGTGAATGTATGTGTCTCATTATAAGTAGTCTTGAGGATCATTTAGGCATGCTTAGAGAGGGTGTATGGGAGGTCTCTCTTTGTGTTGCTTAAGTGAGTCTTAGGATAGCTTTTAGTGGGGGAATTATATGATAGAATGTGTCTAAAGTGAAGTTAAGAAACTTCACTGTAATAGTGAAGTAGTTCACTGTAAAGATGTCTTAAAAATGTTCTAAATTTGTAAAGTGATTTCTTATGTGTTTCTAAGGTGTTAAATGTTGTTCTTATGATTATATTATGATATTAAAACAAAAGATGCATATTTCCAATAAATGTCAGTTTTCATGATTTTTATGCATTATGTCATACTTAGTACATGTGGTTGTACTAATTGCATGTTTTTATCTATCTCTATAGTGGTTGGTAGGTGAGGAGCATTTTGGAAGCAATACTTGGATCGTAGCATCATTCAAGTGAAGTTGAAGTATGTCCTCATTTGACTCGAGGGCATAGATGTCTTTTATTTCTCTTATTGAAGTATTGTAATAGACTTAATAGTACAATATTTTCTATTGTGTATGGGCCGTGTCCCAAGTACTCTTGTGCCTAAGATTTGATGAAATAAGACTTACTATTTCCTATGGATGTTATATGAAAGAGTTTTTCACTATGTATATGCGATGAACGATACGAAAGGGCTTTTATAAGACCTCAGAGAGGTCGAGTACGCCGGTTGCACTCCGAGAGTGCCATATCTTCTAGGGTATGCTCTCGGGATGTGACACCACCTTTGCCAAAACCATAGCGACTATAAGTTCCAACAAGGCATTCACCCACATGTTTCTTACCACACTTACCACAAGTTTGTGTTTCTCTTGGTGGATCAAAATTCCTCCCCTTTTGAGGTTTAGGATTAGACACCCTATCATTGTGAGTCTTGGAGACATTTGAACGAACCTGGTTTGAAAACCTTTTCTTGAACTTAGGCTTGTCTTGAATGTCAAGCCTACTCTTGGAAGAACCACTTTCAAATGATCTTGCATTCTTATCTTCTCTATTCCTCTACCTTAGACGCCTCTCCTCTACTTGTTGAGCATTGACCATCAACCTAGAAAGATACATATTGTCATGAAGCATAGCTCCACGACATTCTTCTTCAAGCTCTTCCGACACAAAACGACTCATTTAATCCCTAGCATTGGAAACCAAAGAAGAAGCATATTTGGATAGCTTAATGAACTTTAAGGAGTATTCTTTAACACTCATACCTCCTTGATGAAGGTTGATGAACTCCTCTACCTTAGCTTCTCCTGTCTCCCTTGGGAAGAATCTGTCAAGAAAGGCCTTTTTGAAAATCTCCCAAGTCACGGGACCACCTCCTAAAGCCCTACTATCCTTCCACATATTGTACCATGTCTGAGCCACGTCCTTGATTTGATAGGCAGCAAGCTCAGCCTTTTCAGTAGTACTCACCTCCATGGCAAACAAGATCTTATAGACCTCATCAAGGAAATCTTGGGGTTCTTCATCAACTTTTGATCCAAGTAAAATAGGAGGATTCATCCTCGTAAAATCCGTCCGACGGCTAGCCATAGTACTAGCATGTTGGTTCTCTCGCTGAATAACTTGCATTTGAGGAGGAACTCGATTGCCTTGGCGAGTATCTCCCGCATTCACAATGTCCTCTCCTACTCTTCTCGCGGCTGTACTTCTTGTGTTCATCGACTATAACCGCAAGAAAGGAATTAGATGCTAAAAGACACATAGTGTCAAAACTCTAGAGGCACGACATAAGATTACCAAGAAAAGAGAATTTGCCTAATCATCACATAGCATATCATTTATAATTGAGGCGCGCTTCACAACCATGAACATAACACTTAATAATGTGGTTTGGTGAGATATTGATCCTAAGAATATTCAACCTCATGCTCTGATACCAAGTTTTTCGCATCCGGAGAGCACCCCCAGATGCGACCGGCGTCGGTGTCGGCGTCCTCTCAGAGGACTCATACAAGACCTTAGCGTTCGTCATAACATGTCATCAGTTAAAATTTGCAGAAAAATTAAAAACATTCATACTTATGTATATATTGAGGTATAGTTAGACCTCTCACATAGAAGCTTACTTAGGTTGTACTTATAGCAATGTGATAACATACATACAATATTCTAAAACTTGTCTCACATAAAAACCATCTAAAGAGTATGAGTTGGACTTTGCCAATAAAAAGTCAATATGCCATAAAGGCCTTAGTACAATAGAATTCAAAGAACATAAAACGGAATAAAGAGAATGCTTAAAAATAACTAAAGTCTTCATAAGCTAGAATTATTAAAAGATATCATCCCCGAACATGAGGACCTATAAAAACTTGGAGAAAGAGTTCCAAGCATCTTCAATCGACCTTCTTAATGTTCAATGGATGGATCCTACATTTGTAGTTATATAAAGTAAGGGGTTAGTACGCCACATGTACTAAGTATGGGTATATGCACATAAACATTTAAGGACATGCGTGAAAAGGACCATTTCTTTAGAAAGCATGCTAAGTCATTTGAAAACCTTTATTGTACATACACTAAAGCTTATACAAGATAAGGATCAGAAAAAAATGAAGCATGAACATTACTGAAGACATAACATCATAAAGTCATATTATCATTTCATATTCAATAATGCGTATCAACTTAACATACAAAGCACTTACCAATAATCGCATCCCGAATCTACTACTGCAATGATCATGTGAAGCCCCATAACCCCACATAATCAAGTAAACAAGATAGGAGACCATAATTAAAGCTTTGCTTCATACAACTTATAATATAGGTAGTCACCACCACATATAGCAATATAGACCAATAACATGTTCATCAACATAACCATCATCACATAAGAGTAATATCATATATCATATGAATTATACATTTCATGTTATCATATTACATAAGAAAAATCTCCTAGGACTTCCCTTAGAGTCAACTGTGAGAAGTCTAGTACCTATACTAAGTAGACTCTTCAAGTTACCCTAGTCAATGCCCATTTACTTGTCTTTCATTTTACTTGAGGGAACAATCGCCTTAACCGACATTAGACCATGTGAGCTAAACATTGAATCTGGTGTCATGAAAACCCACACCGAAAGAAGGTGGTATGCTGGCCAAAGTAGAACAAAAACATGAACATAGCATTCTAGGTGGATCCACTAGCTAGTATCATATATTGGCAACATAGTTCAAGAACTAGGATGTAACACCCTAAAATGAACTAAGGTGAACTAGAGTTTTGCAATTGTTTATTCAGTTAATTTTGTGTTAATATGAGTTATATTAGTGTCCTTACTCAGAGTGTGAAGTTTGGTTAAGTTTGGAGGTCAAACGTCCGAAAACGTCCATGACGTTCACAAAGTGTGCCTTACAAAGTGCTTGTGTTTCTTTGTGGGTTTGAGTGAGTTTTACGTGTCCGTTTTGTTTGAAATTTATGTGGGATGTTTCTAATACATAGAAGAATATGTTTAGGAGTTTTTTATCCTGGTACGACCTCACCTAGGACCCACAAGGGTCCCTAGAGGAGGGCCCAAGAAAAGGACCCAAGACTGCCTTGGCAGTGTCCACCAACGAGGGTAAACGAAGGCCAGTGGTCCAACCAACGGCCAATTGACTTGCCCCGTCGGTTGGATATGAAAGTTAGTCTATCCAGTACCCAAATAAAGTTAAGTATCAACCCACAAAACACCATCAATGGACTGTTGATGGACAAACGGTCCTTTGGTTGCGTTTGAAGAGTGTCCAAAAGCTGTTTTTCCTGTAATGACTTGGGGTGTTTGGTAAATTCACCCCAAGTCTTTTATGAACCTAGGAAGTCATTTTTAGGTCTTCTTGGGTATATTAGGAGTTCCAAACTCTACGACCTAATTTTAGACCTCATTTCCTAAAACTCAAAACCCCTCTCTCTTAGAACTCTCTCTCAAACTCCATAGAAGCTAGAAGTCAACAAGGAGCTAGGAGGGTTGTTGGTGGTCGAGTTATTCATCAAATATCATTGGGGTTTCTTCTACTTAAGTTATGGTATCGATCGTTGAACTCTCTTCCATTCAAGGAGTCACTTCTAATGGATTTTCAAAAAGTGTTTTCAACCCTAGTTTCTCTATCTTCAACTCTAAATATGGGTTTTGCATGAAAACATTTTGAATGTGTTAAAAATGATTTTTCTAATGTTTGTTGATGATTTTCATGCTAAAACTTCAATAAAACATGTTAATGTTTTTTTATTAAATATTGGCTTAAGGAATGGGTTAATGAGCATGAGTTGGTAGTTTTAGGTTTGGTTTTTATGGTTGATATTGTTGTTTAGCTACTGCCCTAAGGTCTATATTATGATGAAATGTTGAGAAAAATGTCATAGGTGATGGAATCTTAGATAAAAGGGTAAGTTGGTTATGTTGTTTAGTTTTAATTTCGAAATGCTCTTGAGTGGTATATGGTCCACCTTCTTGGTGGCGGTGTTTATTTGAATTGTATGAATGTGAAGTTACTTGTTTATTGTGAATGAAGCCAAGAAGGCTTGTCATGTGAAGTAAGATGATAATGATGTTAGTCTTGTTAATGTGGCTTATGGAGCTTATTTTGAGAAGTATGCTAGAGAATATGTCTAAATGACTTATATGAATGTGAAGCTACTTGTGTATTGTGAATGAGGCCATGAAGGCTTATTATGTGAAGTAAGATGATAATGATGTTATTCTTATTAAAATGTGCTTTATGAAGCTATTCTGTGAAGTAGGCTAGAGAGTATGCCTAAATGAATTATATTATTATGTGAAGTATGTAAAGTGTTTGATGTGATGAATGAATGTCTAAAGTATGTATAGAGGTTAACGTAAATTAAATGATGCTTATATGCAAGATGTGTTCACATGTGTACACACACTCATACACTTAAATGAATGAATGTAGTTAAGTTAAGTAAAAAGGGGAGTTTTGGGGTGAACATTCTTCGTGAGTTTAGATGAAATGCTTAGTAGCAACCTCACTGCATCCTAAGAGCTTTCTAAGATAGGTCGCGGGATTAATACCCTTCGTGAGTTGAGATGTGTTATTCAGTAGTTATCCTTAACCTATTTTACAATAAATGTGAGAATCCTTGGGGAATTATGCTTAGCACCAAGAGGATATAAAGAAGGGGTGGTTACACTTCGTGAGTTGAGATGTTGTATTCCAATGTACCTCTTGGGATGAGTACTCCTCGTTAGTAAAGAATGAGTTACTTAGTAGCAATCTCCTTGTCCCTTAACTATGCGCCCGCATAGGTGTAGCCATTGGCAAAGCCATGTAAAAGCTAACAGAATGACCTTACTCTGGGCAAGTGAGGATCCCTCATCCGATAGGGGTTATATCGGGATTCCATGTCTAGCTCTCATGGTCTATGTCGGTTAAGCTAACCCCCACAAAAGTAATGAAAGTACTAAGTCTTCTAAAAGATTGTACTACTTAGGGTAGGTAGTGTAATGGGACGCTATCTATCCATTGCACTAAGTAGGCATTCCGAAAAAGGAATCTTAGTGAGTCTTATATGAATTGAATGAGCTAAGTCTTCTAAAATTGTGTACTACTTAGGGTAGGTGGTGGAATGGGACGCCATTTACTGATTGCACTAAGTAGGCATTCCGAAAGGAATGTCTTGGTATGTCTTATTTGAGTGTTCTTCTAATGTCGTATTATTAAGTGGTGACTTGTTCTCCCGATTGGAGTAAGCCTATAATGGGTAGTCTTAAGGATCTCCTTGGTGTGAATCGAAAGAGGTGTATGGGCGTTTCCTTCATTTCTTACCTTGGAGAGTCTTAGGATAACCTTGGTTAGGGAAACTCCTACGGAAATGAGTTCACTTCCTCTTGGCAATACCTTGGGAGTTCAATGTTTTGGAGTAAATTTGGTTCACTGTAATGATAAAATGGTTTACTGTAAATTTTGGGTAGTTCAATGTAAAGTGCCTCTTTTTGTTAAAATTATGGAAATCCTTCTCTAAGTGTTAAATGATGTTTCTTATGTTGTTTTTCTTCTAAATTCATGAATGTTTTACTTATTTGGCATGAAAGTCTATTTATACTAAAATGTCCCTTTTTCCATATGCCATACTTACTTTTCAATACTTAATAAGTATAGATTGGAAGCTTTTGAAGACTAGAAGGAGAAGCTTTGGAATCTACTCTTTCAAGGCAAAGTATGTCCTCATATATTCTAGGGCATAGTCCTATTTTTTTAGTTTTAATATTTAAGACTTATTATGTATTTCTTTTTAATGTAAAGGTCCGTGTCCCTAAGATATTATGTTATGTCTTTAAGTTTGGCTTGTGACGATGAGATTTTCCTAGTATTTATGAAAGAATTCCTTTTTATATTAAATGTCATGAATAGTTTTACATTCCGCACTACTTTTCATGTCTTATGTAATGAACGATAGTTAGAAGGATTGTACAAGACCCCAAAGGGTCAAGTACGCTCTGTCATGACCCAAGGGTTCTCCCTAACTTCTAGGGGGTACTTGAGGGTTGTGACATAGGAGATATATTAGTGACCCATAGTTCCACATTACATGACAGCCTCTATCTCATGAGAGTCATTATGAACCTACCTTCCAACTAGGGAAGGGACACCTCTCATATGTAGTTCATCGGTGCTAAGCTAAAGTCCCTTTGTGAATAACCTTTAAGTCATAATTTATTCATAAATGTTGTCATAGGTCATAGGATCTTAAATCCTTGTATAAACATGATCATAAGCTCATTAGTATTAAGATGAGAATTTCCTTTCATCACAACCCTTCATTTGTGAGATTAACATATCATAATCATAGTATGTAAGGCATACAAGATAAACATCATAAACTTGCATAATTATATCCTTACAATTATCCCACATTTAACATATTCATAGCCCAACATATATACATAGCAGCATCATACATACTTTAATTGCATAGCAACATCCTTTTTAGGCTAACATAACCATAATAGATCACTCACGAATGTATAAGATTTACTTAATGCTTCCAAGAACCTTCATCAAGAACTTACGTTCAATTTACAACAATCATCCAACAACATAGTGAAATACTCAATAACATAACCAATACCAACCCTTCAAAAATCATATACAAGGCCAATTGGTAGTTAAGGATAAGGAAAGGGTCATTAAATAGTTCATTCAAGCTATAGTTCCAATCCCAACGTTTACATGTTATCAAGTGATAGATATAACCAAATAAAAACCATTATTTAGAGAAGGAACATGATTCACACCAAAATCAATCATTACAAACCAATTACCCAACAACATACTCAATTAACCATAGAAAATTGTTATTTTTCATCATTAGTCATACATCTTGAGTTGGGAAGAAAACCTGTTTTGTAGAGTAAAAGTGATAGATATAACCAAATACAAACCATTATTTAGAGAAGGAACATGATTTACACCAAAATCAAACATTACAAACCAATTACCCAACAACATACTCAATTAACCATAGAAAATTGTTATTTTTCATCATTAGTCATAAATCTTGAGTTGGGAAGAAAACCCGTTTTGTAGAGTAAAAATTCTAGATGTTGAATTCTTGAAAATCATCTTTTAAAGGACATATTGGGTAAAGGAATCCCAAGAGTGAAAACCTTATTGACGAATATTCCACAAATTTCGGATGAAAATCTTGAAGTCTTCATCTTCTTCCTTATGCTTCTTTTTGTTCTTTAATGGAGTTTGAAAAGAGAGAGTTCTTGAGAGAGATGAGAAGAATTTGTTTAATCTGATTTGACGTGCTTAAAAGTGGTATAAAATTGACCTAAAATTATTATAAACTCATCCCCTAAAATACCCAAAAGACCCTTCAATTAAATGGGTCTTTTGTAAAGTTAAATTGCTTAAAATACGACATTAATGAATCTGGGAAGTGTCTGCGTCGTGAGGGCAATTTCATATTTTATTTTTCAAATACGGTTTGAGGCAGT
This sequence comes from Solanum sitiens, assembly GCA_016801875.1. Lineage (NCBI taxonomy): Eukaryota > Viridiplantae > Streptophyta > Magnoliopsida > Solanales > Solanaceae > Solanum > Solanum sitiens. The sequence continues at coordinate 381,914 of JABWTJ010000525.1, read as the reverse complement.
GAGCCTCTTGTAGTGCACGCATCAAGAGGCAACTTTTGTTCCTCCACGTGTTGGCTACGCGTCACGCAGCAGCCTTCATTTTCTTGCTGCACGCAGGCTGCTTACGGGTCCTCCTCAAGGACCCTTCAGGTAGTTCTTGGGCTATCGTGACAGGACTTCTCGACCCTTTGTACTACATTCTACCTATATAAGTTCACTTTACAAATTTTGGACTTCATTTGACACTCCCAAACCTTCACCAAACATAGGGACGTCTACTAGTTCAAATTAGCTAGTTTCCGGACGTCAAGGTCTTTTTTATCGTTTTGGCTCTAACCTTTTCTAATTGAGTTTAATACATTAATATAGGTCTGGAAACATCATTTTAATCAATATTTAATAGGCTAAGCTCTAGTCTAATCCATGGAACTTCCGGAGTGTTATAGTCCCAAAGAGCATCATCAAGCCTTCTTGACCAATCCCTTCTATTGACATTCATCATTTTCGCAATAATTTGCTTGATCTCACAATTGGAAATCTCAACTTGCCCGCTATTCTATGTATGGTAAGGATTATCCACATTATGGAGAACACCATATTTCTCCAAAGCCCTTTGAACAATTTATTACAGAAGTGAGAGCTGCCATCACTAATAAAGGCCTTGTGTGTGCTAAATCTGGAGAAGATGTTCTTTTTCAGGAATGCGGTGACACTCTTTTTCTACACGTAGTCAACCTCTACAAGAATAAACTTTATCCCATGATAATTCACAAACGGGACCATAAAGTCAATACCCCATACATCAAATAGCTCAATCATAAGAATAGGATTAAAGGGGAGTTCTTGCCTCTTCGAAATTCCTAGATCTCATTGGCACTGATCACATGATTTGGCAAACTTGTGAGCACCTTGGTGAATGGTTCGCCAATAATACCCACACTACAAGATTTTATGTGCAGTTCGGGTACCACTATAGGGCCCACCCACAAGCGAAGAGTGACATGCCTCCAAAACACTCAACATCTCGACCTCCGGTACACAACGGCGAATCATCCCATCAACACAACTACAGTATAAGAAAGGCTCGTCCCAAAAGAACTTTTCACATCATGCATGAACTTTTTCCTCTGGTGGAAGGCCAAGTCTAACAAATCACATCACTTGCCAGATAGTTCGCAATGTTTTCGAACAATGGGATCTGATCCTGAGAGGTTGCCAATGAGTGTTTATCTAGGAATGCATCATCAATTTCAGCCTTTTCTCCCAATTCCCTCATAGCTTCATCCTCCAATCCATACAAATAGTCGGCAACTTGATTCTGAGTCCCCTTTCTATCTTTACTACAAAATCAATCTCTTGTAGCAATAATATCCGTTGGATCAACCTTGGCTTCACATCCTTCTTTGCCATCAAATACCTCAAAGAGGAAAGGTTTGTATGCACTATGACCCTCATGCCAAGAAAATAAGATCGAAATTTTTTAAATGCAAACACCACTGCAATAAGTTCTTGTTTAGTTACTGTGTAGTTCTTTTAAGCTTCATTCAAGGCTTTAGTGGCATAGTAAATAGGGTGAATCGTCCCTTCTCTGTCGTAATACCACACCAAGTGCGACCCCACTTGCATCACACATCACCTCAAATGGCTCACTCCAATCCCTTGAAATAATAATGGGTGCAGACACCAATTACTCCTTCAACTCTCCAAATGCTTTCAGACAGGATTCATCGAAATAGAAATTACATTCCTTCTCGAGCAGTTTGCACAAAGGATGTGCAATTTTCAAAAAATCCTTAATAAACCTCTGGTAAAAGACAGCATGTCCAAGAAAACTTCTCACACCTTTTATAGAGATGGGTGGAGGAAGCCTCTCTATCACTTCCACTGTAGCTTGATCAACATCTATCCCCTTCTTTGAGATGTGATGGCCCAAAACTATACCTTTCTTCACCATAAAGTGGCATTTATCCTAATTAAGCACCAGATTACAATCTTCACATCTCTTGATCACCTCTGCCAAATTACTCAAACACCGATCAAAGGAGTCGCCAACCACTGAAAAAATATTCATGAACACCTCAATAGTGTCCTCCACCATATCAGAGAATATTGGCATAATACATCGCTGGATGGTGGCCGGTGAATTACATAATCCAAACAGCATCCTTTTGAAGGCAAATGTCCCATAAGGGCAAGTAAAAATGGTCTTGTTTTATCCTCAAGGGCAATAAAGATTTGATTGTAGCCCAAATAGCCATCAAGAAAACAATACCACCCTTTGCCTGCGAGTTTGTCTAACATCTGATCATAAAGGAAATGGGTAAATGGTCCATCTCAGTCCAAGCATTCAACTTCTAGTAGTCCATGGAAACTCTCCTTCCAGTCACTGGCCACATTAGAACAAGCTCGTTGATCTCATTAGGCAATACTGTCATCCCATCATTTTTAGGTACGCACTGAGCAGGACACACTCAACTACTATTCGCAGTAGGATAAATGACTCCGCCATCCAACTACTTGATGATCTACTTTTCACCACAGTTTGCATAGGTCGAGCATGAGTTGGATTTTGTGGGAACAAATATTGGGAGGGATCCCAATATTATCCTCAATAGTCCAACAAATGGCTCGTTTGAACCTCTTCAATACCGCCACTAAGCACTCTACTTGTTGTCCATTCAAATCTGCTGCAATAATCACCAACAAAGTGTCATATCTAACCAAGAACACATACTTCAGATGATGTGGTAGAGCCTTAAGCTCTAATTTTGGGGCCTCTTCAATAGATGATTTCAAGGGTGGAGAATCACGATGCTTCATATCCAACTCCAATTTCATTGGCTTTGACAGATATTCATTTCGTTCAAGTGCAGCCACCAAAGATCCATTCTCTTATATACCATCACTATTAAAATTTATGATAACTGCTGCTAGTGCCTCGACAACTAGTAACTCTTCAATTTGAACCAAAGATATACTCTTAACCCTGTAGGATATAGAAGATACCGTTTGGAGCTCAACACTCTGCTTCATGGACCTACATATATTGAAAGTTGCTTCTTCATTGTTCAACCTAAACTCCATCTTCCCTTTTTCCATATCAACCAGCGCACGCCTAGTGGCAAGGAATGGCCTCCCTAGAAAAATGGGAACCTTAAAATCAACCTCACAGTCAGGAATCACGAAATCGACTGGAAATATAAATGACTCCACATTCACAAGAACATCATGGTGTAGACAATGGGCCTCTTCACAGTTCGATCAGCCATCAGTAACCAAATTGAAGTAGGCTTTGAGTCACCCAAGTCTAACTTCTTATAAATGGACAGAGGCATGAGATTTATGCTCTCACCAAGATCACATAGTTCCTTAGGAAAGTGTAGCAACCCGATTATACATGGAATGGTGAAGGTGCCAGGATCTTCCTTCTTCACCACAAGAGACCTTGTAGCAATAGCACTATAATGCTGCATTCTGTCATCAGCCTCAAAACTCACCGATCTCTTTTTTGTCACCATATCCTTCCATAAACATAGCATTACTGGGTATTTGTTCCAAAGCTTCTATCAAAGGGACATTGATGGAATGTTGTTTTAACATAGTTATAAATTGTCGATATTTACAATCTTTAGTCTTCTTCACTAGTCTCTGAGTGAATGGTGGTGGAGGTCTAGGAATGGGGACCACTATCTGAGATACTTTTGCTTCTTTCACCTTGTTGTCCACCAACTCTGCACTAGCGTCTACTACCTCTTCGTCTTTTCTCATATCATCTTCTACAACAAACGGCATAGGTGGATCAATGTTCTGCTTACCCTCTTTAGTAGTGACTACCATGCAATGCCCACAATTTCAAGGATTCTGGATAGTGTTTCTAGGAAGAGTGTCAGGTTGGCGTGGGTTCACGGTAGTAGACAACTGAGCCATCTGTAACTCAAGGTGCTTCATTGAAACCGCATGTGCATCCACCTTTTGTCCAATGTTGGCTAGGTCACCTCTCATCTTTTTGACAATCTCATCACTAGTATCAAACCTCCTCATCTTTTTTGTAGCATATCATCAACTCGCACCATACTACCTCCACCATCCCTAGGAGCAACTTCTCAATTATGAGGTGGAACATAGAGCCCACTCGGATCATTATTGTTACCATAGTTACTCTACTTGAAGTTGTTGTCGCGGTTATAGTCCCATCTTAGACATATTGACCCTCTTGATTGTAGTTACCATAGTTCCGCCTTTGTTTCCCTAACCTTACCGCCAATTCTCCTAATTAGAGCCTTGGGCGTTTTGTCGGAAACCCCCCGTCTGATCATTCACTACATAAGTGTCCTCTTCATAATAACACTCATCTCATGGCGGTGGTGGTTTAGTCAAATAGTTCACCGCATTTACCTTCTCTGCACCTCCGGTAACATATTTCAAGACCAAACCTAGCTTAGTTTTTATCTTCTCCATTTCCTCACGAATCTCATCTACAAATGGCTTGTTTGTAGCTTGCACTGCAAAGGTGTTTCTCCCAGTGTCCGACTTTCTAGTGCTCCAAGCCTTGTTGTTGCCAGATATCTTCTCCAACTTCTCTATAATCTTAACATATGTTTACTCTACATATGAACCACCCGCAATAGAATCGAGCACATCTTTATTGTTATTATGTTGACCTCTATAGAAGTAATCTTTTAATGACTCATCATCAATGCGGTGGTTTGGGACACAACTCACGAATGCAGTAAATCTTTCCCAAGAGCTACTCGTCAACTGTCCAGGTAGTGCCACAAGATTGTTCATGTTATCCTTGGTGTTGAGCTTCTTGGACACTGGATAGTACCTCGCTAAGAACACATCTCTCAATTGATACTAAGTATAGATGGAGTTGTAGGGTAGCTCAATAAACCATATCGTGATATCTCCTGTCAGTGATAAAGGGAACACTCACAACCCGATGACATTCATATCCAAGTCTGGCCTAGCAACATAACTTTTTCACACAGAACTCATTTTAGATATATGAGCATCTGAGTCCTCTTATGGAAGTCTTGCAAACAAGCCCAGAGCGGTTAGCATCTGCATAAAGCTACTCGTGACCATGAATGTTTGCCCGTGTGGTAGAGGAGGTTGGACAAGAGGTCCATCAGAATTTGTGATGTTCACGTTACCCCTATAGTAATCCTGAGGTCGTGAAACTGGTGGTTGCATCCTCAATGCATTATCCAATTGATTATCAACACGAACTTAGTTGTGTGCCTCAACTGGTAATGTAGGTTGATGGATTGCCCCATCACATAGATTCCCTCTGTTAGGATGGTGGGATCTATTAATTTTCCATCTTTCTCAATGTACGGTTACGTTCGTGATCGACTGGAATCAGTGGTTCTCCTCGGCTTTGTGTACATGGCATACACTAGAGCTAGACTTGATATAAATAAAAACAAAAAGAAAAAGTAAAATTAGTAAATCGTTGACTAAAATTCAACCATGTAATTAAAGTTAATCTAAAAGCAAGATTCCCCTGCAGCGGCGCCAAAATTTGATACGCTCAAAATACACCTCCTTAAAGAAGTATATGTGATCGTAATCAAGTAGAGAACCCAACTAGTAGGTTGGGGTCGATCCCACGAGGAAACTTGTTTAGACTTAACTTTAATTCACATTTATGTCTATTTAGTCAATGTCTTTCCTAAAACATGTAATTAAAGGGGGGGGGGGTTTATGAACTCAATCTTTAAAATATTTAAGTTAACAAGTAATCGAAAGTAAATACTGAGTTTTTATCAATTTGTGAGAATAACTAGGGTATATGTGTTCCCCACATTTCATAACGTCGTATTCCTAGCAATAGCATTCTTTCCTAGTTTATTACAAGTAAAGTGGTAAGTTATGTATCTCTAAATCCTTGGTCCGGCATCTAGAGAATTTCACCCCGTACCTTGGTCCGGATACGTGTGCATAAACTACTAACCCTTACATTTACCTCATATTAGACATCATAATCGATGTATGTATTAGTTATTACTTCACACTAATCGACACTAGCCTATTAGATAGTATCATACTAAATCTATGTTAATAATTCTTTTCTTATTAACTACCTCATTGGTCCGTTAAGTAGCAACAAGGAGAGTTCTAATGTTATACACTGTTAAAAAGACTTCTAAGCAAAAGAATTATCAATACATGTACAAATACTATTTGAGAATTTCTTAGTTGCTAGGATTACTTGGTTACTTACCTATGGTTTCCACAACCCTAGTTGTGGATTTAGTTACTCATGCTAGCAAGATCACAATTTATAATATTGAATGAAGAAATCACGAACTTACTTAACAATAAGAAACCCAGAAATTCAACTTGAAATTATAAGAAAAAACTTCAAACCAAATCCGGAAATTGATTAATTGCCTAAAGTTTGCAACGAACAATCTCCAACACAAAATAGAATAATAATAAGAGTAGCTAACCCCAAAAACGAGGTATTAATCCCCTATTTATATAAATCATAGTACTATTAAAAAGGGAATTAAAATAAGAAAAGTTTATTCAGTTGACACAGCTTCAATCTAAGGACCAACTAACAGACCATCGATTAATCGACAGTTCCTAGACTCCTCCATTGGTCAAGACTTGGAATAGTTTTTTCCTCTACAGATTTCACCTTCTCTGAATCAATCGACGGACCAAAAACACAGTCATTCGATGCAACTACAGTCCGTCGATGCCCTTTCATAGATCCATCCTTAGAATTTTTGCATTGCCTCTATTTTCTGAGTATCAACTTTAATTCCCTATCCAAACATAATATGAACTAAGAATGTCATAGACTCAAGCAAAAACTCGCACTTAGAGGACATGGCATATAATTCTCTATCTTTTAAAGTATGGAGAACTATCCAGAGATGAGTAGGTTGATCTTCTTCATTCCTTAAAAAGAGTAGTATGTCATAAATGAAGACAATAACAAACATATCTAAATAATGTTTGAATACTATATTCATAAGGTCCATGAACATTGCAGGTGCATTGGTTAAACCGAATGACATGACCAGAAACTCATAATGACCATAACGGGTCCTAAAGGCTGTCTCGGGAATATCACATTCCCTTACTCTTAACTATTGGTAGCCAGATATAAGATTTATCTTAGAAAAACAGGTGTCACCATGAAGTTGATCAAAAAGATCATTAATCCTTTGGAGAGGATATTTTTTCTTAATGGTAACCTTTTCAAGTGATGGTAATCTCTACACATCCTAAGGGAACCATCTTTCTTTCTCACAAATAAGACTGGAACGCCCCAAGGTGAGACAGTTGGTCGAATAAAGACCTTATCAAGGAGATCTTTTAACTATTTTTAAGTTCTTTCAACTCTACTGGCGTCATTCTATATGGCGGAGTAGATATAGGACGAATATCTAGGAGATTATCGATATTGAAGTCTATCTCTCATTGAGAAGGGACTCTAGGAAGATCATCCGGAAAGACTTCTGGAAACTCTTTTACTATTGAAACTGGCAGAATAAGAGGTATCTCAACACTAGAGTCATTAAGTCAGATTAAGTAATAAACACGCCCTTTAGAAACTAACTTCCTTGCCTTAAGGACAAAATAAAATGACCCTTAGGTTCTACTTAACTTCTTTCCACTCTAAGACTGCTCATTTGGAAATTTAAACTTGACAACTCGAGTTCTACAATCAACTGAGGCATAACACTCATGTAACTAGTCCATACAAAGAATAAAATCAAAATCTACAATTTCTAATTCAACTAAATCAGCCATGGTACTCTTGTGATTGAAGGAAATAGGAAAATCATGATAGACTCTCTCTACTAGAATAGACTTACCAACAGGAGTAGAAACACAAAAGGGTTCACTACGTTTCTTAGGAAGAACATCAAAATTCATTGTAACATACGGAGTTACAAAGGATAAACTAGATTTGGGTCTACCAAAGCATAAACATTAAAGTTATTGAGATCATACCAATAACAACATCTGGCGAATCATGTTGCTCTTGGCGACTTGTGATAGAATAAAGGAGGTTTGATCCTTCGTTAGTACCTGAAGTAGCTCTTCTAGGTGCAACGCTGTCTAGTGGAGCAAAAAAAGAAGACTTCGCTCTATTACCCCAATTACCATATTTTTGCTTATTCTTTTGACATTCCTGCATGAAATTACCATTCTGGACTCTCTTGAAGCAACGAGTGGAGGCATCACCACACACCCCTGAGTGACTCTTGCCACACTTAGCACATGAAAGAGTATTAGTACTTCTTGTGGCATACTAACTTGTAAATGTACAGGTTTAGCGCTGAAGTTCTGAGAATACTTATTATTATACTCAAAACCGGTTACCTGTAAGCGTGAGTTAGAAAGAATATGTATAAAGATAAAGTCTATCGCACGAAATGAGTATGGAAGAAGTCAAGAAATTTTCTAAATATTGTAGCCTCATAATTATTGATGTGGCGCACTTCACACCAATACCTACGACTATACAAACACGAGCTTATAGACTTTCTAGGACTCTTGAACTCTATACTCTGATACCAAGTTTATCACCCCTGAACCTACATCATAGGTAGGCTTGGCACTCGAGAACAAGTGTCGACCCCAAGCAAACCCTTGGTCTGGATTACTATTTAAGTTGAAGGCTTTAGGCATTAAGGAAAGAATTCAAATGGTAAATAACTCAACTGTCTCAAACTGAACTCAAAATGGTTTTAAAAGAAAATTTAACTTAGCACAATGGCAACTCAAATCTGAACTTAATCGAATAATAAGATAATGACAAATGAACTAACTGACTACTATCTATGAAGCCTCTAGTAACTGAGACGGATGTCGGGTCAAAACTCACAACATCTTAATAAACTAAAATATTGAGAGGAATGAAAGGGACTTTCTAAAAATCAAAGAGGTTCACCACTTGACTCTTAGTGTTCAACCTGATCAATGAGGCGATTGATGCTGATCCTAGTTACCTGCATCAGCTTCATAAAACAATGCAGGTCGACTGGCATCAATACATTGAATATACAAGTATGAGAGTTGGATTACTAAACAAGACATAAACTTGAAAAGAATTGATGAACTTATTCGGCTCAACTCAATTAAGCTTAACAGAACTCATCTCAATACAAAGCAGTATAAATAAATCCAGTATTAAAAAAAGCTTTAAACATAGTTTTCAACTCTATGTCTTTAAAAATACAATAATAACTCTGTATTAAACATGCAAGGATATAATATGAACTCTATTTGTATATGAAAATATAAGTATCTCCAATTTATATAATGATACAAAATATTGTTATGGGAGTTTCTCTAACCGACAACTATTACTTAAAAGTTATCGTGATAATACATCATTATCATTCACGCTACTACAGCCTTCATATACCTTGACATGAGTATAGAACTTGAACTACTAAGTAGATCCACTAGATTGTGCTAAAGAGCAGTGATGGAATCATTTGAAAAGTATGATCATTTTGTACCCATGGTTGCTACATGGTTTATGGGGGCTGCGAGTTGTCTAAACTCTCCCCCATATTGGTGCTCAATACTACTCCTAAAATATGACACTAGCTCTTATGTTCTTTTATATAAAAACATACTTCTTTATGTGATTTGAGATAATTGGTCAAAAACATAGTTCAAAGGTTATCTTGGAAATATAAGTTTCCTCTCTTACTTAATTGTGACAGCATTTACTCTTTAACCGAAAAACTAGCTCAAAGGATCTTTACTAAAAACTCAAAGGTTCTTTACTGAAAGACTAGCTTAAAGGCTCTTTACTGGAAACTGGCTCAAAGGATATTTTGGAAATCAAAGTATCGTTACTTGTTTAAATGGGAAAACATTTCAAACACTTTGAGAATACATTGTCCCCATATACTTTTGAAGAAATGAAATTTAACTTTACTCTTTAATGAATTCAAAACTCAAGTCTTTAAACAAAGTTAAATCATTTCTAGAAGACTTTTGAAACACTCTATGAACTTCTTTTCACCTGACACTTAACTAATCCTTGAATGGAATTATATATTCATGGATTGAGATCTGTGATATGAAGGATCTCATGATGTTTAGGAGTATTTTTAGATAGATAAACAAGAGAAAATATCAATAAATCATTGTTTGAATGATGGTCTGCGACGCGGAGATATATTTAAATTTTTGGTCGCGAACTTAGTTTTGAGGAAGAATGGTCCATGACCACTCTGCGACGCGAGAAGAAATTTTTGAATCTGAGGAACAGGACTGCATCACCCAGATTCTATCGACTTTATCCTTCTTTGTTTTCTAAACCCAATTCACCTTTATTCGATTCTTTTTCTCTAATCCTCTTGAAAATCAGATACCCAACAAATGTATCTAAGAACCAAGCTCCAAACAACTATAAAATCGACCTTAAACCCCCAAGAATTCCTCAATATCATCCTAAATTCAATAACGAAAACAATTCAAAAACACACAACAAGACATTCAAACTTTCAATTTTTAGAACGAATTTAGGCTGAGTTAAGCATGTTTGGCGTGTGGATAAACAAAACCAACACTGTCTAATCTCAGATAACTCGTAGGGATCACCCCTTGACGAAATCCAAAAGTGATTTCCTTATGAAGACGTCGAATCTTGAACTTTCTTATCATGTCTCCACCATTCACTTTTCTCCAAACCCTAGGTGAACTTCAACTTTTCTAAAACCGACTAAAATCTGATTTGACCCCAATTAATTACACAAAAGAGAAGTAAAATTATTTGGTAAGGAAAAGTACGTAATTCCATTAAAAATCCAGAACGGACATTTTCTTATTCGAACATCCCAACTTCCATTGGCCATATCACACTCATACAATCTAGGAATTGTGCAAACTCTAAGGGTTTGGAAATATCATTCAAAGATATTTCCTACCATATCTGGAAACACACCTAACTAATCCTGATCTAGAAGTTATGATCGTTTAAAGTTGACCAAAACTTAACTTTAATGCACTTAACAAATTTCCAAATTTTTATATTACTTCAAAAAAAAATTACTATTTCAAATTTCTAACATCTTTCTAGTTCTTTCTAGTACGGGGTGTTACATTTAGAATCTGACCTTAGTAAGATAATTAGCGTATCGTTGTGAAAGCTATGATGTGCAACCCATGAGGCATGGTATTCCTATTCTCACTTCATGCCCAAATTTACTTTGTTTCATATAAGGTAACTTCAGAGAGAGTCTGACTATGTTCACAATAGCATCGTTCTTAACTAAGGTTCTATAGCAGGTCCCAACTCTTTATACGCTCAAAGTACACCTCCTTAAAGAAGCATAAGTGGTTGTTATCAAGTAAAGAACCCAAATTGTAGGTCGGGGTAGATCCCACAAGGAAAATGGTTTAGACCTAAGCTTAACTAACAATTATATTAATTTAGCCAATGTATTTCCAAAAATAAGTAACTAAAAGGGGGGGATTTGTGAAACACACTCAGAAAGAGGTATAAGTAATCAGTGAGCAAGATTCATACTTCAGTCGTTAAAAAGATGAGAAATTAACTAGGGTATAAGTGTTCCCTATAAACTCATAACGTGGTAATCCTAGTAATAGAAATCCCTTCCAAGTGTATTACATGCAAAGTGATAAATTAGGTATATTTAAATTCGTGGTCCGGCTACGTGTCTATAATTTACTCACCCTTAGATTTACCTCATATTAGACATAACATGAATGTATGGCTTAGTTTTCACCCTCGCACCAATAGATATTAGCCTATTAGATAGTATCACACTAAATATATGTTGATAAATCTTTTCTTATTAACTACCTCCTTGGTCCGACAAGTAGCAACAAGGTGAGTTATAACGCATGCACTCGTTAAAATTACTTCTAAATGAAAGAATTATCAAATGCATGTAATAACACTCTTAAAGAATTGCTTAATTAATATTCATATTTAGTTAATCATTCATGGTTCCCTAAACCATAGTTGTGGATTTAGTTACTCATATTAGCAAGATCATAATTCATTGATTTAGATGAAGAAACCATGGAATTACTCAACAAGAAGAATAAACCCAGAAATTCAACTTGAATTTCATAGACAAAATCTGCAAAAACGTGCTCTAGAATTCAATAATTGCCAAAGTTTTCAAAATTAATTATCAAAGTCAAGAACTCGAACAAGAACAACAAAATTCTAGCCTCTAAAATCGAGGTTTAAATCCCCTACATATTGAAAAATAAGACCTTACTGAAAAGGAAACGAAATAAGGAAAGAAATTTTTAGGACTCGTCTTAATTCTATGACACTAACCTACGGTCCATAAGTCAATCTACAGTCTATGGGTCCCTTTCGTGGATCAAGACTTAGGCAATTTTTCAATCTTCAAAATCTGCAACAACTCTGTCACATTTGATGATCCATTTGTACAGACCGTAAGTCAGTCTACGGTCCATAACTCCTATCCGTAGCTCCATGCTTAGGCTTTTAAGCATCATGTAGTGGAACAAATTCTCTGAATTATTTAAAGGAGAAATAGTACGATCCTTAGATCAATATATGGTCTGTAAGTTGCAACTGTGGTTCCACACTTGGTCGAGAATTCCCTGATCTTCAGCAATGCCTTGCTTACCCATCTACGACTATCATCTACGGGGAAGTACTTGACCTACGTCCCATAGGTATCCTCCGTAGATCCCCTTTTCTTCAATTCTCTCTACTATGTCTCCTATTCTCCGCATCTGAACTTATTTCCTGCAAACATGAGAAAAACACATAAAAACCAGTAGAAAATGGCCCTAGAAACATATAAATCTTAATTGAAATGTATTAAAAATACCATAAACTAACGGTACATAAACACGGTAAGCTTAAAATCATTGTTTTTCATCAAGTGACGCATTAAGACTCTAAACGACATTTGTATAGAAATAGGAAATTCAAGCACAAGCAATCACATGGCTCTCTATCCCGACTCTCTTTTTGTGTGTAAATCATTTCTCTTAGACTCAACAAGATAATTTGTGCAGATCAAATATGTCAAAGATCTGCCACTTAACACACAACATACATTGTTTTCCTATCACAAAGGTACCAAATTTGTGACAATGTCACCAGTACCCTTACTTCAAATAAAACCCATTTTTTGGACAGTAAATAGGGTTTTGAGTACAAAGGGTCATTTAACAGTTACGCTCAGAAGTAACTTCAATTTAGAGTTACTGATCAATAACATAGGCTTGCCCTTTTTTTAACTGCTTATACTTTCCAAACTATGTTGCAGGATCACTATAGGACTTTCTTGTCTTGTAACGTACGTTGAGGGTAAGGTGTGGTACATATGATACTTTTTACTAACTTTTGACCCTCATTGAAATTAATTAGGCTTTTCTACCTCTTTTTGCCCTAACTTCGACATCCGACCTTTTTATCCTCTTTCCCTTGATTCTTTAAACTTTGGATGTGACTTTCTACTTTGTAGATCTTTAATTTTTTTTTACTTTTTATTGTGTTTCTTTCTTTTTCTTCTTTTCTTGAATTTTGCTCACTTTCTCTAACAAAATCGCATCCTCTCATTTCTTTTTTGTTTCAACACTAAACTCTTTTCATGCCCATTTTCTTTTGATTTCCTCTTTCATAGCCACCCTCAACTTATGGATTTTCCACAAGTTGAGGTGCACGATATCCGATGTCGAACCAGATCCAAGATTAAGGTTACTTTTGCATTAGCTACCCTCAAACTTAGGCTTTTGGGCTAAGTCGAGGTGCACGTGTCCAAGGAGGGACCGGGGCCAACATAATAGATTATGGGAAGGTGAGTTAGGGGTTTAGAAAGAATTAGTCTCATTATGTCTCAAAGCATTTGGATCAACAAGAACATTTATTTCATTTGGTTAGATTCTTTTAGGCATTTTATGGACTTTTTAGAACAAGGGCCTATGATTACTTCCTAGACTCTAGACTAGATTAACTTAGCAAGACTAATCGGGCAAGTTCTAGATTAGCACAAAAAATATTTCAACAATCAATTAATCTCACATACTCTTGGCTCGTGGTTCCATTATCAGATTATGAGGTTACCCAGTTCAAGTCAGAGCTTAAGTCATGAAATCAAGTTTGTTCATTATCGTGTCATACACAGGGCAAACACATTCAACTCATTCTTGCCTACATATTTTAGCACATATCTCAGTTTTTTATTTGGATAGGTATCATTTTTTCAAAGAAACTTATGACATCATGATTTATTATTTCTCATGCTTCTACCCATAAAATCATCACACATGCCGGTGCAATAGAAATTAAGCAGTCTCTTGGGAAAAAAGAACACAGGCAAGATACTTTGACAAATTCGAAGAAAATCCAGAAATTCAACTTGAAATCACAAAGATATCTTGAAAACCAAATCCGAAAATTGGAATTAATGCCCAAGTTGCAAAAACAAATCTTCAAGAACAACACTAAGAAAGTAGTAATAGAATCCAACCCCAAATACGAGGTTTTACACCCTATATAAAAAAACATTGTCCTAAAATAAAAGGAATTCAAATAAGGAAACTTGTCCAAAAATATGGTTTCAATCAACGACCCCCACAGATTGTCCATCGATGAAACGACAGACCGTCGACTACCTCCGTAAGTCCAGACTTTGCATCTTTTTTTATCTTTAACTTTTCATCTTGTCTGATCCAAAGCACGGTCCGTCGATGCTTCTCGTCGTTCCATACTTAGTTTTTCTTCAAAATTGAGTACTGGGACTTTCTCTGATCAGATCGACGGACCGTCGATCCTTCCGTAGCCCAACACTTGGTCAGAATTACCCGAGTTTCTTCAAGATGCCTGAACCTCCAATCGACGGTCACCATCTAAAGTCCATTGATGGGACGACGGACCGTCGATGGCCTTCATGGGTCACCTCTGTACTAAATGTCCATAGCCTTCTGAGCTTTGGTTTAGGACACCTTTCCTACAAAACAAATATAAAAAGATATCAAAAATTACTAAAAAATCCTCTAGACACATACCAATCTTATGGAAAAAGCATTGAAAGTACCGTGAAACCACGGTACATCAGGAAGAATGTCGTACGACCATTCTACATGATTATATGACCTTAGCTAGACTCATGGTGTATGCACAATATATTGATGAGTCTAAAATTGGAAGTATTGCTAGAAACTTGAAAAGAAGTGGTTCAAGTGATCAAGGGCAACTTAGGTTTCAAAAGGACGGCTCAAACTCAAGATGGACCTAGTGGTCCAAAGGTGAAATTTGAGAAAGGAGGTGGTTCTCAAAATGGCAATCCTACATGTGTCACTTGTGGAAAGAGGAATTATGGTGAGTGTCTAAGGGGTACCGGGAGTTGTTTTGGATGTGGAAAATATGGACGCAATGTGAGGGATTTTCCTAATAGACATGGTAAGAAAGTTTCTCCTAATGTTCCAAAAGATGATGCTCCAACAAATAGGCGTTTCTATGCACTCCAGACTAGAGGATAAAAGAAGGATGAGAGTGATGATGATGATGGTAAGTCCTTTTATTTTTTGTTCAGTTATGAGTTCCTTCTTAGTGGGGGAGTATGGTTAGTACATGGAGTAGAAATGTCCTAGAAGTTTGTTGCATGGGCATGGTGTTTAGGTGTTTGGTTTAAATTTAATTTCATTAACTTCTAGCATTGTGTATTTTATTAAGCTATGATAATGTTGAAACAAGTGTTTATAAGATTTTACCTTGAATATTAGCATGTCTCTATCATGAATTGCTTAAAAGATGCATTTTTAAAATTTTTGCACAATTCCCTGTAATGAACTGTCTGCTCACTGTGAGAATTTTCATAAAAATTTACTAATTCATTCTTTAGTCGAAAATTGGTGTAATGTTGTTAGAACTGATGTATATGAGTATGGTAATGAATATAAAATGAGTTTTTGCAATTTGAAATTAACGAAGTGAGTTTCATAGCATGATGAGTTATAGAATTTATTCTAGTTTCTTGTTGTGTTGTGAATCTATTGACTATGTGAAATTGATGTTTTCTCCTTGATTGTGTTTTATATGGTATGATTTTGGACTGCTAATTGAATCTCTATTCTTGGAAGTGTTCATAGAGTGGCAAGTGTCATCTGAGGACGAATGTTGTCCAAGTGGGGGAGATTGTAAGATCTCGAAAATGACTTAGGTGAACTAGAGACTAACATGGTTGTCATGGTGGTATAAGTTCATAAAATGGTCTATAATGTGGTATTGAGGCAGTGTCTAAGAGTTTAGGTGAATTGGAAGTCAAACGTCAAGGGACGTCTAAGACGTTCGACGACTAAGTCACCTAAGTTCCTCATATGTGTTTATACGTGTTTATGTGTGATTCATGAGTTTATGAGGTTCTTAAATGATTTATTATTATGTATATAGGAAGTGTGTAAAGTTTCATGAAGTTTTGAGGTCAAACGTCCATGAACGTCCATGACGTTCGAAAGGTTTGCCTTGAAATTACCTTGTGTGTCTTGGCATGTTACATCGAGTTTTATGTGTTAGTTTTGGAAGAAATTCATGTCATAGGTCATAAACGCGTATACTATCATGTTTGGGTTGGAAACGTCCGGGCAAATATCGCAAGGGTCCTTGAGAAAGGACCCTTCATGAGTACCCTAGCTGTCAAAACCAGCTAAACCTACGGAGGCAATCGACGCCCAGTGGATCAGTCGATGCCATGTAGGTGAGGGGGAGTAGTTGACACTTAGGCATGGGAGATTTGAAGACAAATACCAGCCTCAGTCCCAAACCACGGACCAACAGGACTGACCGTTGGTTGGGGAACGGGCTGTCGATGGCTGCTGTCTGTTAGGGCTGTCTTCTGCGCAGCTTACTGTTAAGTTGAAGGGTGAATTTGTAAATTCACCCAACGTCCAAATAAGGGAAAGAGCGGTTACTTGAGGGTCTTTTGGGTATCTTAAACTTGTTTTAAAGTCTTTAACACTTAGAAGAATTCATTCTTCAAAAATCAAAACCCAAATTCTCTTAGAAATTCCATAGAACTTCATTGAAGCCAAAACTCAAGGAAGAGATTGGATTGGATATTTGAGTGGTGATTCTGTATAAAATTGGAGGGTTAACATCATTGAGGTATGGTTTTTGATCCTTGAAACTCTATTCATCAAGGAGCCCAAATTCAAAGAAGTTTTCTAAAGTTTTCAATGATGAAATTGTCCAATTTTATGATTTATCCATGGGTTCTTGCATTAAAGGTTTTTAATCATTGTATATTGATTGAATTGTTGTTAATTATATGATTTTAACTCAATTGACCTATGAACCAATGTAATTGATGAACCCTAGTTTTTTACTACTTTATGAGTTAAGTGATATTGTCTTAATGCTTATGAATTCTAGTGTAGTTTTCTATGGGCTATTGAATGATGTAAGAATTGTATTCAATTGATGTCTAATTGGTCTTATATTGATAAATCTATATTGAATTGACTTAGATTCATTGAGTATTATAATTTATGCATTGAATTGATGTTCATGGTCATGGGTAAGGGTCTTATGGTATTGAATTGGATGATTTAGACATGGATTGAAGTGGAGAGAATGGATTGGTGGTGTGCTACCCTAATTCTCTTTATTTTAAGTATTATTGATTTTGATTATGTTGTTATTGGTGTGGTCCACTTATGGTGGTGGTGTTATGTGATTGATGTGGCCTTGTCGGCATTATCTTAAGTATTATGATGATCATGGCCTTGTCGGCAACTACATGAAGGATTATGATGATTTGTTTAGTTGATTATGTGAAGTATGATCATATCTACCTACATGTTAAGTAATGTGAAAGTATGTCTTCTTCTATTGATGCTATTTAGGTGATCATGTTAGACTATGACTACGTCCTTATATGTGTAGTCTTAGAGTTGATGCATGGTTATTACTACTAGACTTTATGAGTCAATGATGGTTATATTGATGATAATATAGTAGGGTATAGGAAGAATTAAAGATGATAATGGTTATTTCTATGTACTTCTAGAATTACATCTAATATTTGCTAAAGTGAAGTATGTTGTGTCTTCTTTCGGTAGACTTGTGTCCCTTACTTGATGCATGTATGAATGTGAATGTGTGAAGTATTGACTTATGATGCTAAAGCCTATTAGTCTTGTATGAATGAATGATATGTGAGACCTTGAATAATGTTAAGAGGGTCCTTTATGTGAAACCTTGAACCTAGTGGTAAGGTTATGAAACTTGAAGTCGAAAGACGTAATGGTATCCTTCTTGTAATGAATGATGGACTTAAGGTTGATTAGATGGAACGGCATCATATCAATCCTTAGGAAAGCCATTATGAGATTTTTGTCTCCATTGTAAGGCAACCCTAGGGGACCTCTTAGGTAGGGTAAATGTAATTGGGTTATGAACTTGATATGGAACCCTTTTGTATGAACCTTAATGTGAATTACTCTATGAAAACAAAGGCTAGTACCGAGTGAATATGGTAAGAGAAGTAGTTCTAGTTAAAAAATAAGGCTAGAATACAAAGTAAGCCCTTCATATTCCTTAACCATGTGCCTACATGGAATGTGTCTAAATTCTACCATTGGCAAGTAGAACACCCTCATCGGAGTAGGATAGAACTCCGGATTCCATGTTTTGCTTCCATGGTCTATGTCGTTCATTGCCTATTCTCATCATGTGCGATACTTATTAGCATTAGAGAAGTTCTATGATGTTTAGGTGGTGGTATGGGACACTATCTAGACATTGCACAGTAGGCTTTAAAGATGTTAGTGAGATTCCCTAGGTCTTCTCCAAGACCATTACTTGAATGTCCTCTATGTGATGAATGTTTCTTAAATGAGTTAAGGAATATAATAACTTACGATAAGAAAGTATGTAAATGAATGAGTACCTAATCTAGAGTGACTTAAGGATTTCTTAGTTAAAGTGTGAAGAGGGCATAAGGATGATCTCTTCATGTCTTATCTAGGGAAGTCTTGAGAGGGACTCTAGTTAGGGAAGTTAGTTGATTCTTTAGGCATGATCGAAACTTAGGAAGTCTTCAGGATTATTTAGGTAACCTTGAAGAGAGTGTATGGGCGTTCTCTTCTTGGAGTACTTAAGTAAGTCTTTTGATAGCCTTGGTATGGAGAATGTCATATCTTATATGTTATGAATGTTGGTGTCTTGTGAATGTATGTGTCTCATTATAAGTAGTCTTGAGGATCATTTAGGCATGCTTAGAGAGGGTGTATGGGAGGTCTCTCTTTGTGTTGCTTAAGTTAGTCTCAGGATAGCTTTTAGTGGGGGAATTATATGATAGAATGTGTCTAAAGTGAAGTTAAGAAACTTCACTGTAATAGTGAAGTAGTTCACTGTAAAGATGTCTTAAAAATGTTCTAAATTTGTAAAGTGATTTCTTATGTGTTTCTAAGGTGTTAAATGTTGTTCTTATGATTATATTATGATATTAAAACAAAAGATACATATTTCCAATAAATGTCAGTTTTCATGATTTTTATGCATTATGTCATACTTAGTACATGTGGTTGTACTAATTGCATGTTTTTATCTATCTCTATAGTGGTTGGTAGGTGAGGAGCATTTTGGAAGCAATACTTGGATCGTAGCATCATTCAAGTGAAGTTGAAGTATGTCCTCATTTGACTTGAGGGCATAGATGTCTTTTATTTCTCTTATTGAAGTATTGTAATAGACTTAATAGTACAATATTTTCTATTGTGTATGGGCCGTGTCCCAAGTACTCTTGTGCCTAAGATTTGATGAAATAAGACTTACTATTTCCTATGGATGTTATATGAAAGAGTTTTTCACTATGTATATGCGATGAACGATATGAAAGGGCTTGTATAAGACCTCAGAGAGGTCGAGTACGCCGGTTGCACTCCGTGAGTGCCATATCTTCTAGGGTATGCTCTCGGGATGTGACACCACCTTTGCCAAAACCATAGCGACTATAAGTTCCAACAAGGCATTCACCCACATGTTTATTACCACACTTACCACAAGTTTGTCTTTCTCTTGGTGGATCAAAATTCCTCCCCTTTTGAGGTTTAGGATTAGACACCCTATCATTGTGAGTCTTGGAGACATTTGAACGAACCTGGTTTGAAAACCTTTTCTTGAACTTAGGCTTGTCTTGAATGTCAAGCCTACTCTTGGAAGAACCACTTTCAAATGATCTTGCATTCTTATCTTCTCTATTCCTCTACCTTAGACGCCTCTCCTCTACTTGTTGAGCATTGACCATCAACCTAGAAAGATACATATTGTCATGAAGCATAGCTCCACAACATTCTTCTTCAAGCTCTTCCTACACGTAACGACTCATTTAATCCCTAGCATTGGAAACCAAAGAAGAAGCATATTTGGATAGCTTAATGAACTTTAAGGAGTATTCTTTAACACTCATACCTCCTTGATGAAGGTTGATGAACTCCTCTACCTTAGCTTCTCCTGTCTCCCTTGGGAAGAATCTGTCAAGAAAGGCCTTTTTGAAAATCTCCCAAGTCACGGGACCACCTCCTAAAGCCCTACTATCCTTCCACATATTGTACCATGTCTGAGCCACGTCCTTGATTTGATAGGCAGCAAGCTCAGCCTTTTCAGTAGTACTCACCTCCATGGCAAACAAGATCTTATAGACCTCATCAAGGAAATCTTGGGGTTCTTCATCAACTTTTGATCCAAGTAAAATAGGAGGATTCATCCTCGTAAAATCCGTCCGACGGCTAGCCATATTACTAGCATGTTGGTTCTCTCGCGGAATAACTTGGGCCATTTGGAATGGGGCTTCCCTCACCTCACCATCTTTCACGGCCACAGGATTGACAGGAACTTGATCATTCGCAACAACTTGCATTTGATGAGGAACTCGATTGCCTTGGCGAGTATCTCCCGCATTCGCAATGTCCTCTCCTACTCTTCTCGCGGCTGTACTTCTTGTGTTCATCGACTATAACCGCAAGAAAGGAATTAGATGCTAAAAGACACATAGTGTCAAAACTCTAGAGGCACGACATAAGATTACCAAGAAAAGAGAATTTGCCTAATCATCACATAGCATATCATTCATAATTGAGGCGCGCTTCACAACCATGAACATAACACTAAATAATGTGGTTTGGTGAGATATTGATCCTAAGAATATTCAACCTCATGCTTTGATACCAAGTTTTTCGCATCCGGAGAGCACCCCCAGATGCGAACGGCGTCGTCGTCGGCGTCCTCTCAGAGGACTCATACAAGACCTTAGCATTCGTCATAACATGTCATCAGTTAAAATTTGCAGAAAAATTAAAAACATTCATACTTATGTATATATTGAGGTATAGTTAGACCTCTCACATAGAAGCTTACTTAGGTTGTACTTATAGCAATGTGATAACATACATACAATATTCTAAAACTTGTCTCACATAAAAACCATCTAAAGAGTATGAGCTGGAATTTGCCAATAAAAAGTCAATATGCCATAAAGGCCTTAGTACAATAGAATTCAAAGAACATAAAACGGAATAAAGAGAATGCTTAAAAATAACTAAAGTCTTCATAAGCTAGAATTATTAAAAGATATCATCCCCGAACATGAGGACCTATAAAAACTTGGAGAAAGAGTTCCAAGCATCTTCAATCGACCTTCTTAATCTTCAATGGACGGATCCTACATTTGTAGTTATATAAAGTAAGGGGTTAGTACGCCACATGTACTAAGTATGGGTATATGCACATAAACATTTAAGGACATGCGTGAAAAGGACCATTTCTTTAGAAAGCATGCTAAGTCATTTGAAAACCTTTATTGTACATACACTAAAGCTTATACAAGATAAGGATCACAAAAAATGAAGCATGAACATTACTGAAGACATAACATCATAAAGTCATATTATCATTTCATATTCAATAATGCGTATCAACTTAACATACAAAGCACTTACCAATAATCGCATCCCGAATCTACTACTGCAATGATCATGTGAAGCCCCATAACCCCACATAATCAAGTAAACAAGATAGGAGACCATAAGTAAAGCTTTGCTTCATACAACTTATAATATAGGTAGTCACCACCACATATAGCAATATAGACCAATAACATGTTCATCAACATAACCATCATCACATAAGAGTAATACCATATATCATATGAATTATACATTTCATGTTATCATATTACATAAGAAAAATCTCCTAGGACTTCCCTTAGAGTCAACTGTGAGAAGTCTAGTACCTATACTAAGTAGACTCTTCAAGTTACCCTAGTCAATGCCCATTTACTTGTCTTTCATTTTACTTGAGGGAACAATCGCCTTAACCGACATTAGACCATGTGAGCTAAACATTGAATCTGGTGTCATGAAAACCCACACCGAAAGAAGGTGGTATGCCGGCCAAAGTAGAACAAAAACATGAACATAGCATTCTAGGTGGATCCACTAGCTAGTATCATATATTGGCAACATAGTTCAAGAACTAGGATGTAACACCCTAAAATGAACTAAGGTGAACTAGAGTTTTGCGATTGTTTATTCAGTTAATTTTGTGTTAATATGAGTTATATTAGTGTCCTTACTCAGAGTGTGAAGTTTGGTTAAGTTTGGAGGTCAAACGTCCGAGAACGTCCATGACGTTCACAAAGTGTGCCTTACAAAGTGCTTGTGTTTCTTTGTGTGTTTGAGTGAGTTTTACGTGTCCGTTTTGTTTGAAATTTATGTGGGATATTTCTAATACATAGAAGAATATGTTTAGGAGTTTTTTGTCCTGGTACGACCTCACCTAGGACCCACAAGGGTCCCTAGAGAAGGGCCCAAGAAAAGTACCCAAGACTGCCTTGGCAGTGTCCACCAACGAGGGCAAACGAAGGCCAGTGGTCCAACCAACGGCCCATTGACTTGCCCCGTCGCTTGGATATGAAAGTTAGTCTATCCAGTACCCAAATAAAGTTAAGTATCAACCCACAAAACACCATCAATGGACTGTTGATAGACAAACGGTCCTTTGATTGCGTTTGAAGAGTGTCCAAAAGCTGTTTTTCCTGTAATGACTTGGGGTGTTTGGTAAATTCACCCCAAGTCTTTTATGAACCTAGGAAGTCATTTTTAGGTCTTCTTGGGTATATTAGGAGTTCCAAACTCTACGACCTAATTTTAGACCTCATTTCCTAAAACTCAAAACCCCTCTCTCTTAGAACTCTCTCTTAAACTCCATAGAAGCTAGAAGTCAACAAGGAGCTAGGAGGGTTGTTGGTGGTCGAGTTATTCATCAAATATCATTGGGGTTTCTTCTACTTAAGTTATGGTATCGATCATTGAACTCTCTTCCATTCAAGGAGTCACTTCTAATGGATTTTCAAAAAGTGTTTTCAACCCTAGTTTCTCTATCTTCAACTCTAAATATGGGTTTTGCATGAAAACATTTTGAATGTGTTAAAAATGATGTTTCTAATGTTTGTTGATGATTTTCATGCTAAAACTTCAATAAAACATGTTAATGTTTTTTTATTAAATATTGGCTTAAGGAATGGGTTAATGAGCATGAGTTGGTAGTCTTTAGGTTTGGTTTTTATGGTTGATATTGTTGTTTAGCTACTGCCCTAAGGTCTATATTATGATGAAATGTTGAGAAAAATGTTATAGGTGATGGAATCTTAGATAAAAGGGTAAGTTGGTTATGTTGTTTAGTTTTAATTTCGAAATGCTCTTGAGTGGTATATGGTCCACCTTCTTGGTGGCGGTGTTTATTTGAATTGTATGAATGTGAAGTTACTTGTTTATTGTGAATGAAGCCAAGAAGGCTTGTCATGTGAAGTAAGATGATAATGATGTTAGTCTTGTTAATGTGGCTTATGGAGCTTATTTTGAGAAGTATGCTAGAGATTATGTCTAAATGACTTATATGAATGTGAAGCTACTTGTGTATTGTGAATGAGGCCATGAAGGCTTATTATGTGAAGTAAGATGATAATGATGTTATTCTTATTAAAATGTGCTTTATGAAGCTATTATGTGAAGTAGGCTAGAGAGTATGCCTAAATGAATTATATTATTATGTGAAGTATGTAAAGTGTTTGATGTGATGAATGAATGTCTAAAGTATGTATAGAGGTTAACGTAAATTAAATGATGCTTATATGCAAGATGTGTTCACATGTGTACACACACTCATACACTTAAATGAATGAATGAAGTTAAGTTAAGTAAAAAGGAGAGTTTTGGGGTGAACATTCTTCGTGAGTTTAGATGAAATGCTTAGTAGCAACCTCACTGCATCCTAAGAGCTTTCTAAGATAGGTCGTGGGATTAATACCCTTCGTGAGTTGAGATATGTTATTCAGTAGTTATCCTTAACCTATTTTACAATAAATGTGAGAATCCGTGGGGAATTATGCTTAGCACCAAGAGGATATAAAGAAGGGGTGGTTACACTTCGTGAGTTGAGATGTTGTATTCCAATGTACCTCTTGGGATGAGTACTCCTCGTTAGTAAAGAATGAGTTACTTAGTAGGAATCTCCTTGTCCCTTAACTATGCGCCCGCATAGGTGTAGCCATTGGCAAAGCCATGTAAAAGCTAACAGAATGACCTTACTCTGGGCAAGTGAGGATCCCTCATCCGATAGGGGTTAATATCGGGATTCCATGTCTAGCTCTCATGGTCTATGTCGGTTAAGCTAACCCCCACAAAAGTAATGAAACTACTAAGTCTTCTAAAAGATTGTACTACTTAGGGTAGGTAGTGTAATGGGACGCTATCTATCCATTGCACTAAGTAGGCATTCCGAAAAAGGAATCTTAGTGAGTCTTATATAAATTGAATGAGCTAAGTCTTCTAAAATTGTGTACTACTTAGGGTAGGTGGTGGAATGGGACGCCATCTACTCATTGCACTAAGTAGGCATTCCGAAAGGAATGTCTTGGTATGTCTTATTTGAGTGTTCTTCTAATGTCGTATTATTGAGTGGTGACTTGTTCTCCCGATTGGAGTAAGCCTATAATGGGTAGTCTTAAGGATTTCCTTGGTGTGAATCGAAAGAGGTGTATGGGCGTTTCCTTCATGTCTTACCTTGGAGAGTCTTAGGATAACCTTGGTTAGGGAAACTCCTACGGAAATGAGTTCACTTCCTCTTGGCAATACCTTGGGAGTTCAATGTTTTGGAGTAAATTTGGTTCACTGTAATGATAAAATGGTTTACTGTAAATTTTGGTTAGTTCAATGTAAAGTGCCTCTTTTTGTTAAAATTATGGAAATCCTTCTCTAAGTGTTAAATGATGTTTCTTATGTTGTTTTTCTTCTAAATTCATGAATGTTTTACTTATTTGGCATGAAAGTCTATTTATACTAAAATGTCCCTTTTTCCATATGCCATACTTACTTTTCAATACTTAATAAGTATAGATTGGAAGCTTTTGAAGACTAGAAGGAGAAGCTTTGGAATCTACTCTCTCAAGGCAAAGTATGTCCTCATATATTCTAGGGCATAGTCCTATTTTCTTAGTTTCAATATTTAAGACTTATTATGTATTTCTTTTTAATGTAAAGGTCCGTGTCCCTAAGATATTATGTTATGTCTTTAAGTTTGGCTTGTGACGATGAGATTTTCCTAGTATTTATGAAAGAATTCCTTTTTATATTAAATGTCGTGAATAGTTTTACATTCCGCACTACTTTTCATGTCTTATGTAATGAACGATAGTTAGAGGGATTGTACAAGACCCCAAAGGGTCAAGTACGCCCTGTCATGACCCAAGGGTTCTCCCTAACTTCTAGGGTGTACTTGAGGGTCGTGACATAGGAGATATATTAGTGACCCATAGTTCCACATTACATGACAGCCTCTATCTCATGAGAGTCATTATGAACCTACCTTCCAACTAGGGAAGGGACACCTCTCATATGTAGTTCATCGGTGCTAAGCTAAAGTCCCTTTGTGAATAACCTTTAAGTCATAATTTATTCATAAATGTTGTCATAGGTCATGGGATCTTAAATCCTTGTATAAACATGATCATAAGCTCATTAGTATTAAGATGAGAATTTACTTTCATCACAACCCTTCATTTGTGAGATTAACATATCATAATCATAGTATGTACGGCATACAAGATAAACATCATAAACTTGCATAATTATATCCTTACAATTATCCCATATTTAACATATTCATAGCCCAACATATATACATAGCAGCATCATACATACTTTAATTGCATAGCAACATCATTTTTAGGCTAACATAACCATAATAGATCACTCACGAATGTATAAGATTTACTTAATGCTTCCAAGAACCTTCATCAAGAACTTACGTTCAATTTACAACAATCATCCAAAAACATAGTGAAATACTCAATAACATAACCTATACCAACCCTTCAAATCATATACAAGGCCAATTCGTAGTTAAGGATGAGGAAAGGGTCATTAAAGAGTTCATTCAAGCTATAGTTCCAATCCCAACGTTTACATGTTATCAAGTGATAGATATAACCAAATAAAAACCATTATTTAGAGAAGGAACATGATTCACACCAAAATCAAACATTACAAACCAATTACCCAACAACATACTCAATTAACCATAGAAAATTGTTATTTTTCATCATTAGTCATACATCTTGAGTTGGGAAGAAAACCCGTTTTGTAGAGTAAAAGTGATAGATATAACCAAATAAAAACCATTATTTAGAGAAGGAACATGATTCACACCAAAATCAAACATTACAAACCAATTACCCAACAACATACTCAATTAACCATAGAAAATTGTTATTTTTCATCATTAGTCATAAATCTTGAGTTGGGAAGAAAACCCGTTTTGTAAAGTAAAAATTCTAGATGTTGAATTCTTGAAAATCATCTTTTAAAGGACATATTGGGTAAAGGAATCCCAAGAGTGAAAACCTTATTGACGAATATTCCACAAATTTCGGATGAAAATCTTGAAGTCTTCATCTTCTTCCTTATGCTTCTTTTTGTTCTTTAATGGAGTTTGAAAAGAGAGAGTTCTTGAGAGAGATGAGAAGAATTTGTTTAATCTGATTTGACGTGCTTAAAAGTGGTATAAAATTGACCTAAAATTATTATAAACTCATCCCCTAAAATACCCAAAAGAACCTTCAATTAAATGGGTCTTTTGTAAAGTTAAATTGCTTAAAATACGACATTAATGAATCTGGGAAGTGTCTGCGTCGTGAGGGCGATTTCATATTTTATTTTTCAAATACGGTTTGAGGCAGTGAGCCTCTTGTAGTGCACGCATCAAGAGGCAACTTTTGTTCCTCCACGTGTTGGCTACGCGTCACGCAGCAGCCTTCATTTTCTTGCTGCACGCAGGCTGCTTACGGGTCCTCCTCAAGGACCCTTCAGGTAGTCCTTGGGCTATCGTGACAGGACTTCTCGACCCTTTGTACTACATTCTACCTATATAAGTTCAATTTACAAATTTTGGACTTCATTTGACACTCCCAAACCTTCACCAAACATAGGGACGTCTACTAGTTCAAATTAGCTAGTTTCCGGACGTCAAGGTCTTTTTTATCGTTTTGGCTCTAACCTTTTCTAATTGAGTTTAATACATTAATATAGGTCTGGAAACATCATTTTAATCAATATTTAATAGGCTAAGCTCTAGTCTAATCCATGGAACTTCCGGAGTGTTATAGTCCCAAAGAGCATCATCAAGCCTTCTTGACCAATCCGTTATATTGACATTCATCATTTTCGCAAGAATTTGCTTGATCTCACAATTGGAAACCTCAACTTGCCCGCTATTCTATGTATGGTAAGGATTATCCACATTATGGAGAACACCATATTTCTCCAAAGCCCTTTGAACAATTTATTACAGAAGTGAGAGCCGCCATCACTAATAAAGGCCTTGTGTGTGCTAAATCTGGAGAAGATGTTCTTTTTCAGGAATGCGGTGACACTCTTTTTCTTCATTGTTAGGAAGCGCAATTGCTACCATCCCTTTCTACACGTAGTCAACCTCTACAAGAATAAACTTTATCCCATGATAATTCACAAACGGGACCATAAAGTCAATACCCCATACATCAAATAGCTCAATCATAAGAATAGGATTAAAGGGGAGTTCTTGCCTCTTCGAAATTCCTAGATCTCATTGGCACTGATCACATGATTTGGTAAACTCGTGAGCACCTTGGTGAATGGTTCGCCAATAATACCCACACTACAAGATTTTATGTGCAGTTCAGGTACCACTATAGGGCCCACCCACAAGCAATGAGTGACATGCCTCCAAAACACTCAACATCTCGACCTCCGGTACACAACGGCGAATCATCCCATCAACACAACTACAGTATAAGAAAGGCTCGTCCCAAAAGAACTTTTCACATCATGCATGAACTTTTTCCTCTGGTGGAAGGCCAAGTCTAACAAATCACATCACTTGCCAGATAGTGCGCAATGTTTTCGAACAATGGGATCTGATCCTGAGAGGTTGCCAATGAGTGTTTATCTAGGAATGCATCATCAATTTCAGCCTTTTCTCCCAATTCCCTCATAGCTTCATCCTCCAATCCATACAAATAGTCGGCAACTTGATTCTGAGTCCCCTTTCTATCTTTACTACAAAATCAATCTCTTGTAGCAATAATACCCATTGGATCAACCTTGGCTTCGCATCCTTCTTTGCCATCAAATACCTCAAAGAGGAAAGGTTTGTATGCACTATGACCCTCATGCCAATAAAATAAGATCGAAATTTTTTAAATGCAAACACCACTGCAATAAGTTCTTGTTTAGTTACTGTGTAGTTCTTTTAAGCTTCATTCAAGGCTTTAGTGGCATAGTAAATAGGGTGAATCGTCCCTTCTCTGTCCTAATACCACACCAAGTGCGACCCCACTTGCATCACACATCACCTCAAATGGCTCACTCCAATCCATTGAAATAATAATGGGCGCAGACACCAATTACTCCTTCAACTCTCCAAACGCTTTCAGACAGGATTCATCGAAATAGAAATTACATTCCTTCTCGAGCAGTTTGCACAAAGGATGTGCAATTTTCAAAAAATCCTTAATAAACCTCTGGTAAAAGACAGCATGTCCAAGAAAACTTCTCACACCTTTTATAGAGATGGGTGGAGGAAGCCTCTCTATCACTTCCACTGTAGCTTGATCAACATCTATCCCCTTCTCTAAGATGTGATGGCCCAAAACTATACCTTTCTTCACCATAAAGTGGCATTTATCCTAATTAAGCACCAGATTACAATCTTCACATCTCTTGATCACCTCTGCCAAATTACTCAAACACCGATCAAAGGAGTCGCCAACCACAGAAAAAATATTCATGAACACCTCAATAGTGTCCTCCACCATATCAGAGAATATTGGCATAATACATCGCTGGATGGTGGCCGGTGAATTACATAATCCAAACAGCATCCTTTTGAAGGCAAATGTCCCATAAGGGCAAGTAAAAATGGTCTTGTTATATCCTCAAGGGCAATAAAGATTTGATTGTAGCCCAAATAGCCATCAAGAAAACAATACCACCCTTTGCCTGCGAGTTTGTCTAACATCTGATCATAAAGGAAATGGGTAAATGGTCCATCTCAGTCCAAGCATTCAACTTCTAGTAGTCCATGCAAACTCTCCTTCCAGTCACTGGCCACATTAGAACAAGCTCGTTGATCTCATTAGGCAATACTGTCATCCCATCCTTTTTAGGTACGCACTGAGCAGGACACACTCAACTACTATTCGCAGTAGGATAAATGACTCCGCCATCCAACTACTTGATGATCTACTTTTTCACCACAGTTTGCATAGGTCGAGCATGAGTTGGATTTTGTGGGAACAAATATTGGGAGGGATCCCAATATTATCCTCAATAGTCCAACAAATGGCTCGTTTGAACCTCTTCAATACCGCCACTAAGCACTCTACTTGTTGTCCATTCAAATCTGCTGCAATAATCACCAACAAAGTGTCATATCTAACCAAGAACACATACTTCAGATGATGTGGTAGAGCCTTAAGCTCTAATTTTGGGGCCTCTTCAATAGATGATTTTAAGGGTGGAGAATCACGATGCTTCATATCCAACTCCAATTTCATTGGCTTTGACAGATATTCATTTCGTTCAAGTGCAGCCACCAAAGATCCATTCTCTTATATACCATCACTATCAAAATTCATGATAACTGTTGCTAGTGCCTCGACAACTAGTAACTCTTCAATTTGAACCAAAGATATACTCTTAACCCTGTAGGATATAGAAGATACCGTTTGGAGCTCAACACTCTGCTTCATGGACCTACATATATTGAAAGTTGCTTCTTCATTGTTCAACCTAAACTCCATCTCCCCTTTTTCCATATCAACCAGCGCACGCCTAGTGGCAAGGAATGGCCTCCCTAGAAAAATGGGAACCTCAAAATCAACCTCACAGTCAGGAATCACGAAATCGACTGGAAATATAAATGACTCCACATTCACAAGAACATCATGGTGTAGACAATGGGCCTCTTCACAGTTCGATCAGCCATCAGTAACCAAATTGAAGTAGGCTTTGAGTCACCCAAGTCTAACTTCTTATAAATGGACAGAGGCATGAGATTTATGCTCTCACCAAGATCACATAGTTCCTTTGGAAAGTGTAGCAACCCGATTATACATGGAATGGTGAAGGTGCCAGGATCTTCCTTCTTCACCACAAGAGACCTTGTAGCAATAGCACTATAATGTTGCATTCTGTCATCAGCCTCAAAACTCACCGATCTCTTTTTTGTCACCATATCCTTCCATAAACATAGCATTACTGTTTATTTGTTCCAAAGCTTCTATCAAAGGGACATTGATGGAATGTTGTTTCAACATAGTTATAAATTGTCGATATTTACAATCTTCAGTCTTCTTCACTAGTCTCTTAGGGAATGGTGGTGGAGGTCTAGGAATGGGGACCACTATCTGAGATACCTTTGCTTCTTTCACCTTGTTGTCCACCAACTCTCCACTAGCGTCTACTACCTCTTCGTCTTTTCTCATATCATCTTCTACAACAAACGGCATAGGTGGATCAATGTTCTGCTTACCCTCTTGAGTAGTGACTACCTTGCAATGCCCACAATTTCAAGGATTCTGGATAGTGTTTCTAGGAACAGTGTCAGGTTGGCGTGGGTTCACGGTAGTAGACAACTGAGCCATCTGTAACTCAAGGTGCTTCATTGAAACCGCATGTGCATCCACCTTTTGTCCAATGTTGGCTAGGTCACCTCTCATCTTTTTGACAATCTCATTACTAGTATCAAACCTCCTCATCTTTTTTGTAGCATATCGTCAACTCGCACCATACTACCTCCACCGTCCCTAGGAGCAACTTCTCGATTATGAGGTGGAACATAGAGCCCACTCGGATCATTATTGTTACCATAGTTACTCTACTTGAAGTTGTTGTCGCGGTTGTAGTCCTATCTTAGACATATTGACCCTCTCGATTGTATTTACCATAGTTATGCCTTTGTTTCCCTAACCTTACCACCAATTCTCCTAATTAGAGCCTTGGGCATTTTGTCGGAAACCCCCCGTCTGATCATTCACTACATAAGTGTCCTCTTCATAATAATACTCATCTCATGGCGGTGGTGGTTTAGTCAAATAGTTCACCGCATTTACCTTCTCTGCACCTCCGGTAACATATTTCAAGACCAAACCTAGCTCAGTTCTTATCTTCTCCATTTCCTCACGAATCTCATCTACAAATGGCTTGTTTGTAGCTTGCACTGCAAAGGTGTTTCTCCCAGTGTCCGACTTTCTAGTGCTCCAAGCCTTGTTATTGCCAGATATCTTCTCCAACTTCTCTGTAATCTTGACATATGTTTACTCCACATATGAACCACCCGCAATAGAATCGAGCACATCTTTATTGTTATTATGTTGACCTCTATAGAAGTAATCTTTTAATGACTCATCAATTCGGTGGTTTGGGACACAACTCACGAATGCAGTAAATCTTTCCCAAGAGCTACTCGTCGACTGTCCAGGTAGTGCCACAAGATTGTTCATGTTATCCTTGGTGTTGAGCTTCTTGGACACTAGATAGTACCTCGCTAAGAACACATCTCTCAACTGATACTAAGTATAGATGGAGTTGTAGGGTAGCTCAATAAACCATATCGTGACATCTCCTGTCAGTGATAAAGGGAACACTCACAACCCGATGACATTCATATCCAAGTCTGGCCTAGCAACATAACTTTTGCACACAGAACTCAGTTTAGATATATGAGCATCTGAGTCCTCTTATGGAAGTCTTGCAAACAAGCCCAGAGCGGTTAGCATCTGTATAAAGCTACTCGTGACCATGAATGTTTGCCCGTCTGGTAGAGGAGGTAGGACAAGAGGTCCATCAGAATTTGTGATGTTCACGTTACCCCTATAGTAATCCTGAGGTCGTGAAACTGGAGGTTGCATCCTCAATGCATTATCCAATTGATTATCAACACGAACTTAGTTGTGTGCCTCAACTGGTAATGTAGGTTGATGGATTGCCCCATCACATAGATTCCCTCTGTTAGGATGGTGGGATCTCTTAATTTTCCATCCTTCTCAATGTACGGTTACGTTCGTGATCGAATGGAATCAGTGGTTCTCCTCGGCTTTGTGTACATGGCATACACTAGAGCTAGACTTGATATAAATAAAAAGAAAAAGAAAAAGTAAAATTAGTAAATCGTTGACTAAAATTCAACCATGTAATTAAAGTTAATCTAAAAGCAAGATTCCCCTGCAGCGGCGCCAAAATTTGATACGCTCAAAATACACCTCCTTAAAGAAGTATATGTGATCGTAATCAAGTAGAGAACCCAACTAGTAGGTTGGGGTCGATCCCACGAGGAAACTTGTTTAGACTTAACTTTAATTCACATTTATGTCTATTTAGTCAATGTCTTTCCTAAAACATGTAATTAAAGGGGGGGGGGGGGTTTATGAAACTCAATCTTTAAAATATTTAAGTTAACAAGTAATCGAAAGTAAATACTGAGTTTTTATCAATTTGTGAGAATAACTAGGGTATATGTGTTCCCCACATTTCATAACGTCGTATTCCTAGCAATAGCATTCTTTCCTAGTTTATTACAAGTAAAGTGGTAAGTTATGTATCTCTAAATCTTTGGTCCGGCATCTAGAGAATTTCACCCCGTACCTTGGTTCGGATACGTGTGTATAAACTACTAACCCTTACATTTACCTCATATTAGACATCATAATCGATGTATGTATTAGTTATTATTTCACACTAATCGACACTAGCCTATTAGATAGTATCATACTAAATCTATGTTAATAATTCTTTTCTTATTAACTACCTCATTGGTCCGTTAAGTAGCAACAAGGAGAGTTCTAATGTTAGCCACTGTTAAAAAGACTTCTAAGCAAAAGAATTATCAATACATGTACAAACACTATTTGAGAATTTCTTAGTTGCTAGGATTACTTGGTTACTTACCTATGGTTTCCACAACCCTAGTTGTGGATTTAGTTACTCATGCTAGCAAGATCACAATTTATAATATTGAATGAAGAAATCATGAACTTACTTAACAATAAGAAACCCAGAAATTCAACTTGAAATTGCAACAAAAACCTTCAAACCAAATCCGGAAATTGATTAATTGCCTAAAGTTTGCAACGAACAATCTCCAACACAAAATAGAATAATAATAAGAGTAGCTAACCCCAAAAACGAGGTATTAATCCCCTATTTATAGAAATCATAGTACTATAAAAAAGGGAATTAAAATAAGAAAAGTTTATTCAGTTGACACAGCTTCAATCTAAGGACCAACTAATGGACCATCGATTAATCGACAGTTCCTAGACTCCTCCATTGGTCAAGACTTGGAACAGTTTTTTCCTCTACAGATTTCACCTTCTCTGAATCAATCGACGGACCAAAAACACAGTTATTCGATGCACCTACAGTCCGTCGATGCCCTTTCATAGATCCATCCTTAGAATTTTTGCATTGCCTCTATTTTCTGAGTATCAACTTTAATTCCCTATCCAAACATAATATGAACTAAGAATGTCATAGACTCAAGCAAAAACTCGCACTTAGAGGACATGGCATATAATTCTCTATCTTTTAAAGTATGGAGAACTATCCAGAGATGAGTAGGTTGATCTTCTTCATTCCTTAAAAAGAGTAGTATGTCATAAATGAAGACAATAACAAACATATCTAAATAATGTTTGAATACTATATTCATAAGGTCCATGAACATTGCAGGTGCATTGGTTAAACCGAATGACATGACCAGAAACTCATAATGACCATAACGGGTCCTAAAGGCTGTCTCGGGAATATCACATTCCCTTACTCTTAACTATTGGTAGCCAGATATAAGATTTATCTTAGAAAAACAGGTGTCACCATGAAGTTGATCAAAAAGATCATTAATCCTTTGGAGAGGATATTTTTTCTTAATGGTAACCTTTTCAAGTGATGGTAATCTCTACACATCCTAAGGGAACCATCTTTCTTTCTCACAAATAAGACTGGACCGCCCCAAGGTGAGACAGTTGGTCGAATAAAGACCTTATCAAGGAGATCTTTTAACTATTTTTAAGTTCTTTCAACTCTACTGGCGTCATTCTATATGGCGGAGTAGATATAGGACGAATATCTAGGAGATTATCGATATTGAAGTCTATCTCTCATTGAGAAGGGACTCTAGGAAGATCATCCGGAAAGACTTCTGGAAACTCTTTTACTATTGAAACTAGCAGAATAAGAGGTATCTCAACACTAGAGTCATTAAGTCAGATTAAGTAATAGACACGCCCTTTAGAAACTAACTTCCTTGCCTTAAGGACAAAATAAAATGACCCTTAGGTTCTACTTAACTTCTTTCCACTCTAAGACTGCTCATTTGGAAATTGAAACTTGACAACTCGAGTTCTACAATCAACTGAGGCATAACACTCATGTAACTAGTCCATACAAAGAATAAAATCAAAATCTATAATTTATAATTCAACTAAATCAGCCATGGTACTCTTGTGATTGAAGGAAATAGGAAAATCATGATAGACTCTCTCTACTAGAATAGACTTACCAACAGGAGTAGAAACACAAAAGGGTTCACTACGTTTCTTAGGAAGAACATCAAAATTCATTGTAACATACGGACTTACAAAGGATAAACTAGATTTGGGTCTACCAAAGCATAAACATTAAAGTTATTGAGATCATACCAATAACAACATCTGGCGAATCATGTTGCTCTTGGCGACTTGTGATAGAATAAAGGAGGTTTGATCCTTCCTTAGTACCTGAAGTAGCTCTTCTAGGTGCAATGCTGTCTAGTGGAGCAAAAAAAGAAGACTTCGCTCTATTACCCCAATAACCATATTTTTTCTTATTCTTTTGACATTCCTGCATGAAATTACCATTCTGGACTCTCTTGAAGCAACGAGTGGACGCATCACCACACACCCCTGAGTGGCTCTTGCCACACTTAGCACATGAAAGAGTCTTAGTACTTCTTGTGGCATACTAACTTGTAAATGTACAGGTCTAGCGCTGAAGTTCTGAGAATACTTATTATTATACTCAAAACCGGTTACCTGTAAGCGTGAGTTAGAAAGAATATGTATAAAGATAAAGTCTATCGCACGAAATGAGTATGGAAGAAGTCAAGAAATTTTCTAAATATTGTAGCCTCATAATTATTGATGTGGCGCACTTCACACAAATACCTACGACTATACAAACACGAGCTTATAGACTTTCTAGGACTCTTGAACTCTATACTCTGATACCAAGTTTATCACCCCCGAGCCTACATCATAGGTAGGCTTGGCACTCGAGAACAAGTGTCGACTCCAAGCAAACCCTTGGTCTGGATTACTTATTAAGTTGAAGGCTTTAAGCATTAAGGAAAGAATTCAAATGGTAAATAACTCAACTGTCTCAAACTGAACTCAAAATGGTTTTAAAAGAAAATTTAACTTAGCACAATGGCAACTCAAATCTGAACTTAATCGAATAATAAGATAATGACCAATGAACTAACTGACTACTATCTATGAAGCCTCTAGTAACTAAGACGGATGTCGGGTCAAGACTCACAACATCTTAATAAACTAAAATATTGAGAGGAATGAAAGGGACTTTCTAAAAATCAAAGAGGTTCACCACTTGACTCTTAGTGTTCAACCTGATCAATGAGGCGATTGATGCTGATCCTAGTTACCTGCATCAGCTTCATAAAACAATGCAGGTCGACTGGCATCAATACATTGAATATACAAGTATGAGAGTTGGATTACTAAACAAGACATAAACTTGAAAAGAATTGATGAACTTATCCGGCTCAACTCAATTAAGCTTAACAGAACTCATCTCAATACAAAGCAGTATAAATAAATCCAGTATAAAAAAAAGCTTTAAACATAGTTTTCAACTCTATGTCTTTAAAAATACAATAATAACTCTGTATTAAACATGCAAGGATATAATATGAACTCTATTTGTATATGAAAATATAAGTATGTCCAATTTATATAATGATACAAAATATTGTTATGGGAGTTTCTCTAACCGACAACTATTACTTAAAAGTTATCGTGATAATACATCATTATCATTCACGCTACCACAACCTTCATATACCTTGACATGAGTATAGAACTTGAGCTACTAAGTAGATCCACTAGATTGTGCTAAAGAGCAGTGATGGAATCATTTGAAAAGTATGATCATTTTGTACCCATGGTTGCTACATGGTTTATGGGGGCTGCGAGTTGTCTAAACTCTCCCCCATATTGGTGCTCAATACTACTCCTAAAATATGACACTAGCTCTTATGTTCTTTTATATAAAAACATACTTCTTTATGTGATTTGAGATAATTGGTCAAAAACATAGTTCAAAGGTTATCTTGGAAATATAAGTTTCCTCTCTTACTTAATTGTGATAGCATTTACTCTTTAACCGAAAAACTAGCTCAAAGGATCTTTACTAAAAACTCAAAGGTTCTTTACTAAAAGACTAGCTTAAAGGCTCTTTACTGAAAACTGGCTCAAAGGATATTTTGGAAATCAAAGTTTCGTTACTTGTTTAAATGTGAAAACATTTCAAACACTTTGGGAATACATTGTCCCCATATACTTTTGAAGAAATGAAATTTAACTTTACTCTTTAATGAATTCAAAACTCAAGTCTTTAAACAAAGTTAAATCATTTCTAGAAGACTTTTGAAACACTCTATGAACTTCTTTTCACCTGACACTTAACTAATCCTTGAATGGAATTATATATTCATGGATTGAGATCTGTGATATGAAGGATCTCATGATGTTTAGGAGTATTTTTAGATAGATAAACAAGAGAAAATATCAATAAATCATTGTTTGAATGATGGTCTGCGACGCGGAGATATATTTAAATTTTTGGTCGCGAACTTAGTT
This sequence comes from Solanum sitiens, assembly GCA_016801875.1. NCBI lineage: Eukaryota > Viridiplantae > Streptophyta > Magnoliopsida > Solanales > Solanaceae > Solanum > Solanum sitiens. Next base: position 344,475 of record JABWTJ010000525.1, on the reverse strand, counting down.
TTGAGGAAGAACGGTCCATGACCACTCTGCGACGCGAGAAGAAATTTTTGAATCTGAGGAACAGGACTGCATCACCCAGATTCTATCGACTTTATCCTTCTTTGTTTTCTATCCTCTTGAAAATCAGATACCCAACAAATGTATCTAAGAACCAAGCTCCAAACAACTATAAAATCGACCTTAAACCCCCAAGAATTCCTCAATATCATCCTAAATTCAATACCAAAAACAATTCAAAAACACACAACAAGAACATTCAAACTTTCAATTTTTAGAACGAATTTAGGCTGAGTTAAGCATGTTTGGCGTGTGGATAAACGAAACCAACACTGTCTAATCTCAGATAACTCGTAGGGATCACCCCTTGACGAAATCCAAAAGTGATTTCCTTACGAAGACGTCGAATCTTGAACTTTCTTATCATGTCTCCACCATTCACTTTTCTCCAAACCCTAGGTGAACTTCAACTTTTCTAAAACCGACTAAAATCTGATTTGACCCCAATTAATTACACAAAAGCAAAATAAAATTATTTGGTAAGGAAAAGTACGTAATTCCATTAAAAATCCGGAACGGACATTTCCTTATTCGAACATCCCAACTTCCATTGGCCATATCACACTCATACAAACTAGGAATTGTGCAAACTCTAAGGGTTTGGAAATATCATTCAAAGATATTTCCTACTATATCTGGAAACACACCTAACTAATCCTGATCTAGAAGTTATGATCGTTTAAAGTTGACCAAAACTTAACTTTAATGCACTTAACAAATTTCCAAATTTTTATATTACTTCAAAAAAAAATTACTATTTCAAATTTCTAACATCTTTCTAGTTCTTTCTAGTACGGGGTGTTACATTTAGAATCTGACCTTAGTAAGATAATTAGCGTATCGTTGTGGAAGCTATGATGTGCAACCCATGAGGCATGGTATTCCTATTCTCACTTCATGCCCAAATTTACTTTGTTTCATATAAGGTAACTTCAGAGAGAGTCTGACTATGTTCACAATAGCATCGTTCTGAACTAAGGTTCTATAGCAGGTCCCAACTCTTTATACGCTCAAAGTACACCTCCTTAAAGAAGCATAAGCGGTTGTTATCAAGTAAAGAACCCAAATTGTAGGTCGGGGTAGATCCCACAAGGAAAATGGTTTAGACCTAAGCTTAACTAACAATTATATTAATTTAGCCAATGTATTTCCAAAAATAAGTAACTAAAAGGGGGGGATTTGTGAAACATACTCAGAAAGAGGTATAAGTAATCAGTGAGCAAGATTCATACTTCAGTCGTTACAAAGATGAGAAATTAACTAGGGTATAAGTGTTCCCTATAAACTCATAACGTGGTAATCCTAGTAATAGAAATCCCTTCCAAGTGTATTACATGCAAAGTGATAAATTAGGTATATCTAAATTCGTGGTCCGGCTACGTGTCTATAATTTACTCACCCTTAGATTTACCTCATATTAGACATAACATGAATGTATGGCTTAGTTTTCACCCTCGCACCAATAGATATTAGCCTATTAGATAGTATCACACTAAATATATGTTGATAAATCTTTTCTTATTAACTACCTCCTTGGTCCGGCAAGTAGCAACAACGTGAGTTATAACGCATGCACTCGTTAAAATTACTTCTAAATGAAAGAATTATCAAATGCATGTAATAACACTCTTAAAGAATTGCTTAATTAATATTCATATTTAGTTAATCATTCATGGTTCCCTAAACCATAGTTGTGGATTTAGTTACTCATATTAGCAAGATCATAATTCATTGATTTAGATGAAGAAACCATGGAATTACTCAACAAGAAGAATAAACCCAGAAATTCAACTTGAATTTCATAGACAAAATCTGCAAAAACGTGCTCTAGAATTCAATAATTGCCAAAGTTTTCAAAATTAATTATCAAAGTCAAGAACTCGAACAAGAACAACAAAATTCTAGCCTCTAAAATCGAGGTTTAAATCCCCTACATATTGAAAAATAAGACCTTACTCAAAAGGAAACGAAATAAGGAAAGAAATTTTTAGGACTCGTCTTAATTCTATGACACTAACCTACGGTCCATAAGTCAATCTACAGTCTATGGGTCCCTTTCGTGGATCAAGACTTAGGCAATTTTTCAATCTTTAAAATCTGCAACATCTCTGTCACATTTGATGATCCATTTGTACAGACCGTAAGTCAGTCTACGGTCCATAACTCCTACTCCATGCTTAGGCTTTTAAGCATCATGTAGTGGAACAAATTCTCTGAATTATTTAAAGGAGAAATAGTACGGTCCTTAGATCAATATACGGTCTGTAAGTTGCAACTGTGGTTCCACACTTGGTCGAGAATTCCCTGATCTTCAGCAATGCCTTGCTTACCCATCTACGACTATCATCTACGGGGAAGTACTTGACCTACGTCCCATAGGTTTCCTCCGTAGATCCCCTTTTCTTCAATTCTCTCAACTATGTCTCCTATTCTCCGCATCTGAACTTATTTCCTGCAAACATGAGAAAAACACATAAAAACCAGTAGAAAATGGCCCTAGAAACATATAAATCTTAATTGAAATGTATTAAAAATACCATAAACTCACGGTACATAAACACGGTAAGCTTAAAATCATTGTTTTTCATCAAGTGACGCATTAAGACTCTAAATGACATTTGTATAGAAATAGGAAATTCAAGCACAAGCAATCACATGGCTCTCTATCCCGACTCTCTTTTTGTGTGTAAATCATTTCTCTTAGACTCAACAAGATAATTTGTGCAGATCAAATATGTCAAAGATCTACCACTTAACACACAACATACATTGTTTTCCTATCACAAAGGTACCAAATTTCTGACAATGTCACCAGTACCCTTACTTCAAATAAAACCCATTTTTTAGACAGTAAATAGGGTTTTGAGTACAAAGGGTCATTTAACAGTTACGCTCAGAAGTAACTTCAATTTAGAGTTACTGATCAATAACATAGGCTTGCCCTTTTTTTAACTGCTTATACTTTCCAAACTATGTTCCAGGATCACTATAGGACTTTCTTGTCTTGTAACGTACGTTGAGGGTAAGGTGTGGTACATATGATACTTTTACTAACTTTCGACCCTCATTGAAATTAATTAGGCTTTTCTACCTCTTTTTGCCCTAACTTCGACATCTGACCTTTTTATCCTCTTTCCCTTGATTCTTTAAACTTTGGATGTGACTTTCTACTTTGTAGATCTTTAATTTTTTTTTACTTTTTATTGTGTTTCTTTCTTTTTCTTCTTTTCTTGAATTTTGCTCACTTTCTCTAATAAAATCGCATCCTCTCATTTCTTTTTTGTTTCAACACTAAACTTTTTTCATGCCCATTTTCTTTTGATTTCCTCTTTCATTGCCACCCTCAACTTATGGATTTTCCACAAGTTGAGGTGCACGATATCCGATGTCGAACCAGATCCAAGATTAAGGTTACTTTTGCATTAGCTACCCTCAAACTTAGGCTTTTGGGCTAAGTCGAGGTGCACGTGTCCAAGGAGGGACCGGGGCCAACATAATAGATTATGGGAAGGTGAGTTAGGGGTTTAGAAAGAATTAGTCTCATTATGTCTCAAAGCATTTGGATCAACAAGAACATTTATTTCATTTGGTTAGATTATTTTAGGCATTTTATGGACTTTTTAGAACAAGGGCCTATGATTACTTCCTAGACTCTAGACTAGATTAACTTAGCAAGACTAATCGGGCAAGTTCTAGATTAGCACAAAAAATATTTCAACAATCAATTAATCTCACATACTCTTGGCTCATGGTTCCATTATCAGATTATGAGGTTACCCAGTTCAAGTCAGAGCTTAAGTCATGAAATCAAGTTTGTTCATTATCGTGTCATACACAGGGCAAACACATTCAACTCATTCTTGCCTACATATTTTAGCACATATCTCAGTTTTTTATTTGCATAGGTATCATTTTTTCAAAGAAACTTATGACATCATGATTTATTATTTCTCATGCTTCTACACATAAAATAATCACACATGCCGGTGCAATAGAAATTAAGCAGTCTCTTGGGAAAAAAGAACATAAGCAAGATACTTTGACAAATTCGAAGAAAATCCAGAAATTCAACTTAAAATCACAAAGATATCTTGAAAACCAAATCCGAAAATTGGATTTAATGCCCAAGTTGAAAAAACAAATCTTCAAGAACAACACTAAGAAAGTAGTAATAGAATCCAACCCCAAATACGAGGTTTTACACCCTATATAAAAAAACATTGTCCTAAAATAAAAGGAATTCAAATAAGGAAACTTGTCCAAAAATGTGGTTTCAATCAACGACCCCCACAGATGGTCCATCGATGAAACGACATATCGTCGACTACCTCCGTAAGTCCAGACTTTGCATCTTTTTTTATCTTTAACTTTGCATTTTCTCTGATCCAATCGATAGACTAACAGCACGGTCCGTCGATGCTTCTCATCGTTCCATACTTAGTTTTTCTTCAAAATTGAGTACTGGGACTTTCTCTGATCAGATCAACGGACCGTCGATCCTTCCGTAGCCCAACACTTGGTCAGAATTCCCCGAGTTTCTTCAAGATGCCTGAACCTCCAATCGACGGTCACCATCTAAAGTCCATTGATGGGACGACGGACCGTCGATGGCCTTCGTGGGTCACCTCTGTACTAAATGTCCATAGCGTTCTGAGCTTTGGTTTAGGACACCTTTCCTACAAAACAAATATAAAAAGATATCAAAAATTACTAAAAAATCCTCTAGACACATACCAATCTTAAGGAAAAAGCATTGAAAGTACCGTGAAACCACGGTACATCAGGAAGAATGTCGTACGACCATTCTACATGATTATGTGACCTTAGCTAGACTCATGGTGTATGCACAATATATTGATGAGTCTAAAATTGGAAGTATTGCTAGAAACTTGAAAAGAAGTGGTTCAAGTGATCAAGGGCAACTTAGGTTTCAAAAAGAGGGCTCAAACTCAAGATGGACCTAGTGGTCCAAAGGTGAAATTTGAGAAAGGAGGTGGTTCTCAAAATGGCAAGCCTACATGTGTCACTTGTGGAAAGAGGCATTATGGTGAGTGTCTAAGGGGTACCGGGAGTTGTTTTGGATGTGGAAAATATGGACGCAATGTGAGGGATTTTCCTAATAGACATGGTAAGAAAGTTTCTCCTAATGTTCCAAAAGATGATGCTCCAACAAATAGGCGTTTCTATGCACTCCAGACTAGAGGATAAAAGAAGGATGAGAGTGATGATGATGATGGTAAGTCCTTTTATTTTTTGTTCAGTTATGAGTTCCTTCTTAGTGGGGGAGTATGGTTAGTACATGGAGTAGAAATGTCCTAGAAGTTTGTTGCATGGGCATGGTGTTTAGGTGTTTGGTTTAAATTTAATTTCATTAACTTCTTGCATTGTGTATTTATTAATCTATGATAATGTTGAAACAAGTGTTTATAAGATTTTACCTTGAATATTAGCATGTCTCTATCATGAATTGCTTAAAAGATGCATTTTAAAACTTTTTGCACAATTCCCTGTAATGAACTGTCTGCTCACTGTGAGAATTTTGATAAAAATTTACTAATTCATTCTTTAGTCGAAAATTGGTGTAATGTTGTTAGAACTGGTGTATATGAGTATGGTAATGAATATAAAATGAGTTTTTGCAATTTGAAATTAAGGAAGTGAGTTTCATAGCATGATGAGTTATAGAATTTATTCTAGTTTCTTGTTGTGTTGTGAATCTATTTACTATGTGATGTTTTCTCCTTGATTGTGTTTTATATGGTATGATTTTGGACTGCTAATTGAATCTCTATTCTTGGAAGTGTTCATAGAGTGGCAAGTGTCATCTGAGGACGAATGTTGTCCAAGTGGGGGAGATTGTAAGATCTCGAAAATGACTTAGGTGAACTAGAGACTAACATGGTTGTCATGGTGGTATAAGTTCATAAAATGGTCTATAATGTGGTATTGAGGCAGTGTCTAAGAGTTTAGGTGAATTGGAAGTCAAACGTCAAGGGACGTCTAAGACGTGCGACGACTAACTCACCTAAGTTCCTCATATGTGTTTATACGTGTTTATGTGTGATTCATGAGTTTATGAGGTCCTTAAATGATTTATTATTATGTATATAGGAAGTGTGTAAAGTTTCATGAAGTTTTGAGGTCAAACGTCCATGAACGTCCATGACGTTCGAAAGGTTTGCCTTGAAATTACCTTGTGTGTCTTGGCATGTTACATCGAGTTTTATGTGTTAGTTTTGGAAGAAATTCATGTCATAGGTCATAAAATCGTATACTATCATGTTTGGGTTGGAAACGTCCGGGCAAATATCGCAAGGGTCCAACCAAGGGTCCTTGAGAAAGGACCCTTCATGAGTACCCTAGCTGTCAAAACCAGCTAAACCTACGGAGGCAATCGACGCCCAGTGGATCAGTCGATGCCATGTAGGTGAGGGGGAGTAGTTGACACTTAGGCATGGGAGATTTGAAGACAAATACCAGCCTCAGTCCCAAACCACGGACCAACAGGACTGACCGTTGGTTGGGGAACGGGCCGTCGATGGCTGCTGTCTGTTAGGGCTGTCTTCTGCGCAGCTTACTGTTAAGTTGAAGGGTGAATTTGTAAATTCACCCAACGTCCAAATAAGGGAAAGAGCGGTTACTTGAGGGTCTTTTGGGTATCTTAAACTTGTTTTAAAGTCTTTAACACTTAGAAGAATTCATTCTTCAAAAATCAAAACCCAAATTCTCTTAGAAATTCCATAGAACTTCATTGAAGCCAAAACTCAAGGAAGAGATTGGATTGGATATTTGAGTGGTGATTCTGTATAAAATTGGAGGATTAACATCATTGAGGTATGGTTTTTGATCCTTGAAACTCTATTCATCAAGGAGCCCAAATTCAAAGAAGTTTTCTAAAGTTTCCAATGATGAAATTGTCCAATTTTATGATTTATCCATGGGTTCTTGCATTAAAGGTTTTTAATCATTGTATATTGATTGAATTATTGTTAATTATATGATTTTAACTCAATTGACCTATGAACCAATGTAATTGATGAACCCTAGTTTTTTACTACTTTATGAGTTAAGTGATATTGTCTTAATGCTTATGAATTCTAGTGTAGTTTTCTATGGGCTATTGAATGATGTAAGAATTGTATTCAATTGATGTATAATTGGTCTTATATTTATAAATCTATATTGAATTGACTTAGATTCATTGACTATTATAATTTATGCATTGAATTGATGTTCATGGTCATGGGTAAGGGTCTTATGGTATTGAATTGGATGATTTAGACATGGATTGAAGTGGAGAGAATGGATTGGTGGTGTGCTACCCTAATTCTCTTTATTTTAAGTATTATTGATTTTGATTATGTTGTTATTGGTGTGGTCCACTTATGGTGGTGGTGTTATGTGATTGATGTGGCCTTGTCGGCATTATCTTAAGTATTATGATGATCATGGCCTTGTCGGCAACTACATGAAGGATTATGATGATTTGTTTAGTTGATTATGTGAAGTATGATCATATCTACCTACATGTTAAGTAATGTGAAAGTATGTCTTCTTCTATTGATGCTATTTAGGTGATCATGTTAGACTATGACTACGTCCTTATATGTGTAGTCTTAGAGTTGATGCATGGTTATTACTACTAGACTTTATGAGTCGATGATGGTTATATTGATGATAATATAGTAGGGTATAGGAAGAATTAAAGATGATAATGGTTATTTCTATGTACTTCTAGAATTATATCTAATATTTGCTAAAGTGAAGTATGTTGTGTCTTCTTTCGGTAGACTTGTGTCCCTTACTTGATGCATGTATGAATGTGAATGTGTGAAGTATTGACTTAGGATGCTAAAGCCTATTAGTCTTGTATGAATGAATGATATGTGAGACCTTGAATAATGTTAAGAGGGTCCTTTATGTGAAACCTTGAACCTAGTGGTAAGGTTATGAAACTTGAAGTCGAAAGACGTAATGGTATCCTTATTGTAATGAATGATGGACTTAAGGTTGATTGCATGGAACGGCATCATATCAATCCTTAGGAAAGCCATTATGAGATTTTTGTCGCCATTGTAAGGCAACCCTAGGGGACCTCTTAGGTAGGGTAAATGTAATTGGGTTATGAACTTGATATGGAACACTTTTTTATGAACCTTAATGTGAATTACTCTATGAAAACAAAGGCTAGTACCGAGTGAATATGGTAAGAGAAGTAGTTCTAGTTAAAAAATAAGGCTAGAATACAAAGTAAGCCCTTCATATTCCTTAACCATGTGCCTACATGGAATGTGTCTAAATTCTACCATTGGCAAGTAGAACACCCTCATCGGAGTAGGATAGAACTCCGGATTCCATGTTTTGCTTCCATGGTCTATGTCGTTCATTGCCTATTATCATCATGTGCGATACTTATTAGCATTAGAGAAGTTCTATGATGTTTAGGTGGTGGTATGGGACACTATCTAGACATTGCACAGTAGGATTTGAAGATGTTAGTGAGAGTCCCTAGGTCTTCTCCAAGACCATTACTTGAATGTCCTCTATGTGATGAATGTTTCTTAAATGAATTAAGGAATATAATAACTTACGATAAGAAAGTATGTAAATGAATGAGTACCTAATCTAGAGTGACTTAAGGATTTCTTAGTTAAAGTGTGAAGAGGGCATAAGGATGATCTCTTCATGTCTTATCTAGGGAAGTCTTGAGAAGGACTCTAGTTAGGGAAGTTAGTTGATTCTTTAGGCATGATCGAAACTTAGGAAGTCTTCAGGATTATTTAGGTAACCTTGAAGAGAGTGTATGGGCGTTCTCTTCTTGGAGTACTTAAGTAAGTCTTTTGATAGCCTTGGTAAGGAGAATGTCATATCTTATATGTTATGAATGTTGGTGTCTTGTGAATGTATGTGTCTCATTATAAGTAGTCTTGAGGATCATTTAGGCATGCTTAGAGAGGGTGTATGGGAGGTCTCTCTTTGTGTTGCTTAAGTGAGTCTTAGGATAGGTTTTAGTGGGGGAATTATATGATAGAATGTGTCTAAAGTGAAGTTAAGAAACTTCACTGTAATAGTGAAGTAGTTCACTGTAAAGATGTCTTAAAAATGTTCTAAATTTGTAAAGTGATTTCTTATGTGTTTCTAAGGTGTTAAATGTTGTTCTTATGATTATATTATGTTATTAAAACAAAAGATGCATATTTCCAATAAATGTCAGTTTTCATGATTTTTATGCATTATGTCATACTTAGTACATGTGGTTGTACTAATTGCATGTTTTTATCTATCTCTATAGTGGTTGGTAGGTGAGGAGCATTTTGGAAGCAATACTTGGATCGTAGCATCATTCAAGTGAAGTTGAAGTATGTCCTCATTTGACTCGAGGGCATAGATGTCTTTTATTTATCTTATTGAAGTATTGTAATAGACTTAATAGTACAATATTTTCTATTGTGTATGGACCGTGTTCCAAGTACTCTTGTGCCTAAGATTTGATGAAATAAGACTTACTATTTCCTATGGATGTTATATGAAAGAGTTTTTCACTATGTATATGCGATGAACGATACGAAAGGGCTTGTATAAGACCTCAGAGAGGTCGAGTACGCCGGTTGCACTCCGAGAGTGCCATATCTTCTAGGGTATGCTCTCTGGATGTGACACCACCTTTGCCAAAACCATAGCGACTATAAGTTCCAACAAGGCATTCACCCACATGTTTCTTACCACAAGTTTGTCTTTCTCTTGGTGGATCAAAATTCCTCCCCTTTTGAGGTTTAGGATTAGACACCCTATCATTGTGAGTCTTGGAGACATTTGAACGAACCTGGTTTGAAAACCTTTTCTTGAACTTAGGCTTGTATTGAATGTCAAGCCTACTCTTGGAAGAACCACTTTCAAATGATCTTGCATTCTTATCTTCTCTATTTCTCTACCTTAGACGCCTCTCCTCTACTTGTTGAGCATTGACCATCAACCTAGAAAGATACATATTGTCATGAAGCATAGCTCCACGACATTCTTCTTCAAGCTCTTCCGACACGTAACGACTCATTTAATCCCTAGCATTGGAAACCAAAGAAGAAGCATATTTGGATAGCTTAATGAACTTTAAGGAGTATTCTTTAACACTCATACCTCCTTGATGAAGGTTGATGAACTCCTCTACCTTAGCTTCTCCTGTCTCCCTTGGGAAGAATCTGTCAAGAAAGGCCTTTTTGATAATCTCCCAAGTCACGGGACCACCTCCTAAAGCCCTACTATCCTTCCACATATTGTACCATGTCTGAGCCACGTTCTTGATTTGATAGTCAGCAAGCTCAGCCTTTTCAGTAGTACTCACCTCCATGGCAAACAAGATCTTATAGACCTCATCAAGGAAATCTTGGTGTTCTTCATCAACTTTTGATCCAAGTAAAATAGGAGGATTCATCCTCGTAAAATCCGTCCGACGGCTAGCCATAGTACTAGCATGTTGGTTCTCTCGCGGAATAACTTGGGCCATTTGGAATAGGGCTTCCCTCACCTCACCATCTTTCACGGCCAGAGGATTGACAGGAACTTGATCATTCGCAACAACTTGCATTTGAGGAGGAACTCGATTGCCTTGGCGAGTATCTCCCACATTCGCAATGTCCTCTCCTACTCTTCTCGCGGCTGTACTTCTTGTGTTCATCGACTATAACCGCAAGAAAGGAATTAGATGCTAAAAGACACATAGTGTCAAAACTCTAGAGGCACGACATAAGATTACCCAGAAAAGAGAATTTGCCTAATCATCACATAGCATATCATTCATAATTGAGGCGCGCTTCACAACCATGAACATAACACTAAATAATATGGTTTGGTGAGATATTGATCCTAAGAATATTCAACCTCATGCTCTGATACCAAGTTTTTCACATCTGGAGAGCACCCCCAGATGCGACCGGCGTCGGCGTCGGCGTCCTCTCAGAGGACTCATACAAGACCTTAGCGTTCGTCATAACATGTCATCAGTTAAAATTTGCAGAAAAATTAAAAACATTCATACTTATGTATATATTGAGGTATAGTTAGACCTCTCACATAGAAGCTTACTTAGGTTGTACTTATAGCAATGTGATAACATACATAAAATATTCTAAAACTTGTCTCACATAAAAACCATCTAAAGAGTATGAGTTGGACTTTGCCAATAAAAAGTCAATATGCCATAAAGGCCTTAGTACAATAGAATTCAAAGAACATAAAACGGAATAAAGAGAATGCTTAAAAATAACTAAAGTCTTCATAAGCTAGAATTATTAAAAGATATCATCCCCGAACATGAGGACCTATAAAAACTTGGAGAAAGAGTTCCAAGCATCTTCAATCGACCTTCTTAATCTTCAATGGACGGATCCTACATTTGTAGTTATATAAAGTAAGGGGTTAGTACGCCACATGTACTAAGTATGGGTATATGCACATAAACATTTAAGGACATGCGTGAAAAGGACCATTTCTTTAGAAAGCATGCTAAGTCATTTTAAAACCTTTATTGTACATACACTAAAGCTTATACAAGATAAGGATCACAAAAAAATGAAGCATGAACATTACTGAAGACATAACATCATAAAGTCATATTATCATTTCATATTCAATAATGCGTATCAACTTAACATACAAAGCACTTACCAATAATCGCATCCCGAATCTACTACTGCAATGATCATGTGAAGCCCCATAACCCCACATAATCAAGTAAACAAGATAGGAGACCATAAGTAAAGCTTTGCTTCATACAACTTATAATATAGGTAGTCACCACCACATATAGCAATATAGACCAATAACATGTTCATCAACATAACCATCATCACATAAGAGTAATATCATATATCATATGAATTATACATTTCATGTTATCATATTACATAAGAAAAATCTCCTAGGACTTCCCTTAGAGTCAACTGTGAGAAGTCTAGTACCTATACTAAGTAGACTCTTCAAGTTACCCTAGTCAATGCCCATTTACTTGTCTTTCATTTTACTTGAGGGAACAATCGCCTTAACCGACATTAGACCATGTGAGCTAAACATTGAATCTGGTGTCATGAAAACCCACACCGAAATAAGGTGGTATGCCGGCCAAAGTAGAACAAAAACATGAACATAGCATTCTAGGTGGATCCACTAGCTAGTATCATATATTGGCAACATAGTTCAAGAACTAGGATGTAACACCCTAAAATGAACTAAGGTGAACTAGAGTTTTGCGATTGTTTATTCAGTTAATTTTGTGTTAATATGAGTTATATTAGTGTCCTTTCTCAGAGTGTGAAGTTTGGTTAAGTTTGGAGGTCAAACGTCCGAGAACGTCCATGACGTTCACAAAGTGTGCCTTACAAAGTGCTTGTGTTTATTTGTGTGTTTGAGTGAGTTTTAAGTGTCCGTTTTGTTTGAAATTTATGTGGGATGTTTCTAATACATAGAAGAATATGTTTAGGAGTTTTTTGTCCTGGTACGACCTCACCTAGGACCCACAAGGGTCCCTAGAGGAGGGCCCAAGAAAAGGACCCAAGACTGCCTTGGCAGTGTCCACCAACGAGGGCAACGAAGGCCAGTGGTCCAACCAACGGCCCATTGACTTGCCCCGTCGGTTGGATATGAAAGTTAGTCTATCCAGTAACCAAATAAAGTTAAGTATCAACCCACAAAACACCATCAATGGACTGTTGATGGACAAACGGTCCTTTGGTTGCGTTTGAAGAGTGTCCAAAAGCTGTTTTTCCTGTAATGACTTGGGGTGTTTGGTAAATTCACCCCAAGTCTTTTATGAACCTAGGAAGTCATTTTTAGGTCTTCTTGGGTATATTAGGAGTTCCAAACTCTACGACCTAATTTTAGACGTCATTTCCTAAAACTCAAAACCCCTCTCTCTTAGAACTCTCTCTCAAACTCCATAGAAGCTAGAAGTCAACAAGGAGCTAGGAGGGTTGTTGGTGGTCGAGTTATTCATCAAATATCATTGGGGTTTCTTCTACTTAAGTTATGGTATCGATCAGTGAACTCTCTTCCATTCAAGGAGTCACTTCTAATGGATTTTCAAAAAGTGTTTTCAACCCTAGTTTCTCTATCTTCAACTCTAAATATGGGTTTTGCATGAAAACATTTTGAATGTGTTAAAAATGATGTTTCTAATGTTTGTTGATGATTTTCATGCTAAAACTTCAATAAAACATGTTAATGTTTTTTTATTAAATATTGGCTTAAGGAATGGGTTAATGAGCATGAGTTGGTAGTCTTTAGGTTTGGTTTTTATGGTTGATATTGTTGTTTAGCTACTGCCCTAAGGTCTATATTATGATGAAATGTTGAGAAAAATGTTATAGGTGATGGAATCTTAGATAAAAGGGTAAGTTGGTTATGTTGTTTAGTTTTAATTTCGAAATGCTCTTGAGTGGTATATGGTCCACCTTCTTGGTGGCGGTGTTTATTTGAATTGTATGAATGTGAAGTTACTTGTTTATTGTGAATGAAGCCAAGAAGGCTTGTCATGTGAAGTAAGATGATAATGATGTTAGTCTTGTTAATGTGGCTTATGGAGCTTATTTTGAGAAGTATGCTAGAGATTATGTCTAAATGACTTATATGAATGTGAAGCTACTTGTGTATTGTGAATGAGGCCATGAAGGCTTATTATGTGAAGTAAGATGATAATGATGTTATTCTTATTAAAATGTGCTTTATGAAGCTATTATGTGAAGTAGGCTAGAGAGTATGCCTAAATGAATTATATTATTATGTGAAGTATGTAAAGTGTTTGATGTGATGAATGAATGTCTAAAGTATGTATAGAGGTTAACGTAAATTAAATGATGCTTATATGCAAGATGTGTTCACATGTGTACACACACTCATACACTTAAATGAATGAATGAAGTTAAGTTAAGTAAAAAGGAGAGTTTTGGGGTGAACATTCTTCGTGAGTTTAGATGAAATGCTTAGTAGCAACCTCACTGCATCCTAAGAGCTTTCTAAGATAGGTCGTGGGATTAATACCCTTCGTGAGTTGAGATATGTTATTCAGTAGTTATCCTTAACCTATTTTACAATAAATGTGAGAATCCGTGGGGAATTATGCTTAGCACCAAGAGGATATAAAGAAGGGGTGGTTACACTTCGTGAGTTGAGATGTTGTATTCCAATGTACCTCTTGGGATGAGTACTCCTCGTTAGTAAAGAATGAGTTACTTAGTAGGAATCTCCTTGTCCCTTAACTATGCGCCCGCATAGGTGTAGCCATTGGCAAATCCATGTAAAAGCTAACAGAATGACCTTACTCTGGGCAAGTGAGGATCCCTCATCCGATAGGGGTTAATATCGGGATTCCATGTCTAGCTCTCATGGTCTATGTCGGTTAAGCTAACCCCCACAAAAGTAATGAAACTACTAAGTCTTCTAAAAGATTGTACTACTCAGGGTAGGTAGTGTAATGGGACGCTATCTATCCATTGCACTAAGTAGGCATTCCGAAAAAGGAATCTTAGTGAGTCTTATATAAATTGAATAAGCTAAGTCTTCTAAAATTGTGTACTACTTAGGGTAGGTGGTGGAATGGGACGCCATCTACTCATTGCACTAAGTAGGCATTCCGAAAGGAATGTCTTGGTATGTCTTATTTGAGTGTTCTTCTAATGTCGTATTATTGAGTGGTGACTTGTTCTCCCGATTGGAGTAAGCCTATAATGGGTAGTCTTAAGGATTTCCTTGGTGTGAATCGAAAGAGGTGTATGGGCGTTTCCTTCATGTCTTACCTTGGAGAGTCTTAGGATAACCTTGGTTAGGGAAACTCCTACGGAAATGAGTTCACTTCCTCTTGGCAATACCTTGGGAGTTCAATGTTTTGGAGTAAATTTGGTTCACTGTAATGATAAAATGGTTTACTGTAAATTTTGTGTAGTTCAATGTAAAGTGCCTCTTTTTGTTAAAATTATGGAAATCCTTCTCTAAGTGTTAAATGATGTTTCTTATGTTGTTTTTCTTCTAAATTCATGAATGTTTTACTTATTTGGCATGAAAGTCTATTTATACTAAAATGTCCCTTTTTCCATATGCCATACTTACTTTTCAATACTTAATAAGTATAGATTGGAAGCTTTTGAAGACTAGAAGGAGAAGCTTTGGAATCTACTCTCTCAAGGCAAAGTATGTTCTCATATATTCGAGGGCATAGTCCTATTTTCTTAGTTTCAAAATTTAAGACTTATTATGTATTTCTTTTTAATGTAAAGGTCCGTGTCCCTAAGATATTATGTTGTGTCTTTAAGTTTGGCTTGTGACGATGAGATTTTCCTAGTATTTATGAAAGAATTCCTTTTTATATTAAATGTCGTGAATAGTTTTACATTCCGCACTACTTTTCATGTCTTATGTAATGAACGATAGTTAGAGGGATTGTACAAGACCCCAAAGGGTCAAGTACGCCCTGTCATGACCCAAGGGTTCTCCCTAACTTCTAGGGTGTACTTGAGGGTCGTGACATAGGAGATATATTAGTGACCCATAGTTCCACATTACATGACAGCCTCTATCTCATGAGAGTCATTATGAACCTACCTTCCAACTATGGAAGGGACACCTCTCATATGTAGTTCATCGGTGCTAAGCTAAAGTCCCTTTGTGAATAACCTTTAAGTCATAATTTATTCATAAATGTTGTCATAGGTCATAGGATCTTAAATCCTTGTATAAACATGATCATAAGCTCATTAGTATTAAGATGAGAATTTTCTTTCATCACAACCCTTCATTTGTGAGATTAACATATCATAATCATAGTATGTACGGCATACAAGATAAACATCATAAACTTGCATAATTATATCCTTACAATTATCCCACATTTAACATATTCATAGCCCAACATATATACATAGCAGCATCATACATACTTTAATTGCATAGCAACATCGTTTTTAGGCTAACATAACCATAATAGATCACTCACGAATGTATAAGATTTACTTAATGCTTCCAAGAACCGTCATCAAGAACTTACGTTCAATTTACAACAATCATCCAAAAACATAGTGAAATACTCAATAACATAACCAATACCAACCCTTCAAATCATATACAAGGCCAATTCGTAGTTAAGGATAAGGAAAGGGTCATTAAAGAGTTCATTCAAGCTATAGTTCCAATCCCAACGTTTACATATTATCAAGTGATAGATATAACCAAATAAAAACCATTATTTAGAGAAGGAACTTGATTCACACCAAAATCAAACATTACAAGCCAATTACCCAACAACATACTCAATTAACCATAGAAAATTGTTATTTTTCATCATTAGTCATACATCTTGAGTTGGGAAGAAAACCCGTTTTGTAGAGTAAAAGTGATAGATATAACCAAATAAAAACCATTATTTAGAGAAGGAACATGATTCACACCAAAATCAAACATTACAAACCAATTACCCAACAACATACTCAATTAACCATAGAAAATTGTTATTTTTCATCATTAGTCATAAATCTTGAGTTGGGAAGAAAACCCGTTTTGTAGAGTAAAAATTCTAGATGTTGAATTCTTGAAAATCATCTTTTAAAGGACATATTGGGTAAAGGAATCCCAAGAGTGAAAACCTTATTGACGAATATTCCACAAATTTCGGATGAAAATCTTGAAGTCTTCATCTTCTTCCTTATGCTTCTTTTTGTTCTTTAATGGAGTTTGAAAAGAGCGAGTTCTTGAGAGAGATGAGAAGAATTTGTTTAATCTGATTTGACGTGCTTAAAAGTGGTATAAAATTGACCTAAAATTATTATAAACTCATCCCCTAAAATACCCAAAAGACCCTTCAATTAAATGGGTCTTTTGTAAAGTTAAATTGCTTAAAATACGACATTAATGAATCTGGGAAGTGTCTGCGTCGTGAGGGCAATTTCATATTTTATTTTTCAAATACGGTTTGAGGCAGTGAGCCTCCTGTAGTGCACGCATCAAGAGGCAACTTTTGTTCCTCCACGTGTTGGCTACGCGTCACGCAGCAGCCTTCATTTTCTTGCTGCACGCAGGCTGCTTACGGGTCCTCCTCAAGGACCCTTCAGTTAGTCCTTGGGCTATCGTGACAGGACTTCTCGACCCTTTGTACTACATTCTACCTATATAAGTTCACATTACAAATTTTTGACTTCAATTGACACTCCCAAACCTTCACCAAACATAGGGACGTCTACTAGTTCAAATTAGCTAGTTTCCGGACGTCAAGGTCTTTTTTATCGTTTTGGCTCTAACCTTTTCTAATTGAGTTTAATACATTAATATAGGTCTGGAAACATCATTTTAATCAATATTTAATAGGCTAAGCTCTAGTCTAATCCATGGAACTTCCGGAGTGTTATAGTCCCAAAGAGCATCATCAAGCCTTCTTGACCAATCCGTTCTATTGGCATTCATCATTTTCGCAAGAATTTGCTTGATCTCACAATTGGAAACCTCAACTTGCCCGCTATTCTATGTATGGTAAGGATTATCCACATTATGGAGAACACCATATTTCTCCAAAAGCCCTTTGAACAATTTATTACAGAAGTGAGAGCCGCCATCACTAATAAAGGCCTTGTGTGTGCTAAATCTGGAGAAGATGTTCTTTTTCAGGAATGCGGTGACACTCTTTTTCTTCATTGTTAGGAAGCACAATTGCTAGCATCCCTTTCTACACGTAGTCAACCTCTACAAGAATAAACTTTATCCCATGATAATTCACAAACGGGACCATAAAGTCAATACCCCATACATCAAATAGCTCAATCATAAGAATAGGATTAAAGGGGAGTTCTTGCCTCTTCGAAATTCCTAGATCTCATTGGCACTGATCACATGATTTGGCAAACTCGTGAGCACCTTGGTGAATGGTTGGCCAATAATACCCACACTACAAGATTTTATGTGCAGTTCGGGTACCACTATAGTGCCCACCCACAAGCGATGAGTGACATGCCTCCAAAACACTCAACATCTCGACCTCCGGTACACAACAGTGAATCATCCCATTAACACAACTACATTATAAGAAAGGCTCGTCCCAAAAGAACTTTTCACATCATGCATGAACTTTTTCCTCTGGTGGAAGGCCAAGTCTAACGAATCACATCACTTGCCAGATAGTGCGCAATGTTTTCGAACAATGGGATCTGATCCTGAGAGGTTGCCAATGAGTGTTTATCTAGGAATGCATCATCAATTTCAGCCTTTTCTCCCAATTCCCTCATAGCTTCATCCTCCAATCCATACAAATAGTCGGGAACTTGATTCTGAGTCCCCTTTCTATCTTTACTACAAAATCAATCTCTTGTAACAATAATACCCATTGGATCAACCTTGGCTTCGCATCCTTCTTTGCCATCAAATACCTCAAAGAGGAAAGGTTTGTATGCACTATGACCCTCATGCCAAAAAATAAGATCGAAATTTTTTAAATGCAAACACCACTGCAATAAGTTCTTGTTTAGTTACTGTGTAGTTCTTTTAAGCTTCATTCAAGGCTTTAGTGGCATAGTAAATAGGGTGAATCGTCCCTTCTCTGTCCTAATACCACACCAAGTGCGACCCCACTTGCATCACACATCACCTCAAATGGCTCACTCCAATCCATTGAAATAATAATGGGTGCAGACACCAATTACTCCTTCAACTCTCCAAATGCTTTCAGACAGGATTCATCGAAATAGAAATTACATTCCTTCTCGAGCAGTTTGCACAAAGGATGTGCAATTTTCAAAAAATCCTTAATAAACCTCTGGTAAAAGACAGCATGTCCAAGAAAACTTCTCACACCTTTTATAGAGATGGGTGGAGGAAGCCTCTCTAAAGTAGTCCATGCAAACTCTCCTTCCAGTCACTGGCCACATTAGAACAAGCTCGTTGATCTCATTAGGCAATACTGTCATCCCATCCTTTTTAGGTACGCACTGAGCAGGACACACTCAACTACTATTTGCAGTAGGATAAATGACTCCGCCATCCAACTACTTGATGATCTACTTTTTCACCATAGTTTGCATAGGTCGAGCATGAGTTGGATTTTGTGGGAACAAATATTGGGAGGGATCCCAATATTATCCTCAATAGTCCAACAAATGGCTCGTTTGAACCTCTTCAATACCGCCACTAAGCACTCTACTTGTTGTCCATTGAAATCTGCTGCAATAATCACCAACAAAGTGTCATATCTAACCAAGAACACATACTTCAGATGATGTGGTAGAGCCTTAAGCTCTAATTTTGGGGCCTCTTCAATAGATGATTTCAAGGGTGGAGAATCACGATGCTTCATATCCAACTCCAATTTCATTGGCTTTGACAGATATTCATTTCGTTCAAGTGCAGCCACCAAAGATCCATTCTCTTATATACCATCACTATCAAAATTCATGATAACTGCTGCTAGTGCCTCGACAACTAGTAACTCTTCAATTTGAACCAAAGATATACTCTTAACCCTGTAGGATATAGAAGATACCGTTTGGAGATCAACACTCTGCTTCATGGACCTACATATATTGAAAGTTGCTTCTTTATTGTTCAACCTAAACTCTATCTTCCCTTTTTCCATATCAACCAGCGCACGCCTAGTGGCAAGGAATGGCCTCCCTAGAAAAATGGGAACCTCAAAATCAACCTCACAGTCAGGAATCACGAAATCGACTGGAAATATAAATGACTCCACATTCACAAGAACATCATAGTGTAGACAATGGGCCTCTTCACAGTTCGATCAGCCATCAGTAACCAAATTGAAGTAGGCTTTGAGTCACCCAAGTCTAACTTCTTATAAATGGACAGAGGCATGAGATTTATGCTCTCACCAAGATCACATAGTTCCTTAGGAAAGTGTAGCAACCCGATTATACATGGAATGGTGAAGGTGACAGGATCTTCCTTCTTCACCACAAGAGACCTTGTAGCAATAGCACTATAATGCTGCATTCTGTCATCAGCCTCAAAACTCACCGATCTCTTTTTTGTCACCATATCCTTCCATAAACATAGCATTACTGGGTATTTGTTCCAAAGCTTCTATCAAAGGGACACTGATGGAATGTTGTTTCAACATAGTTATAAATTGTCGATATTTACAATCTTCAGTCTTCTTCACTAGTCTCTGAGGGAATGGTGGTGGAGGTCTAGGAATGGGGACCACTATCTGAGATACCTTTGCTTCTTTCACCTTGTTGTCCACCAACTCTCCACTAGCGTCTACTACCTCTTCGTCTTTTCTCATATCATCTTCTACAACAAATGGCATAGGTGGATCAATGTTCTGCTTACCCTCTTGAGTAGTGACTACCATGCAATGCCCACAATTTCAAGGATTCTGGATAGTGTTACTAGGAAGGGTGTTAGGCTGGCGTGGGTTCACGGTAGTAGACAACTGAGCCATCTGTAACTCAAGGTGCTTCATTGAAACCGCATGTGCATCCACCTTTTGTCCAATGTTGGCTAGGTCACCTCTCATCTTTTTGACAATCTCATCACTAGTATCAAACCTCCTCATCTTTTTTGTAGCATATCGTCAACTTGCACCATGCTACCTCCACTGTCCCTAGGAGCAACTTCTCGATTATGAGGTGGAACATAGAGCCCACTCGGATCATTATTGTTACCATAGTTACTCTACTTGAAGTTGTTGTCGCGGTTGTAGTCCCATCTTAGACATATTGACCCTCTCGATTGTAGTTACCATAGTTCCGCCTTTGTTTCCCTAACGTTACCGCCAATTCTCCTAATTAGAGCCTTGGGCGTTTTGTCGGAAACCCCCCGTCTGATCATTCACTACATAAGTGTCCTCTTCATAATAATACTCATCTCATGGCGGTGGTGGTTTAGTCAAATAGTTCACCGCATTTACCTTCTCTGCACCTCCGGTAACATATTTCAAGACCAAACCTAGCTCAGTTCTTATCTTCTCCATTTCCTCACGAATCTCATCTACAAATGGCTTGTTTGTATCTTGCACTGCAAAGGTGTTTCTCCCGGTGTCTGACTTTCTAGTGCTCCAAGCCTTGTTGTTGCCAGATATCTTCTCCAACTTCTCTGTAATCTTAACATATGTTTACTCTACATATGAACCACCCGCAATAGAATCGAGCACATCTTTATTGTTATTATGTTGACCTCTATATAAGTAATCTTTTAATGACTCATCATCAATGCGGTGGTTTGGGACACAACTCACGAATGCAGTAAATCTTTCCCAAGAGCTACTCATCGACTGTCCAGGTAGTGCCACAAGATTGTTCATGTTATACTTGGTGTTGAGCTTCTTGGACACTGGATAGTACCTCGCTAAGAACACATCTCTCAACTGATACTAAGTATAGATGGAGTTGTAGGGTAGCTCAATAAACCATATCGTGACATCTCCTGTCAGTGATAAAGGGAACACTCACAACCCGATGACATTCATATCCAAGTCTGGCCTAGCAACATAACTTTTGCACACAGAACTCAGTTTAGATATATGAGCATCTGAGTCCTCTTATGGAAGTCTTGCAAACAAGCCCAGAGCGGTTAGCATCTGCATAAAGCTACTCGTGACCATGAATGTTTGCCCGTGTGGTAGAGGAGGTAGGACAAGAGGTCCATCAGAATTTGTGATGGTCACGTTACCCCTATAGTAATCCTGAGGTCGTGAAACTGGAGGTTGCATCCTCAATGCATTATCCAATTGATTATCAACACGAACTTAGTTGTGTGCCTCAACTGGTAATGTAGGTTGATGGATTGCCCCATCACATAGATTCCCTCTGTTAGGATGGTGGGATCTCTTAATTTTCCATCCTTCTCAATGTACGGTTACGTTCGTGATCGAATGGAATCAGTGGTTCTCCTCGGCTTTGTGTACATGGCATACACTAGAGCTAGACTTGATATAAATAAAAAGAAAAAGAAAAAGTAAAATTAGTAAATCATTGACTAAAATTCAACCATGTAATTAAAGTTAATCTAAAAGCAAGATTCCCCTGCAGCGGCGCCAAAATTTGATACGCTCAAAATACACCTCCTTAAAGAAGTATATGTGATCGTAATCAAGTAGAGAACCCAACTAGTAGGTTGGGGTCGATCCCACGAGGAAACTTGTTTAGACTTAACTTTAATTCACATTTATGTCTATTTAGTCAATGTCTTTCCTAAAACATGTAATTAAAGAGGGGGGGGGGGGTTATGAAACTCAATCTTTAAAATATTTAAGTTAACAAGTAATCGAAAGTAAATACTGAGTTTTTATCAATTTGTGAGAATAACTAGGGTATATGTGTTCCCCAAATTTCATAACGTCGTATTCCTAGCAATAGCATTCTTTCCTAGTTTATTAAAAGTAAAGTGGTAAGTTATTTATCTCTAAATCCTTGGTCCGGCATCTAGAGAATTTCACCCCGTACCTTGGTCCAGATACGTGTGTATAAACTACTACCCTTACATTTACCTCATATTAGACATCATAATCGATGTATGTATTAGTTATTACTTCACACTAATCGACACTAGCCTATGAGATAGTATCATACTAAATCTATGTTAATAATTCTTTTCTTATTAACTACCTCATTGGTCCGTTAAGTAGCAACAAGGAGAGTTCTAATGTTAGCCACTGTTAAAAAGACTTCTAAGCAAAAGAATTATCAATACATGTACAAACACTATTTGAGAATTTCTTAGTTGCTAGGATTACTTGGTTACTTACCTATGGTTTCCACAACCCTAGTTGTGGATTTAGTTACTCATGCTAGCAAGATCACAATTTATAATATTGAATGAAGAAATCATGAACTTACTTAACAATAAGAAACCCAGAAATTCAACTTGAAATTGCAACAAAAACCTTCAAACCAAATCCGGAAATTGATTAATTGCCTAAAGTTTGCAACGAACAATCTCCAACACAAAATAGAATAATAATAAGAGTAGCTAACCCCAAAAACGAGGTATTAATCCCCTATTTATAGAAATCATAGTACTATAAAAAAGGGAATTAAAATAAGAAAAGTTTATTCAGTTGACACAGCTTCAATCTAAGGACCAACTAACGGACCATCGATTAATCGACAGTTCCTAGACTCCTCCATTGGTCAAGACTTGGAATAGTTTTTTCCTCTACAGATTTCACCTTCTCTGAATCAATCGATGGACCAAAAACACAGTCATTCGATGCACCTACAGTCCGTCGATGCCCTTTCATAGATCCATCCTTAGAATTTTTGCATTGCCTCTATTTTCTGAGTATCAACTTTAATTCCCTATCCAAACATAATATGAACTAAGAATGTCATAGACTCAAGCAAAAACTCGCACTTAGAGGACATGGCATATAATTCTCTATCTTTTAAAGTATGGAGAACTTTTCAGAGATGAGTAGGTTGATCTTCTTCATTCCTTAAAAAGAGTAGTATGTCATAAATGAAGACAATAACAAACATATCTAAATAATGTTTGAATACTATATTCATAAGGTCCATGAACATTGCAGGTGCATTGGTTAAACCGAATGACATGACCAGAAACTCATAATGACCATAACGGGTCCTAAAGGCTGTCTCGGGAATATCACATTCCCTTACTCTTAACTATTGGTAGCCAGATATAAGATTTATCTTAGAAAAACAGGTGTCACCATGAAGTTGATCAAAAAGATCATCAATCCTTTGGAGAGGATATTTTTTCTTCATGGTAACCTTTTCAAGTGATGGTAATCTCTACACATCCTAAGGGAACCATCTTTCTTTCTCACAAATAAAACTGGAACGCCCCAAGGTGAGACAGTTGGTCGAATAAAGACCTTATCAAGGAGATCTTCTAACTATTTTTAAGTTCTTTCAACTCTACTGGAGTCATTCTATATGACGGAGTAGATATAGGACAAATATCTAGGAGATTATCGATATTGAAGTCTATCTCTCATTGAGAAGGGACTCTAGGAAGATCATCCGGAAAGACTTCTGGAAACTCTTTTACTATTGAAACTGGCAGAATAAGAGGTATCTCAACACTAAAGTCATTAAGTCACATTAAGTAATAGACACGCCCTTTAGAAACTAACTTCCTTGCCTTAAGGACAAAATAAAATGACCCTTAGGTTCTACTTAACTTCTTTCCACTCTAAGACTGCTCATTTGGAAATTAAAACTTGACAACTCGAGTTCTACAATCAACTGAGGCATAACACTCATGTAACTAGTCCATACAAAGAATAAAATCAAAATCTACAATTTCTAATTCAACTAAATCAGCCATGGTACTCTTGTGATTGAAGGAAATAGGAAAATCATGATAGACTCTCTCTACTAGAATAGACTTACCAACAGGAGTAGAAACACAAAAGGGTTCACTACGTCTCTTAGGAAGAACATCAAAATTCATTGTAACATACGGAGTTACAAAGGATAAACTAGATTTGGGTCTACCAAAGCATAAACATTAAAGTTACTGAGATCATACCAATAACAACATCTGGCGAATCATGTTGCTCTTGGCGACTTGTGATAGAATAAAGGAGGTTTGATCCTTCGTTAGTACCTGAGGTAGCTCTTCTAGGTGCAACGCTGTCTAGTGGAGCAAAAAAAGAAGACTTCGCTCTAGTACCCCAATTACCATATTTTTGCTTATTCTTTTGACATTCCTACATGAAATTACCATTCTGGACTCTCTTGAAGCAACGAGTGGAGGCATCACCACACACCCCTGAGTGGCTCTTGCCACACTTAGCACATGAAAGAGTCTTAGTACTTCTTGTGGCATACTAACTTGTAAATGTACAGGTCTAGCGCTGAAGTTCTGAGAATACTTATTATTATACTCAATACCGATTACCTGTAAGCGTGAGTTAGAAAGAATATGTATAAAGATAAAGTCTATCGCACGAAATGAGTATGGAAGAAGTCAAGAAATTTTCTAAATATTGTAGCCTCATAATTATTGATGTGGCACACTTCACACCAATACCTACGACTATACAAACACGAGCTTATAGACTTTCTAGGACTCTTGAACTCTATACTCTGATACCAAGTTTATCACCCCCGAGCCTACATCATAGGTAGGCTTGGCACTCGAGAACAAGTGTCGACCCCAAGCAAACCCTTGGTCTGGATTACTTATTAAGTTGAAGGCTTTAAGCATTAAGGAAAGAATTCAAATGGTAAATAACTCAACTGTCTCAAACTGAACTCAAAATGGTTTTAAAAGAAAATTTAACTTAGCACAGTGGCAACTCAAATCTGAACTTAATCGAATTATAAGATAATGACAAATGAACTAACTGACTACTATCTATGAAGCCTCTAGTAACTGAGACGGATGTCGGGTCAAGACTCACGACATCTTAATAAACTAAAATATTGAGAGGAATGAAAGGGACTTTCTAAAAATCAAAGAGGTTCACCACTTGACTCTTAGTGTTCAACCTGATCAATGAGGCGATTGATGCTGATCCTAGTTGCCTGCATCAGCTTCATAAAACAATGCAGGTCGACTGGCATCAATACATTGAATATACAAGTATGAGAGTTGGATTACTAAACAAGACATAAACTTGAAAAGAATTGATGAACTTATCCGGCTCAACTCAATTAAGCTTAACAGAACTCATCTCAATACAAAGCAGTATAAATAAATCCAGTATAAAAAAAAGCTTTAAACATAGTTTTCAACTCTATGTCTTTAAAAATACAATAATAACTCTGTATTAAACATGCAAGGATATAATATGAACTCTATTTGTATATGAAAATATAAGTATCTCCAATTTATATAATGATACAAAATATTGTTATGGGAGTTTCTCTAACCGACAACTATTACTTAAAAGTTATCGTGATAATACATCATTATCATTCATGCTACCACAGCCTTCATATACCTTGACATGAGTATAAAACTTGAACTACTAAGTAGATCCACTAGATTGTGCTAAATAGCAGTGATGGAATCATTTGAAAAGTATGATCATTTTGTACCCATGGTTGCTACATGGTTTATGGGGGGCTGCGAGTTGTCTAAACTCTCCCCCATATTGGTGCTCAATACTACTCCTAAAATATGACACTAGCTCTTATGTTCTTTTATATAAAAACATACTTCTTTATGTGATTTGAGATAATTGGTCAAAAACATAGTTCAAAGGTTATCTTGGAAATATAAGTTTCCTCTCTTACTTAATTGTGACAGCATTTACTCTTTAACCGAAAAACTAGCTCAAAGGATCTTTACTAAAAACTAGCTCAAAGGTTCTTTACTGAAAGACTAGCTTAAAGGCTCTTTACTGAAAACTGGCTAAAAGGATATTTTGGAAATCAAAGTTTCGTTACTTGTTTAAATGTGAAAACATTTCAAACACTTTGAGAATACATTGTCCCCATATACTTTTGAAGAAATGAAATTTAACTTTACTCTTTAATGAATTCAAAACTAAAGTCTTTAAACAAAGTTAAATCATTTCTAGAAGACTTTTGAAACACTCTATGAACTTCTTTTCACCTGACACTTAACTAATCCTTGAATGGAATTATATATTCATGGATTGAGATTTGTGATATGAAGGATCTCATGATGTTTAGGAGTATTTTTAGATAGATAAACAAGAGAAAATATCAATAAATCATTGTTTGAATGATGGTCTGCGACGCGGAGATATATTTAAATTTTTGGTCGCGAACTTAATTTTGAGGAAGAACGGTCCATGACCACTCTGCGATGCGAGAAGAAATTTTTGAATCTGAGGAACAGGACTGCATCACCCAGATTCTATCGACTTTATCCTTCTTTGTTTTCTAAACCCAATTCACCTTTATTCGATTCTTTTTCTCTAATCCTCTTGAAAATCAGATACCCAACAAATGTATCTAAGAACCAAGCTCCAAACAACTATAAAATCGACCTTAAACCCCCAAGAATTCCTCAATATCATCCTAAATTCAATAACGAAAACAATTCAAAAACACACAACAAGAACATTCAAACTTTCAATTTTTAGAACGAATTCAGGCTGAGTTAAGCATTATTGGCGTGTGTATAAACGAAACCAACACTGTCTAATCTCAGATAACTCGTAGGGATCACCCCTTGACGAAATCCAAAAGTGATTTCCTTACGAAGACGTCGAATCTTGAACTTTCTTATCATGTCTCCACCATTCACTTTTCTCCAAACCCTAGGTGAACTTCAACTTTTCTAAAACCGACTAAAATCTGATTTGACCCCAATTAATTACACAAAAGCGAAATAAAATTATTTGGTAAGGAAAAGTACGTAATTCCATTAAAAATCCGGAACGGACATTTCCTTATTCGAACATCCCAACTTCCATTGGCCATATCACACTCATACAAACTAGGAATTGTGTAAACTCTAAGGGTTTGGAAAGATCATTCAAAGATATTTCCTACCATATCTGGAAACACACCTAACTAATCCTGATCTAGAAGTTATGATCGTTTAAAGTTGACCAAAACTTAACTTTAATGCACTTAACAAATTTCCAAATTTTTATATTACTTCAAAAAAAAAATACTATTTCAAATTTCTAACATCTTTCTAGTTCTTTCTAGTTACGGGGTGTTACATTTAGAATCTGACCTTAGTAAGATAATTAGCGTATCGTTGTGGAATCTATGATGTGCAACCCATGAGGCATGGTATTCCTATTCTCACTTCATGCCCAAATTTACTTTGTTTCATATAAGGTAACTTCAGAGAGAGTCTAACTATGTTCACAATAGCATCATTCTTAACTAAAGTTCTATAGCAGGTCCCAACTCTTTATACGCTCAAAGTACACCTCCTTAAAGAAGCATAAGCGGTTGTTATCAAGTAAAGAACCCAAATTGTAGGTCGGGGTAGATCCCACAAGGAAAATGGTTTAGACCTAAGCTTAACTAACAATTATATTAATTTAGCCAATGTATTTACAAAAATAAGTAACTAAAAGGGGGGGGATTTGTGAAACACACTCAGAAAGAGGTATAAGTAATCAGTGAGCAAGATTCATACTTCAGTCGTTACAAAGATGAGAAATTAACTAGGGTATAAGTGTTCCCTATAAACTCATAACGTGGTAATCCTAGTAATAGAAATCCCTTCCAAGTGTATTACATGCAAAGTGATAAATTAGGTATATCTAAATTCGTGGTCCGGCTACGTGTCTATAATTTACTCACCCTTAGATTTACCTCATATTAGACATAACATGAATGTATGGCTTAGTTTTCACCCTCGCACCAATAGATATTAGCCTATTAGATAGTATCACACTAAATATATGTTGATAAATCTTTTCTTATTAACTACCTCCTTGGTCCGGCAAGTAGCAACAAGGTGAGTTATAACGCATGCACTCGTTAAAATTACTTCTAAATGAAAGAATTATCAAATGCATGTAATAACACTCTTAAAGAATTGCTTAATTAATATTCATATTTAGTTAATCATTCATGGTTCCCTAAACCATAGTTGTGGATTTAGTTACTCATATTAGCAAGATCATAATTCATTGATTTAGATGAAGAAACCATGGAATTACTCAACAAGAAGAATAAACCCAGAAATTCAACTTGAATTTCATAGACAAAATCTGCAAAAACGTGCTCTAGAATTCAATAATTGCCAAAGTTTTCAAAATTAATTATCAAAGTCAAGAACTCGAAAAAGAACAACAAAATTCTAGCCTCTAATATCGAGGTTTAAATCCTCTACATATTGAAAAATAAGACCTTACTCAAAAGGAAACAAAATAAGTAAAGAAAATTTTAGGACTCGTCTTAATTCTATGACACTAACCTACGGTCCATAAGTCAATCTACAGTCTGTGGGTCCCTTTCGTGGATCAAGACTTAGGCAATTTTTCAATCTTCAAAATCTGCAACATCTCTGTCACATTTGATGATCCATTTGTACAGACCGTATGTCAGTCTACGGTCCATAACTCCTATCCGTAGCTCCATGCTTAGGCTTTTAAGCATCATGTAGTGGAACAAATTCTCTGAATTATTTAAAGGAGAAATAGTACGGTCCTTAGATCAATATACGGTCTGTAAGTTGCAACTGTGGTTCCACACTTGGTCGAGAATTCCCTGATCTTCACCAATGCCTTGCTTACCCATCTACGACTATCATCTACGGGGAAGTACTTGACCTACGTCCCATAGGTTTCCTCCGTAGATCCCCTTTTCTTCAATTCTCTCAACTATGTCTCCTATTCTCTGCATCTGAACTTATTTCCTGCAAACATGAGAAAAACACATAAAAACCAGTAGAAAATGGCCCTAGAAACATATAAATCTTAATTGAAATGTATTAAAAATACCATAAACTCATGGTACATAAACACGGTAAGCTTAAAATCATTGTTTTTCATCAAGTGACGCATTAAGACTCTAAACGACATTTGTATAGAAACAGGAAATTCGAGCACAAGCAATCACATGGCTCTCTATCCCGACTCTCTTTTTGTGTGTAAATCATTTCTCTTAGACTCAACAAGATAATTTGTGCAGATCAAATATGTCAAAGATCTACCACTCAACACACAACATACATTATTTTCCTATCACAAAGGTACCAAATTTCTGACAATGTCACCAGTACCCTTACTTCAAATAAAACCCATTTTTTAGACAGTAAATAGGGTTTTGAGTACAAAGGGTCATTTAACAGTTACGCTCAGAAGTAACTTCAATTTAGAGTTACTGATCAATAACATAGGCTTGCCCTTTTTTTAACTGCTTATACTTTCCAAACTATGTTCCAGGATCACTATAGGACTTTCTTGTCTTGTAACGTACGTTGAGGGTAAGGTGTGGTACATATGATACTTTTACTAACTTTCGACCCTCATTGAAATTAATTAGGCTTTTCTACCTCTTTTTGCCCTAACTTCGACATCCGACCTTTTTATCCTCTTTCCCTTGATTCTTTAAACTTTGGATGTGACTTTCTACTTTGTAGATCTTTAATTTTTTTTTTACTTTTTATTGTGTTTCTTTCTTTTTCTTCTTTTCTTAGATTTTGCTCACTTTCTCTAATAAAATCGCATCCTCTCATTTCTTTTTTGTTTCAACACTAAACTCTTTTCATGCCCATTTTCTTTTGATTTCCTATTTCATAGCCACCCTCAACTTATGGATTTTCCACAAGTTGAGGTGCACGATATCCGATGTCGAACCAGATCCAAGATTAAGGTTACTTTTGCATTAGCTACCCTCAACTTAGGCTTTTGGGCTAAGTCGAGGTGCACGTTTCCAAGGAGGGACCGGGGCCAACATAATAGATTATGGGAAGGTCAGTTAGGGGTTTAGAAAGAATTATTCTCATTATGTCTCAAAGCATTTGGATCAACAAGAACATTTATTTCATTTGGTTAGATTATTTTAGGCATTTTATGGACTTTTTAGAACAAGGGCCTATGATTACTTCCTAGACTCTAGACTAGATTAACTTAGCAAGACTAATCGGGCAAGTTCTAGATTAGCACAAAAAATATTTCAACAATCAATTAATCTCACATACTCTTGGCTCATGGTTCCATTATCAGATTATGAGGTTACCCAGTTCAAGTCAGAGCTTAAGTCATGAAATCAAGTTTGTTCATTATTGTGTCATACACAGGGCAAACACATTCAACTCATTCTTGCCTACATATTTTAGCACATATCTCAGTTTTTTATTTGGATAAGTATCATTTTTTCAAAGAAACTTATGACATCATGATTTATTATTTCTCATGCTTCTACACATAAAATCATCACACATGCCGGTGCAATAGAAATTAAGCAGTCTCTTGGGAAAAAGAACACAGGCAAGAAAACCCCAAGACAAAATTATGAGTTGGGTTACTCAGAATTCAGCCTATCACTCACAATCCATTTACCCCACCCCCAACAAAATAAGGTGCAATTTTCCTCAATGCACACAAAAGTAGTAAAAAGTAATGGATTTTTCATAAGAAAACTTGTGGCGTATAGCACTGAAGAGTCATCAATATGTGGGTGGGTCTGTTTCCCGAACTCCTCTACAACAACATTGGGGCCACCCTTAGTAGTGCCTGCATATTTTGTCACAATACCTTCAGTAATGCTATCTGTCAGTGTCACCGCACCATCAGTGGTTCTCACATCATCCTCCACAGTAGGCTGAACCTCAGTCACGGGCATAGAACTAGATGCCCCAGCAACAATCTCACGGGCCCTCTACTGCCTCAGTTGCTCATCTACTATGAAATCTTTCATGTGCTTCTTCTTCAGCTTGTGTTGCCTCTTGCTAGCTTTTTCCTCCTCTGTAAGCTTAGAGGTTTGACTAGATTGGGGCCTCTTACCTCGGGCACATGCAGCCTCGGGCTCCTTATCGGTGACTCCACTAAATAAAGTATGAAGAACTGAATGTTCAACCAACGCCGGTAGTGCAGACTATGGATCTTCTGTAGGCATAGTAATAATTCATTCAACGTCAGCCTTGAGACTAGCAAACTTTGTCCGGATGTAGGAAATATTTGTGATGGGGCCTGGTTGTGCAAGTACTCTCAAGTCGAAGTCATCCAAGCGCTTTTGGACTGCCTGAACATTTTCATCAACCTTACTAGCCATCCCCTTCTCCATCCTGGTATCATATTCTGTAATTGATTTTTGCGTCCAGGGCTTCACATGGTGATGTAGTACGACCATCTATGCTTCCAATTTTTGTACTCTAGCTGGGGGAATTAAGGATGCTCCAGAAGGAAGGGTAGCTCGAGATTAGCTAGGAGACCAACTAGCGGCCTGAGAAGAGGAGACCAAAACATCATCTGTGGGGACGG
Source organism: Solanum sitiens (assembly GCA_016801875.1). Lineage (NCBI taxonomy): Eukaryota > Viridiplantae > Streptophyta > Magnoliopsida > Solanales > Solanaceae > Solanum > Solanum sitiens. Next base: position 312,596 of record JABWTJ010000525.1, on the reverse strand, counting down.
AAGGGCAGGCTTTTCTACATGCATTTTCTCCACAACATCAACCAAATCATCGCCTAATGGCACATCGATCCGTGGCGCTCTCCGTGGTCCTGCCACATTTACGTCATCCTGAATCAAGCCGATATCTAGTGTCTTAGTAGCCTACACAAATTTATTTTAGTGCCAGATTGGCACTCCAGCATCCCTCCATAAGCGAAAGATGAGACACAGAAAAGAGTAAGTGCCGGAGGTCGTGAAAGCCCGCTCATGAATCTCAGATAATTACATGCGGGAAAAGTCTATCTCTATCCCTACCACCAATGCTGCAACCATCACTGTCATGTCCCATGTCACCAAATTGTAGGTTGTGGTTGGTGACATTGTGTTATGCACCAATAACCAAAAGAACATGGCAGCCAAATTCAGGGTGGCCTTTCAAATGACTAAACGTGGTGTGGCGACCCACTCCACAAGCTATCCATCTGCAGCATTGTGCCTGGAGAGCCATAGTAATAAAGCCTCTCTTTGCTCGACATTGCAGGTGATGTCTCCACTCCACATTATTTCCAATCGGTAGTAGAACTCAGCCGTGTTGAGTGTCCAAGTGTGATTAGGGCCTTGGGTAGTAGAGAAACATGTTGATAGTGGTGTGTGATATATCTACTAAGAAACTTGGGTTGTAGTCTTGGACAACCTATCAATCGAGCCTCGAAGAGTGGCAGAATAGGAGGCATAAAACTCCAACATAATCTCATCTCTATAGGTCTTGTGGTATCGAGCCATCAACTCACACTTGTAAACCCAAAAAAGGCGGTGAATGTCGAGCACTACGCGTAAACCCCCCGTGAAAACTCTGAGATCCTCAGTGATAAGCCGAGCCATCATTTCTTTCTCATTATCATTATGGCGTCCTAGTAAATATTCCACTACCCCGCAACACACCATCTATTCGGTTCCCCTTCAACCAAAGTAGGGTCAATATTAGGTGGTATGGGCACGGCTACTGAACTGGTGGCCTCATCAGACGAGGCAGCCCTATCATGTGCACTGGAGCCGGTGGCGGAGCCAGAAGCATACCCGTAAGGTAGACCATGCAGCAAAACCGGAATCAGACCTTTCTCCAGATCGAGAAACAGAACATGTCGGTGACCCGATCAGTGTTTCATCCTCATCAGACTAGGAGACAGTGACTACGTTGGTTACCACCTTCTGGGGTGTATTACGGGTAGACCGAGGTGCAACTGGGGATTTTCTTTGTGGTCAATGGAACATATGCAGGATCCTTCTCTGCATCGGTGTCCTCATCGATCAACCTCAAAGTCGGGGCAATGTATTTTGGCCTGTGTCTCTTGTTGTAGATTATTTGCTTCTTGGGCACCATGGTACATATGGAGGCATTATTAGTCCCAAAAAACCTCAAACATACTCGGTATAATTTTGAAGTAAGAATGAAAGAAAAAAAAGAAAAAAAAATTCAGACAGAAGGCTATAGTGGCCATCTACGGTAGGGACCTACGGTTCATAGTTTGAGTTGTGAACATTGGAACCCCTCCGTAGATTAGAGGTACCAAAAAGTTTGTCTCTGATTGAAACAACAGATGTGGAGAATGGTTTGTAGATTAATCTACATATCGTAGTCCACCTTTGTAGTATCATAATTAGTGAAATTTGCCATGTGCTTCCATCTACGGACCTGATCTACGGTTCATAGATTGACTTACGGTCAATAGATGGGGTCTGTTCCAACTCTTAGACATGCCTTATTTTTTAGCCCAAATTGTAGCCATTTTATATTATATACTAGTCTTCTTATGCATTTCAATATAACTCATGCTAGTTTGTCATTCTAAGGGTTCCAATTCACTTAGTTTTTATAATTATTTCATACATGATTCAGAACACTAAGTCAAAACTTAAATATATAATATTTTGCATTGTTTTTTACCATAACAACACACAATCAGTGACCATCATCCCAAGGGTGTTTGTACTTCAAAATTAGCATGCATTTACAGGACATTAACTACACAAGGTCAAGACTTGACTACTGACTTTTTATAATTAATCTATAAACAAAAATTCAAAGTGAAGGGAAAGTCTATTACCTTACAAGAAATGAGGAGTGGGTTAATTGTGTGATGACACTAAGATTGCAATAGCACAAAAATCTCCTTGTTGCGCCGAACCCGAACACCGGAGGATTGAAAACAGGATATAAATGGGTTTGAGGGAATGGAGAGAATTTGAGAATGTGGAGGATGAATTAAGGGTTGATGATGATCTATTGATTGTAATGAAGAGTGATTTTAGTGATTGAGAATGGGAGAAAACGGTTAGAGGAAATTTTGAAGATGTGGGAAATGATTTAAAAGTGAGGGGTTATAAATTAAAGGCAAGCCAGGTCGGGTCGAGCAGACTAGGGTTTGGACATACGAGACCCCGCTTAAGGTTCGTAGGTTGATCTACGGTCCGTAGATTGAGACCATAGATCACCTTCATACTTAGGAAATTTTGACACTTAACGGGATCTACGGACGTCATTTAAGGTCTATAGATTGAACTACCGACCGTCGATGGGGTCCATAGACCTCTGCACCAGACCTTTCTCTGAAGACTTTTCATTGCACACCTACACATGTAGCAACCATTAGGCCATTCTTTTTACATTTTCAGGAAATTTTTTAGACACAGACCCTATGCTATATCTAGCCAACACCAAAACAAAAATTAAAACACTTATCTAATTGTGTACAAAGAATAAAATAAACAAAGAAAAGTACTAAATTGAAAGAACAAACCTATCGTTGCCTAGATTTTACACGTTGGATTGCCTCCAAAGAAGAGCTTGGTTTAACGGTGCGATAGTACACAAACCTTTTTATTACTTAGACTTCATCACGATAGTAGGCCTCAATCACTTCTTGCAAACTCTCCATGTTTCCTAAATAAAGATTGATTCTCTATTTGTTTACCTTGAATCTTGTTCCCTCACTGTTTTAGAGATCCACCGCTCCATATGGAAATAATGGCTTGAGTAAGAATGGCCTGGTCCACTTGGACTTGAGCTTGCCCGGAAACAAGCACAACCTACAATTGAATGGAAGCACAAAAATCCCCCACAACAAAATCTTGCTTTTCAATCCATTGATCATGGTACTTATTCATCTCATCTTTATACAAGGCTGCACTTTCATACGATTTAAGTTGAAACTCATCAAGCATATTAAAGTCATTCACTCTTTGATTAGAAGCGACGCCCCAATCTAAATTCAGCTTGTTCATTGCCCCCATAGCCTTATGATCAAGCTCTACCGGAAAATGGAAATACTTCCCATATACAAGTTGGTATGGATACATACATATGGGAGTCTTGTATGAAGTGACACAGGACCATAGAGCATCATCAAAATTTCTTGGCCAATCCGTTCTGTTGGCATTCACAGTCTTCGTCAAACCTGTTTGATCTCTTTATTGGACAGCTTAACTTGTCCACTAGTCTGCAGATGGTAAGGAGTGGATACATTGTGGTGGACACCATATTTCTCAAGTAGTGCTTTGAATAACTTATTGCAAAAGTGAGAACCTCCATCATTGATAATCTTTCTAGGGGTAAAAATTATGGAGAAGATATTTATTTCCAAGAATGTGGAGACACTCTTTCCTTCATTGTTGGAGAGAGCAATTGCCTCCACTCATTTCGATACATAATCAACCGCAATAAGAATATACTTCATGCCATGCAAACTCACAAATGGCCTATAAAGTCAATGCCCCATACATTAAACAACTCAATCACCGATATCAGATTGATAGGAATCTCTTGCCTCTTTGAAATCCCTCCTTCTCTTTGGCAATGGTCGCAACACTTGCCAAAGTCATGTGAATCTTTGTGTATGGTAGGCCAGTAGTATTCACACTGAAGATCTTATGCGCTGTCTGAATACTACTATGGAGCCCACCGACAAGCAGTGAACGTCACGCCTCAAGTACAGTTAATATCTCAACCTCGAGTACACAACGACGAACAATACTATCGGAACAACTACGATACAATTCAGACTCATCCTAAAAGAACTTCTTCACGTCATGCATAAACTTCTTCCTTTGGTGAAAAGACAAATCCGGAGGCACCAAATTACTTGCTAAATAGTTAGCAAAGTCTGCGAACCAAGGAATCAAATTTTGAGAGACCGCTAATACATGTTCATCTGGAAAATCATCATTAATTTCAGCCCTATCACTAAGATCGAGCAAAGCTTCATCCTCCAATCTAGACAAGTGATCGGCAACCTCATTCTCTGTCGCCACTCTATCTTTAACCATAAAATAAAATTATTGCAACAACAACACCCATCTGATCAGTCGTGGTTTTTCATCCTTCTTAGCCATCAAATACCTCAATGACGAATGGTCAGTATGCACTATGACCTCAGTACCTAGCAAGTAAGATCGAAATTTCTCAAATGCAAACACCACGGCAAGAAGTTCTTTCTCAATCACAGTGTGATTCTTCTGGGTTACATTTAGGACTTTTCTTGCATTGTAAATCAAATGAAGTATCTTTCCTTTGTCCCAATAATATTCCAAGTGCTACCCCACTAGCATCACACATGACCTCAAATGGTTCCCCCCCCCCCTTCCTCAATCTAGTGCAATAATGATGGGATCTGAGACTAGCTTCTTCTTCAAATCTCCAAATTCTATGAGACAAGCATTATCAAAGTCAAACATACTCTCCTTTTCAAGCAGTTTGCAGAATGGATGTGCAATTTTATTTAAATCTTTTCTGAACCTCTTATAAAATCCAACATTCCCAAGAAAACTTCTCACGCCTTTAATGGAGATAGGTGGGGGAAGCTTTTATATTACCTGAACTTTAGCTCTATCAAACTCATTACCTTTCTCAGAGATATGATGCCCCAACACTATTCCTTATTCACCATAAAGTGGCATTTATCCCAATTTAGCACAAAATTACAGTCTTCACACCTTTTAAGTACCTCAGACAAATTATCCAAACACCGATCGAAAAGGTCATCTACTACTGAGAAATCATCCATGAAAACCTAAATAGTGTCCTCAACCATGTCAAAGAATATCAACATCATACACCACTGGAAGGTCGTTAGAGCATTGTGCAACCGAAATGGCATGTGTTTAAAGTCGAAGGTCCCATAGGGGCAAGTTAAGGTTATAATCTCTTGGTATTCCGTAGATATAGAGATTTTATTATAACTGAATAACCATCAAGAAATCAATACAAACCCTTACCCGCAAGTCTATCCAAAATCTGGTCCATAAATGGCATAGGAAAGTGGTCCTTCTCTATAACACTCCAAAAGTCTAAGACGTGTTCTAGAGACTAACATAGGTGTCAAAAGGTTTAGACACTTTTTAAGGTCATAAATAGTGTATATTAGTCATTTAGGAAGTTTGGAAAACAAAACATCAAAGACGTCCATGACATCCGGAAACTAGTTTAATGAGGTGTTAGTGTGTCTTAGCCTATTTGACTAAGTTTCAAGAGGCAGAAAAGGATGAAATTTGGTGGAAGGGTGTATAAAATGTATTAGAGTTAGTTCATAGTAGAAAAGTTTGGGTACGACTCCCCAAGGACCAACAAAGGGCCCTTGAGGAGGACCCTTGTGTTTGGGTCGAAGGCTGCCTAAGGTAGTGTCCGCAGATGATTTGCCACAGACGGTTCGTGGTCCAATCGACGGGGCGTCGATTGCCTATGTTGATGGACACTTAGAATATTTAGCAAGGAATGCATTTTAACCAGTCTCTAACCAAAACTACAGACTAACAGGACAGAGGGTCCTGTGGTCGCGGATTGACACACTAGGTGTCGATCGAGGTCTCATGTGTGAGGGACTATTTTTTGCTGCATGTTTTAGGTTAGTTGGAATTAATTAGTTATGTGGTTAGTTAATTATTATGGAGGTATAATTAAGTTAATTAACAACCTATATAAAGACCCTAACCTAATTAAGCTAACCTAACTCTCATAATTCCCAAACCGAAATTCCCTTCCTTCTCTCTTCTTTCTCTCTCCCAAGTTGAAGAACACCATAGAAGTCAAGGTCAAGGTGCGTTATAGGGATGAAATCACAAAATTTTCTCCATCAATCTTCATCAAATACTAAGGTATGGGATTACTTTCACCTTTGGGATCTCTTTCCCCAAAGGGTTCCTTCAAATGGATTTCAAAAGATGAGTTTTCATGTGGGTTTCTTCCAATCTCGAAATTCATCTTTCAATTGGATTTGTTTATGGTTTATTTTGATTGTATTGATTAGATTATGATGAATTATGACTATATTACACTACTTATTGATGGATTGGTCTAGTTTGTAGAAGATGACCTTTTCCCCTTAACCCTAGGTTGTGATCTTTAGTTGAATTATATAGTGTTTGTTCAATTGACTTTGGTATTGGTTGAATTACTATCCTATGATGTTATTATATAAATTTATGGATAGATTGAGATGAATTGTACTCCTATCATGCTAGTTCTTGAGTAATTGATCTAGGTTCTGAAGTAGATTATGAATTTGACCTAAGTCTCTAATCTTAAGATATGAACTAGTGATGGATTGTTGTATAGTGATTCAATTGACTTCATTATCATGTTAGTTACTATTGTGTGATTATTTTACACCCATTGTTGGGTTGAGTTTGAGGGTTTATGGTAAGACCGTGATGTTGGATTATGAAGGAGACTTGGTAAGTCTTGTGATCTCAACTCTTTACTTCAATTGTGGTTACTTGTGATTAAGTGATGATGTTGTATTGAAGTATACCTTATATTAAGATTGATATGGTTGACATTATCTTGAATTGAAATGTCTTTACTATGGTTTGTGAGGTGTTGGCTAAGATGTAAATGTTATAAGGATTGTGATAACTTACTAATGTGCCTTATCATGAATGACTATGTAAATGTTCTAACCTCATATGTATGAATTGTAATGAAAGTAAATTACTTATGCAATTCTTGTTGAGCTATGATAATAATGATTATACAAGGGATAGACCCTATGACCTAACTAAGATATGATCATTAATAAAGGTATTACAGACATTTCAAAAGGGACTCTAGCTTAGCACCGAGTGAACTTGTAGATGAGGGGTGCGCCTTCCAAATGAGGGAATGTAGTGTTCACAAAGCCCTCACGGGGTGGATAGCCTCATAGTCCAAAAAGGGCATAGAGTGATGTTTCCATGACAGCCCCTAAGCTCCATAAAATATGTTTCCACTAAAGGAATACTAGCTAGTGGATCTACCTAGATGCAATGTTCATGTCTGAATCTACTTTGGCCGATAGACCACCTTCCATCGATGTAAGATTTTACAACACCGGATTCCACACTTAGCTCTTGTGGTCTATGTCGGTTAAGGCAAGTGTTCCCTAAACTATAATGAAGTTATTTAAGTACAAACCAACTAGGGTGACTTAAGAGGTTTGACTTAGCCTAGGTAGGGTTATGGGACTCTACCTATGCCTTGCACTAGTTTTCCTTGAGGGGAGCCTTAGGAGGTTGTTATTATGAATGTATATGCTTATGAATGTAAATGATGATAATGTGATGATCTAACATGTAAATTACACTATGTGATGTTGGTTATTCTTATAAACATGCATTTGGTCTCTATTGCCTTGAGTTGGACATTGGTTATGGTTTTTGATAGGTTTAGTTGAAGAAGTAAGGTTATGGGGCTTTGCTTAGTTATTGCATAAGTGGAATAAAAGAGGATCATGGGTAATGGTCTTGATTTGTTATAATGTGATGAACTCTTATTCATGCTTGTGATGTTATGGCTTGATGATAGAGTTGCATTTGATTATGGGTTCAAGTATGTTGATATGCATGTGACTTGATTTGACTTATGGTGGTTTGGTCTTGTATAGTACATTGTATTGACTTGATGAATACGCATTAACGACTTGTATTGATTCTTGAATGTGCATAAGGCTTTCCAAATGTAAAATGGCGTGCTTTAAATGAAATATCCCTTTTTAGCATGATTTGATATTGTGTGTGCATATGGTCTCATACTTAGTACATGTGATGTGCTAACCCCATTTTCTCCCTTTTCCCCAACATTTTAAGTTGCGGTCCTTGAAGGGATTTTGAGACGACATTGAAGAAGACTTGGAATTCTCACTCATCCAAGTTTGTTAGGCCCTCACTTTCTGAGTGCAATGCCAATATCAAGATTTTTAATGTTGTTCTAGTTTGAAGACTCCTACGTTCTTTCCTTTTCATTTGATGTACCAAAGATTGTATATCTATCTGTGGCTTGATTACATTGATGTATGGGATATACCCAATTGTTATACTCTTGTTTTAGATGGTTATGATATGAGACACTCTTTAAAGACTATGTTAAGTATCTTATATATCTATGTGCAATAAAAGTAGAAGACTATGTAATCTTCTTATACGAAGGGTCTATGTATACTCGATATAAATATATATTACGTCAAAGCGAGAGGTCTATGTAAACCTAATGATAGATAGAAAAAGTTTTAAATTTTCCTCATTTTTAACCTATGAATGTAATGATGTAAACTGAGAGGCTAGTCTTAGTCCTCTCCGAGGACGACGACACCGGTTACGTCTAGGGGGTGATCCCCCGATGTGACAAACTTGGTATCAGAACATAAGGTTGAATATCTTTAGATTTGATTTCTCAATCAACCACGTCAATGTAGATTCTTACTCATTATTGTTAAGTGAGCCACACTTATGAATAGGAAACTATATGATGCTTAGGAAACTCCCACATTCTTGGAAATCCAATATCGTGCCTCTAGAGTCTTGGCTCTATGTTCCTTTAGCATCTAATCTTTTAAATGTGATTATAGGCAATTAATACTCAAATAACATATGCTCGAAGACTTAATGAAGAGATTGCCAATACGAGAGGTCCTCCCCGTGGAAATCAAGTCCCTCCTCTTGAAGAAGTTGCTAATGATGACCAAGCTCCGCTCAATCCTCCGCCTATGACGGAGGGTGACATAAGGGCTGACTTTCTCCAAATGATCCAAGCCATTACTACACAAGCACAAGCCGTCACTACTCAAGCATAAGACATGACGGCCTAAGCTAATCGGGAGGTGGTACCACGAGGAAACCAACATGTTGGCACCATGGTCTCCCGTTTGAGGGATTTCACTAGGATGAATCCCTCTACTTTTTATGGGTCCAAAGTTGAGAAGACCCCCAAGAGTTCATTGATGAAGTCTACAAGATTCTCTATGCTATGGGTTTGACTACTAGTGCGAAAGCCTAGTTAGCCACTTACCAACTCAAAGATGGGGACCAAACTTGGTATGTAAAATGGAGAGATAATAGGCCTTTAAGGGGTGAACCGGTGACATGGGAGATCTTCAAGAAGGCTTTTCTTGATCTGTTCTTTCCTAGAGAGAAGAGGGAAGACAAAGTTGAATAATTCATCAACCTTTATCAAGGAGGTATGAGTGTAGTTGACTACTCTTTGAAATTTACTAAATTGCCAAAGTATGTTCCTTCTCTGGTTTTAGATCCTAGAGATTAAATGAACTGCTTTGTGATGGGAGTGTCGGATGAATTAAAAGAAGAATGTTGTTCCACTATGCTACATGATAATATGAACATTTCTCGACTGATGGTGTAAGACCCCCAAAATTAGTTAGGGCGTCTAGAGACTAAAATTGTTGTATTAAAGTTCTAAGGTCCTAAAATTACTTATAATATGGTTTATAAGAAGTGTGTAAAGTTGAGGTGATTTGGAAGTCAAACGTCAAGGGACGACCAAGACGTTCAACGACTAGTCACCTATGTACCTCATGTGTCTATGCGTGCTTATATATGTATGTCATGAGCTTATGAAGTCTTAAAATAAGTTAAATAATGTTTTTAGTCAGTATATTAAGTTTCGTGAAGTTTGGAGGTCAAACGTCCAAGAACGTCTAAGACGTTTGAAAGTTAGCCCTTGAAATGTTCATGTGTGTCTTGATGGGGCCTTGCAGGTTTGGACGGGTTGCGAGTATTTGTTTTGGATGAAACTTATGTGGGAGGTCTAAAACTTGTTAATGTTTGTATTTACGGGGTTATCGTCCAGGTACGACTTCTAAAGGGCCCCGCAAAAAAGCCCACAAGTAGGAACAAAGGCTGGTCGAGGCACTGCCTTGGTAGTGTCAATCGACTGAACCAAATGAAGCCCAGTTGGTTCATAAACGGCCCGTTGGTGAGGTCTCATCGATGTACACTTAGCCTGGTCAAGTCTCAACCAAAAACAGTCCAAGGTTTAATCGACTGAAACCACAGACGGCTAGTCGATTGACCAATGCCCAGTCGATGGGGATCCGTCGATGGTGGCCTGCAACTGGCCTTGCGCACTGCTTGATTAAGGGGTGAATGGAAAATTCACCCCACGTCCTAACATAACCCTAATTGATTTATCTAGTGATTTTTGGGTTTATTTAAGGGATCAAACACGTGAACAACCCATTCCCAATCCCCTCTTCACGAATTAAACCTTTCCCTCCAAAACCAATTCTCCCTAGAAACCTCCATTGTTGTTGAAGCTCAAGAACAACTTGTAGATTGGATTATCATGTGTTCTTCACAAATTTTTAGAGGTTTTTAACTAGACAAAGGTATGGTGATCCTTCATCTCTAAGTAGCCTTTCACTTGGAGAGTTCTTCTCAAAGTTTTCAAAGAGATTTCATGATCAAACTTTCAATCTTTCAATCTAGCCATGGGTTCTTTCTAAAAACTTTTTTAATGGTTAAATAATGATGAATTGATGTTAATGTATTGGTTTTAATGTGAATTTGAATCCAATTGAATTATGAACCCATGTCCCTTCCTAACTCGATTTAGCCCTTGCATGGGCATTGTGATCATGGCTTGTTAATGGTTGAATTGTGATTCTCTTATGTTGAATTGTCTATATCTACAGCTATTTACGTGAATTGATTATGAATTGATGATGAAGGATCCATGTGGATCAATGTATGAAGAATTGAACATGCCTAGTTAGAATTCCAGGAATTCACTGTAGCATTGGTCCTTAATTGATTAAAAGTGGATTTCGAGTATATTGAGAGTCTTGTAGCTACTGTCTAAGTTTAATATTATGATTATATTATAAATATAAGTATGAGTGAATTATTAATATGGATTGATCTAGTTTCTTCTAGTATATCAAGTAGTAACTTGTGATCATGATGTTGGAATGGTTGCTATATGACTCGATTATGGTTAATTGTCCTTAGCTACTGCCTATATGTATAATGTAATGATAATTAGTTATAATTGATCTAATATGAATAGATAACCATTGAATTGGTAAAGATTGATTTGGACTCTTCTAGCCTATTAATTGAATATTGTAATGGATATGACATGATCTAAATGTTAAGGTAGATAAAGCATGATTACGTTTGAGTAATGATCACTTTACCTACTGCCCTATATGTGTATTGTTGATAAATTGTTATTGATGATCAATGCAAGTGAATTGGGTTAAAGATCGATGTTCTTCTACTTTTTAGTATATATGTGATGTATTGTATTAGATTGTAATATGATCTTGTAGCAACTTGTACATTGTTTCTTTTGTTATTATGGTACTTTAGCTATTGCGCGATATATGAACTTTTGTTGAACAAGGTGTATTAATCAATGATGATCAAAGGGTAAGAAATTGGTAACAATGCTTATCTCTTCTACTTTTCTTATAGTATTGTAGTTGATGAAGCCTTGTATTGCATTGTGTGATATGGTCCACTTACGGTGGAGGTGTTTACTTTATTGTCATTATATATGTGTTCACCATGGCCTTGAAGGCAAATTGTTGAATATATGAAAGAGTGGTTATGATGATCACCTTATGTGTAACTTGTGCCTAGTCTTCTATCATAGTTGTGAATCTAGGTTATGTTACTATTGTTATGAGCATGTAAATATCTATCTAAGAGCATGTGTAGGTGCTGCCATGGGTGAAGTGTTAAGGATTGATGATCCCTACCCATGTACCCCTATGTCAATGTGTGAATAGCTAATGTTAGGAGTCTTAAAGTTGCAAAGTTAGCTTGCCTCCTATGCTAAATTGTGTTTTGTGGTCTATGCTTCAAAGTGTAATATGGTTTAAGAGGGTGGCTTCCTCAATGTGTTGTTGATAGCCATTATGTGATCATGTTAACAATGTACACAAACTCTCACACTTCATGCATGCGTACAAGTAGTATATAATTATAGTGTCTAATGAAAGGTTGTTCTCATATTCACTAGTGTCTACTACTATGCACGTAAAGTATAAGTATGTGAAGTATTGTATGTATTCCTTAACTAGCGTGACTTGATAGGTGTACTAGTATGGGCAAGGGCATGGGACCTTGTCTATGCATTGCACAAATGTACCTTGATAGGATAGTTCCTAGTTTGGTTTCTATGTATATGAAAATGAATATATGGACATGTTATGAATATGATTTATAAGATATGATGAAGTATGAATATGCATAGTGTCTTAGTGGGTTTATATGAAAGGATTTATCATATAGTTATGCCTATAGACATATGCATTGATATATGAACATGTGTGACATTTATGTGTTATGTGAAGGGTTGCTCACATATAAGTACACACACACACATGGATGATGATCTAGTAAATAGAGGGGCCTTGAAAGGTGTGCCCAAGAATATTCTAAAATTAGATGGGTGCTTGAATATGCTATAAGCATATGAGAAGTAAATGTCCTAAGCCTATGTTTTATAAATAAATATAATAATGGCTTTTGAATAAAGGGAACTTAGCTTAGCACTGAGTGAACTTGACATTGAGAGGTGTTAACTTCCCTTGGAGGAAGATTCACCATTTGTCCCTTATAGAGTGATGACTTCCCTTAGAGGAATACTCACCTATGGACCCACATGAGGTTGTGACTTCCCTTTGAGGAAAGTTCACCCATGTTTTCTCATGAGAGGAGGCCCCAATTGCCTATGGCATGTAGAGGTATTATACCTATCTCTTAGTTCCATAAACTATGCTTGCCACATAGGATCTAGCAAAGTGAATTCACTTAGGTTGCTAGGATGTATGGTAATGTTCTACCTTGGCTAGGTAGGAACACCTTCCATTGGTGTAAGTCTCTACAACACCAAATTCCATGTTTAGCACCCATGGTCTTAGTGTCGGTTAAGACTATAGTTTCCCTAAAGTAAAATGGACAATCGAAGTAAATAACTAGGATCCTAACTAGGATGACATAAGGGAGGTTACTTAGGATAGGTGGAAGTAATGAATCCATCTACACATTGCACAAGTAGCTCCTTAAGAAGTCCTAGAGAGGTGACCTAATGTATATGATTATGTTTTGTCTTTATGCAAGATATTGTAGTATCTATCTACTTGTTATGAAGATGTGCATGGTATGAATCTATATGAGGTGAATCTTATCCTTATATGCACTATGTTGGTCTAAATGAATATATGATGAAGGTTGTTGACATGAATGAAGTTGTGTTAACTTATATGTTGATGCATGAATTGAATATTAAGGTTTGTGGTCTCATGATGGGTTTACTAAGTATGTGTGAGGTTATAGGGCTTCACATGTACATTGTACTAGTAGACTAAGATTGGGGTCATGAATAAAGTCTTAATATGATGATTATGAAAGGAAGTAAATATATGTGTAACCAAATGTTCCTTAAGGTATTGCCTTATGGTCTTGACTTGAATGTGTCTTGTAATGGGCTATACTTATATGATAATATGTGTTGGCTTATGTAGGATGTATGTATGCTTTCGTTGTGACCTTAAGGTGATGCATTGCACGAAGTATCACTAGAGGGTTACTTGGAAGGTTAATGAATAATAGAAAAGATAGCTCACTGTTAAAGGAGAATGAGCTCAGTGTAAAGTGACCTCAATTATGGCTTAAATTCTATATGTGATTGTATTTAATGTTTGGCCATTGAATATGTCTATATAAAGTATGTGAATGATATAAATGCTATTGTATAAAGGTCTTATAAAGATTTACTCAAAAAGGCATGAAGTGTGATTGCAAGAAAATGTCCCTTTTAAATGCATGTTTTTGCATCGTTGCCATGCTTAGTGCATTCTTGTACTAATCCCATTATTCTCTACTTTTTTTACAAAGTGTAGGTTATGGATGCTTAAAAGATTACTATATGATTGAAGAGATTGATATGTGATTCCCAAGCTCAAGGAAAGGAATCCTTAAGTCCAAGGATTCCTATGCTATGTCTTTACTGTAAAATGTATAAAGTTGTAATTATGCTTATGTTTTAAGGGACGTGTCCCTAATGTACTCTAATGTTGTTGAGTCTAAGATGGAAAAAATACTTAAGGTCTAAGTATGTAATAGGATATTTTATATATATGAAGTAAAGTTTCTAGCATATGATGTGCTATGAAAAGTTTTAAATTTTCCGCTAAATTTACTATGTCAATGCGATGAATGATAACTATGGGCTTGTATAAGACTTCCGAGAGGTTTATTACGCCATGTTACTTCTAGGGGGTGCTCCCCGGATGTGACAAACGTTGTATCAGAGCATGAGGTTTATAAAGTGGTTTTAGGTTCTTAAAGTCTCATATTGCCACGTCTAATAGAGTCTCGTGTTGATTGGTGGTGAGTCGCGACATCATCAAATGATATGAGAGGCTATAAGATGATAGATCTTCCCTTCTTCATATTTCTCATACCGTGTCATAGAACTTAACTCTATAAGATCTCTCTCTTATGTTTTCTTGTCCGGTAGTCTTGTAGATGTGATTGCTTGGATGAGATGGTATCATATATGCTTGAGGGAGAAAAGGTGAGTTAATTCTTAACTTGGTTTTATGGTGTGATGAGTATGTGTGAAGATGAATCTTGGCACATTTTTGATGATGTGATGCCATTTATGGGTATGTATGAGATTTATGTGAAATAGCATGTTATGTTGGGAATTGTATGTCATGATATAGCTAAAGCATGTTAGAAGTTGTTATGGTGAAAAAGAGTTACTTTTGAATAGTATGCGACTATATGAATTTACATGTTGGTAGCTTAATATTCTGATTTGAGCTTGAAATGTGTAGTGACTACCTATGGAAGCATGCTACCCTAAGAATATGTGCTTAAAAGTGTTCAATGTTTTCCTTTGTATATATGTGGTCTTTTCTAGTTGCCTAGTATGGATTGGAGTCCTTTGTATATACTTGATCCTAGTGTGAAGATAGTATGCTTGTTTTGGGAGGGTGTTGATGTAGGTTTTAGTGACCTAGAAGTCACCTTACTGTAATGTGCAAGGGAAAAGAGGAAATTTTATGGCTAAGTCTCCTTGTTGTTTTCCCCTAATGTTGTATGACCTTGGTGTCTATGTAATGTATGAAACCCTTATATGGTTGAATGGTATGACCTAACTTGATGATTGGGGATAAATTTCCTAGGTGATAAAGTTAAAATTCCTTGGTTGACTTACTGTAATTCCTTTTAAAGTGTTAATCACTTTTAAGTGATGAAAAATGAAGGTTGTTAAGTTAAGATCCTCTTAAGGTTGGGTTAAGTTACTTTTAATTTGGTTTACCCTAAGTGGGGGATGGTGATGAAATAGTAAGTTTGTATATGTTTTCTACCTTGTCCTTCTATGTTTGCTTGAACTTGAATCTAATTAAGTATTGATGAACTTATTCATGAATACAGTTTTGCATAAAAGTATGAATTGCATGATGTTACGACACAAAGTACCCCCAAGGAGTAACCGGCGTCGTTGTCCTCTATAAGGACTAAGACAAGCCTCTTAGCATTCCACATAGCAATCATAAGTTAAAATCGCGGAAAAACTAAGACTTTTGCTTATAGAGCATGGAGGTTTACATAGACCTTCACATTGGAAGCATACATAGGCTTCTTGCAATAGATCATAAGAACGCATAGGAATTTAGTCTAATACTTTATCTCATATAAACCATCTAAACAAAGTCAAACAATCCGGGCAAATCCCTTATACAAATCCATAAGTGCCACATAGGGCTTACATCAATGTCTTCAACAATAGAAAAGAAATGAATGTCTACTAGACAATACAAATACTACTAAGATAGAGTGTGTGGTATCATCCTAGAACTAGAGGGCATACCAAAACTTGGAGAGTCTAGTCCAAGCCTTCTTGCTTTAGCCTCAATGATATCTCAATGGCCCGAACCTACAATGTTTGGGGGAAAAGGAAGAAATATGGGTTAGTACAAACCACATGTACTATGTATGTTCCCTATGCATAAAACTTGTTAATGCGTGAGAAAAGGCACCATTTAGTCAAAACTATGCACAATGACCAAGAATTCAATACACACATATAAGGAACATCATAATCATATCAACATATAAGTAACTCAAACAACACTCAATGATATCTCAAAGACCCATAACCATATTCAAAGCTAAGTATCACATTAAGCAACCCACCTCATACTTACAACATATTCTCATATATAACATGCTTCATACATCAATACTATTCATAGCTTATCAACATAATCATAATCATAATCATAATCATAAAAGAAAACTACTAGAATTATCCTATAGGATCCCACATGTGCAATGTGTAAGAGAAGTCGCATACCCTCCCTCACACTATGTAGTAACCTTTAAGACAACCCTAATAGAAGTTCACATACATAAATTGTTCATACATTTACTTTAGGGAAATAAGTACCATAACTAACATGAGACCATGTGAGCTACATGGAATCCGGTAATCTACTCCCACACCGAAAAGAGAGGGTTAACACTTGCCTAAGTTGCAACCATTCGTACGTAGCTATCTAGGTGGATCCACTAAGCTAGAGTCCTAAACGGGCACATAGTTAAGGGACAAGGAAATTGCTTCTAGAAACCTTGACTTACAAACGTGAGGGTTTCCATCTCATGAGACAACACATTTATTGGGAATCTGGACTTACTAACGCGAAGAAACCCATGTGAAAGGCCGGACTTACTAACGTGAGACCCCCATCTCATTTTTATGCCCTTTTGGTAATAAGCAATTATTCCCTTCAGTAATCATCATATATCATCATAAAAGTTCACATTATCCTCTTGTAGACTCTTAGGTGAACATCTTATCATAATAGCTCATAGGTAATCATAAGTGAGAACTATCCTTTCACTTTAGACACAACATTATAATCATGAGAACTACATTCAATCATATAATGATCACATCATAACATAATTACATACTTCATAGACAATTCATATATCTAAGGTTAGGGATGAGGGATTCTTGTCACCAACAACACAATTAGCTATAGCATAATTATCTCATAAATAGATTTCACCTTGTATAATTGAGATCAAAGGAAAATCAAGATCATACCTCATTTCCCTTCATGGGACTTCATA
Source organism: Solanum sitiens (assembly GCA_016801875.1). NCBI lineage: Eukaryota > Viridiplantae > Streptophyta > Magnoliopsida > Solanales > Solanaceae > Solanum > Solanum sitiens. The sequence continues at coordinate 295,193 of JABWTJ010000525.1, read as the reverse complement.
CTTCAATACCCAAGAACTCACAACCAACATATGAAATAGGTCAATTCATGAAGTATTAACATAACTAACATCAAAGTAAACAAGTGACATGTTTATCACTCTCAACAATTCACCATAATCAATCCAAGAAAGTAGGGATTTAGGGTAAAGACATGGGTCAAGGCAAAACTCATAGGAATTCATCAATTAACCATTAATTCCTACTTAAACAACATTAATTCATCATAATTCATCACAATTAACTCACAATTTCGTTTTAGAAAGAAGACCCATGTGAGGAGAAAAACACTTGTTTTAGGGGATTTAGAAATCATCTTTTGAAGGACCTCTTGGGGAAATGAATCCCAAGAGTGAAAGAAACCATACCTTATAGATGATAAAGCCATGAAATTGGGTTGAAGATCTTGAAGGCTTGATCTTCTTCTTGGATCTCTAATGGCCTTCAATGGAGTTTTGGAGGAAGAGATAATTTTGGAAGAGAGAGAGAGATTTTTGAGTTCAACTTGTGGGACTTGATTTAAGTGATAAAATTGACCTAAAACTGACCCTAATACATTATATAGTCACCCATTAAATTACCCAAAAAAACCTCACTTAAATGGGTTTACTTGTGAAGTCTAAACACCCAAAATACAACATTTTATGAATTTGGGAAGTGGCTCCGCGTCGCGGGGCGAACACGCAGTTTATTTACCAAAAATAATTTGAGGCAGTGAGGTCTATGTTGTCTGCACTTTGCAGAGTAGCCCTCCGATTCTTGACTTTCGCAGACTGTTTTGGCAGCCTACCCACCCATGTTGGGGTCCTTCCCAAAGACCCTTCCGGTGGTCCTTCGGGTGTCGTTATTGGACCTTTAGACTCTATATACTACACTATAACTATACAAAGTCTTTTTACAAGTTTTAGGTTTCATTTGACCTTCCGAAACCTTTCCCAAACATAGGGACGTCAACTAGTTAAATTTCGGTAGTTTCTGGACGTTAAGGCTTTTCTTTAATCCAATTTCTCCGGTACTTCTCAAACAAGTTATTTATACTTAATTAGGTCTGAAACCATCATTATTAAACATATTAAGCTCTAGTATAGGTCATGGAAATTTCCAGGTGTGTCAATACTCCCCCCTAGGAACATTCATCCCTGAATGACACTTTTAAACTTTCTATAGGAGGAAAGACTCAAGACTAGAAGCCAACCAACAAACAATATCATAATGAGTCATAGCTCATAGGAAGAACTATCAAATCTTTTCAACATATAAACATAGCATTAACAAATAGGAACTTAATCCACACATACCATCACAAAACTCAACTTTTCATATCACATAAGGAGATACTACCTTCCCCATTTCAATATTAGCTCAATATGAATTTTAAAGTTGACATGCTGATTTCTTATCAAAACAATATCAATTATGCTCATTATAATCTTCCATGAACTATCATAGCACACAACACACTAAAGTGAAAGCCAACATATTAAACATATTTCATGGAAAGACAAGAACTCAACTTAGGCATGAATTTCTACTACAATATGCACATATTTTAGAAAAACATGATAAGTTCAACATTATTCACAATAATTATATAAGGAATTACTAACCTTAATCTTAACTAGGAGTAAGGGGGAAAAGATGAGGATAGCGGGTCTTCATGTCGGCCTCGGCCTCCCGTGTTGCACCCTCAACAAGGTGGTTCTCCATAGAACCTTTACGGAGGAAACCTCCTTATTCCCCAATTTCTTAACATGGAGATCCAAGATCTCAACCGGGACCTCCTCATATGAAAGGTCCTCCTTTACCCCCAAACCTTCTAGAGGAAGGATGGACACCGGATCGCCTATACACTTCTTAAGCATAGATACATGGAATACCAGATGAATCATGGCCAACTAATTTGGCAATTTTAACTTACACACTCCCAACCCTCTTCAAAATTTCATACGACCCGACATAATGGGACTAAGTTTCCATTTCTTTCAAACATCATAACCCCTTTCATGGATGAAATTTTCAAATAGACCCAATCTCCTAATTCGAACTCAAGGTCCCTTTTTATATTATCGCATAGGATTTTTGTTGACTTTGAGCTGCTTTTAGTCTATATCTTATAACCCGAACCTTCTCGAGAGCTTCATAAGACAAATTGGGACCAAGTAAAGCAAACTCTCCTACCCTATACCATCCAACTGGGGATCTACACCTCCTCCCATAAAGTGCCTCAAAGGGTGCCATGGAGATAGTAGAGTGGGCTATTGTTGTAGGAAAATTCAATCAAAGGTAGGTGGTCATCCCAATTACTTTGAAGTCGACGACGCAATCCCTCAACAAGTCTTCAAGGGTTTGAATAGTGTGTTCCGCTTGACCATCCTTCTTGGGATGAAAAGCGGTACTAAGTTTCACCTTCGTACCGATCCCACTTTGGAAACCTTTCCAAATATGGGAGGTAAATTGAGTACCTCTATTCGAAATGATGGACAAAGGGGCTCCATGCAATCTCACTATTTCTTAGAGGTATAATTTGGCATAATCTTCCGCCGAATATGTTACTTTGACGGGAAGAAAATGTGCGGACTTGGTCAATCTATCCATAATAACCCATATCGAGTCATGTTGTCTTCGGGTACGAGGCAGCCCAACTATGAAATACATGTTAATATCCTCCCACTTCAATGGGGGAATGTTTATATTTTGAGTCAAGCCACCTGGCCTTTGGTGATCCACTTGTACTTGTTGGCAATTCGGACACTTAGCGACAAAATCCGCTATGTCCCTTTTCATACCATTCCACCAATATATTTCCGTACGTCGCAATACATCTTTGTGGCACCCGGGTGAATGGAATATCGGGAGCCATGAGCCTCTTCACTGATCAATTCCCTTAACCCATTCACATCCGCTACACACAATGTTCCTTGGTGCCTAAGCACTCTATCTTCCCCTTGAGAGAAGGACTCCTTAGCTTTACTAAGGACCGTTTCCTTTAACTCCATCAATAGAGGATCAAGGTGTTGTTTGGATTTCACCCCAACCACTAGAGACGACTCGGAGTTATGGCGAACCATGACACCACCTTTTAGAGAATCTTCTAGTCGGACACCCAACGGGCCAACCTATGAACCTCTTTCACGAGATCTTTCTTATCATCTTCAACATGCGTCACACTACCCATGGATACTTGACTCAAAGAATCCGCCACCACATTAGCTTTCCCGGGATGGTAAAGAACACTCATATCATAATTCTTTAAAAGCTCTAAACATCTTATTTGGCATAAATTCAAGTCTTTTTGGGTGAAACATATTCTAGACTCTTATGATCCATGAACACGTCAACATGCACCCCATATAGATAGTGTCTCCAAATCTTTAAAGCAAACACCACAGCCTCAAGATCAAGGTCGTATGTTGGATAATTCTTCTCATGTGGCTTGAGTTGTCTAGTGGCATACGCTATGACTTTGCCATGTTGCATAAGCACACATCCTAGACCCTCTCGGGAGGCATCACAATAAACCACAAATCCATCGATTCCCTCCGATAAAGTCAATACCAGAGCGGAGGTGAGTCTATCTTTCAATAATTGGAAACACTTTTCACATGATTCCGACCATTCGAATTTGGACTTCTTTTTGGTTAAAGCCATTAATGGAGATGCTATAGATGAAAATCCCTCAACAAACCTCCGATGGTAGCCGGCCAACCCTACAAAACTCTAAATGTCGGTACGAGTCATAGGTCTAGGCCAACTTTTGACCACTTCCGTCTTTCTTGGATCGACCTCAACTCCTTCACTATAAATAATGTGACCAAGAAAAGCTACCGACCTCAACCAAAACTCACACTTGCTAAACTTAGCAAAAAGTTGGTTATCTTTGAGAACTTGCAAAACTATTCTCAAATGATCCATATGATCATCGTCACTCCTTGAGTATATCAAAATATCATCAATAAAGACAATCACGAACAAATCAAGATACTTTCTAAAAACTCAATTCATGAGGTCCATGAAAGCCGCCGGGGCATTTGTGAGGACAAATGACATAACAAGGAATTCAAAATTACCATATCTTGTTCGAAATGCCATTTTTTGAATATCAACCTCCCTCACCCTAAGTTGGTGATAACCCGATCATAATTCAATATTTGAAAAGTAGCTAGCTCCTTGGAGTTGATCAAAAAAGTCATCAATCCTAGGGAGCGGGTACTTATTATTTATAGTGACTTTGTTCAATTGGCGATAATCGATACACATTCTCAAAGACCCATCCTTCTTCTTCACAATCAATACCGGGGCACCCCATGGATATATGCTTGGTTGAATAAAACCCTTATCTAGAAAATTTTTGAGTTGAGCCTTTAGTTCTTTCAACTCGGCCGAGGCTATCTGATAAGGAGGGATAGAAATAGGTTGTGTATCCAGCAATAAGTCTATGTCGAAGTCAATCTCCCATTCGGGAGGAATTCTGGGAAGATCATTGGGAAAGACCTTCGGGAACTCCCTTACCAAGGGTACCAAATCTATGGACAGGACCTCGGATTCAAGATCCATGAGTCTTAGTATGTGATAGAGACAACCCTTTGCAATTAACTTGCAAGCTTTTAGACACGAAATGATCTTACCCTTAGGATATTAGTTTCCTCCATTCCACTCAAAAACGGGTTCAATTGGAAATTGAAATTTGATAACCCTTGACCTACAATCAATAGAGGCAAAACACGCATACAACCAATCTGTTCCCAATATAATATCGAAATCAAACGTATCAAGTTCTATTAAGTCAACCAATATAAATCTATTGGGCAAGGAAATAGGACACCCTTTATAGACTCTTTTTACCAATACAGAATCACCCACCGAGGTAGAAACCAAGAAAGGCTCATCTAAGATGTCGGGTAGTATATCAAATTTCATGGCTATAAGAGGGGTCACAAATGACAACGTAGCTCCCAGATCCAACAAAGTATATACATCAAAGGAAAATAATTTTAACATACCGGTGACCACGTTTGGTGAAATCTCACGATCACTCCGGCATTAGAGAGCATAGAAGTGATTCTTCTTAGGAGCATCCGAGTTTGGATCACTTTCTTGAGCTTGAGCATTTTCCCCTCCTTTAGTCTTCATCATAGGGAAATCTTTCTACATGTGGACACTCTTACCACAATTGTAGCAATTACCCGTGACCACAAGACACTTGTCATCATGCCTTCTACCACATTTAGAACAAAGAGGCCTATCAACATAAGAACGACCACCTTTTCCCACATGGGAGTAGGTACCTTACTCGTATTGGCCCTTGGAGCACTAGAAGATCCTTGATTAGAAAACATCTTCTTGAAACTTGGTTTATCTTGAACCTCATACCTATTCTTAGAAGAATTTCCCTCTTCCGTTCTCACCTTCTTCAACTCCCTACAAACTAGTTTAAGCTTTTGCTTTTCAATTTGTTCGGCATGAACTATGAGATGAGAGATGTCCATTCTAGGAATCAACATAGCCAACCTACATTCATTAACCACAAGATCAGATATCCCCATGACAAATTTGTTCATCTTGGCCCTAGAATCCGCAACCATAGTAGGAGCATGCTTCAATAGTTGAGTGAATTTGAGGCTATACTCCTTGACGCTCATACCCCCTTGATGAAGGTTGATGAATTCTTTCATTTTTCTCTCCCTTAGTTCCAAGGGAAAGAACCTATCAATAAAAGTCATTTTAAAAGCTCCCCAAGTAATCCAACCTCCAATAATCAACCTCTCATCCTTCCATTGATCAAATCACACTTGAGCCACATCTTTGAGTTTGTAGGGGGCTAGTTCCGCATTTTCTTGAGAAGAAATACCAATAGAATCAAGAAGCTTGAACACTTCATCAATGAACCCTTGTGGGTCCTCCTCCACCTTAGAACCATAGAAAATAGGGGGATTCATTCTTGTGAAGTCCCTAATCCTTGAAGCGGTAGTATTAGCATTGGGGTTCACTTTCACCCTTGTATCCCTAGCAACTTGGGTAGGCAACACTTGAGTCAAGCTATGAATGGCCGACCTTATCTCAACATTAGACATAGCCCCTTCTTCAATAGGAACTTGAGGGTTTTGAGGAGCTTAAGGGGGAACCGCCTCATTCAAATTCTCATCTCCGGCCCTTCGAGCATTGTTCCTTCTTGTATTCATTGCCTATAAGCACAATAAAAGGATTAGAAGAAAGGACTAGATAGAGTTAAGACTATTAGGCACGACTAAGGAATAACAAGAGAGTGAAACTTCCTAGGCATCACATATTCTCTCATTCATAAGTGTGGCGCGCTTCACAATTATGAATAAGACCCTACATAGACGTGGTTTAATGAGATATCAACCCTATGAAGATTTAACCTCATGCTCTGATATGAAGTTTGTTACAACCCATAGTACCTCCTAGGCATAACCGGTGTCGTCCTCTATGAGGAATAAGACAATCCTTTTAGCATTTGTCATAGAAAATCATAAGTCAAAATTGCGGAAAAACTAAGACTTTTGCTTATATAGCATGGAAGTTTACATAGACCTCTACATAGGAAGCATACATAGGCTTCTTGCAATAGATCATAAGAACGCATAGGAATTTAGTCTAATACTTTGTCTCATATCAACTATCTAAATGATGTCAAATAATCCGTGCAAATCCATTATTGCCACATAGGGCTTACATCAATATCTTCAACAATAGGAAAGAAATGAATGTTTACTAGACAATATAAATATTACTAAGATAGAGTGTGTGGTAGAATCCTAGAACTAAAGGGCATACCAAAACTTGGAGAGTCTAGTCCAAGCCTTCTTGCTTTAGCCTCAATGATATCTCAACGGCCCGAACCTACAATGTTTGGGGAAAAAGAAAAGAAATATGGGTTAGTACAAACCATATGTACTAAGTATGGTCCCTATGCATAGAACTCGTTAATGCATGAGAAAAGGCACCATTTAGTCAAAACTATGCACAATGACGAACAATTCAATATACACATATAAGGAACGTCATAAACATATCAACATATAAGTAACTTGAGCAACACTTGTGCAATGCCAAGAATAAAGACACATAACCCTATTCAAATCTAAGTATCACATTAAGCAACCCACCTCATATTTACAACATATTCCCATATATAACATGCTTAATACATTAATACTATTCATAGTGTATCAACATAATCATAATAATAATCATAAGCATAAAAGAACACTACTAGAATCATCCTATAGGATCCCACATGTGCAATGTGTAAGAGAAGTCTCATACCCTCCCTCACACTATGTAGTAACCTTTAAGACATCCCTAATATAAGTTCACATACATAACTTGTTCATACATTTGCTTTAGGAAAATAAGTACCATAACCGACATGAGACCATTTGAGCTACATGGAATCCGGTGTTCTACTCCCACACTGAAAAGAGAGGGTTTACACTTGCCTAAGTTGCAACCATTCGTACGTAGCTATCTAGGTGGATCCACTAAGCCAGAGTCCTATGTGGGCACATAGTTAAGGGACAAGAAGATTGCTTCTAGAAACCTTGACTTACTAACATGAGGGTTTCCAACTCATGAGACAAAACATATATTGGGAATCTGGACTTACTAACGTGAAGAAACCCATGTGGGAGGCCGTACTTACTAACGTGAGACCCTCATCTAATTTTCATGCCTTTTTGGTGATAAGAAATTATTCCCTTTAGTAATAATCATATATCATCATACAAGTTCACATTATCCTCTTCTAGACCCTTAGGTGAACATCTTATCATAATAGCTCATAGGTGATCATAAGTGAGAATTATTCTTTCACTTTAGACACAACATTATAATCATGATAACTACATCAATCATATAATGATCACATCATAACATAATTACATATTTCATATGCAATTCATATATTTAGGGTTAGGTATGAGGGATCCTTGTCACCAACAATAGAACAACACAATTAGCTATAGCATAATTATCACATAAGTAGATTTCACCTTGCATAATTGAGATCAAAGGAGAATCAAGATCATAACTCATTGCCCTTCATGGGACCTCATACTTCAATACCTAAGAACTCACAACCAATATATGAAATAGGGAAATTCATGAAGTATCAATATAACTAAAAACAAAGTAATCAAGTGACATGTTCATCACCCTCAAGGGAAAACTCATAGTAGGGATTTAGGGGAAAGACATGGGTCAAGGGAAAACTCATAGGAATTCATCAATTAACCATTAATTCATACTTAAATAATATTAATTCATCATAATTCATCACAATTAACTCACAATTTCGTTTTAGAAAGAAGACCCATGTGAGGAGAAAACCCCTTGTTTTGGGGGATTTAGAAATCTTCTTTTGAAGGACCTCTTGGGTAAAGGAATCCCAAGAGTGAAAGAAATCATACCTTATAAATGAGAAAGCCACGAAATTGGATTGAAGAACTTGAAGGCTTGATCTTCTTTTTCGAGCTCTAATGGCCTTCATTGGAGTTTTGGAGGAAAGAGAGAATTTTGGGGGAGAGAGAGAGATTTTTGAGTTCAACTTGTGGGACTTTATTTGAGTTATAAAATTGACCTAAAACTGACCATAATAAATTATATAGTCACCCATTAAATTACCCAAAAGACCCCTCACTTAAATGGGTTTATTTGTGAAGTATAAACACCCAAAATTTGATATTTTATGAATATGAGAAGTGGCTCCACGTCGCGGGGCCAACACGCACTTTATTTACCTTAAATAATTTGACGAAGTAAGGTCTATGTTGGCTTCGCGCTGCACAGTAGCCCTCCGATTCTTGACTTTCGCAGACTGTTTTGGCAGCCTGCCTACCCATGTTGGGGTCCTTCCCAAGGACCCTTCCAGTGGTCCTTGGAATGTCGTTATCAAATGTTTAGACTCTATATACGAAACTCTACCTATAAAAATTCTTTTTACAATTTTTAAACTTTATTTGACCCTGCGAAACCTTTCCCACGTCAACTAGTAAAATTTCGCTAGTTTCTGGACGTTAAGGCTTTTCTTTAATCCTATTTCTCCATTACTTCTCAAATAAGTTATTTATACTTATTTATGTCTAAAACTATCATTATTAAACATATTAAGATCTAGTATAGGTCATGGAAATTTTCGGATATGTCACATGACCTCTACATGTTTGGTATGTATTGATTGACATTACCTTGGAGATATTGTGAAGATTACAAAGTGCATGATTGGTAAATTTGATAAAATCCATGTTTTATCATGTGTATTTTGCATCTTAACATGCTAATTTTGAATTTGACTTCATGAGGTAAGGTAAGAAACTTTGTTTTAGTCACTTTTGATATGTAAGGTTTAGCCTTATAATAAGTAATTGAGCCTCTTTAAAATGAAATATGTTGAGTCTCTTGAAAACTATGTGACTTGTATGGTTTGAAAAGCATGATTGTAGGCTCACTCTTGAAAGGTGAAAGCATGTTTAGCTAAGTATTCATGTGTGTACCTATAATTTGTATTGTTTATCCCAAATGATGCTTACTGTAAAGGTGAGTACTATGTTATAAATTGACATTTTTGTGAAATGGTTTCCTATTTGTTGTGATGAATTTGGTGTGACTTACCATTTAGACTTCACTAGGAAGAAAACATGAGCATGTCTTAGTTTAAAAAGTTGAGAATTTATTATGTTACAGTAAAGATGACCTTTGTGCATTTTCTTCGGTATGAACTCATGATACATGTAAGTGTGTTGAGGAGAAGGAAATTATTCCATGGACATAACTAATCATGGTATGGTTGAGTATGACCCTTATAGCACTAGTTTTAACTACTAAGAATCCATTGTCAACCTATCTTACTCAAGTCTATGTGCATTGAAGTATGAGTGCTTAAATGACTTTTGAGTATTGTTGTAATATGCCTATGTGTGGCCTTACATGATGAGATCTAAAAATAAAAAGAAGTGTAATCACCATGTTATGATTAGGAGAAGGATGATCCTCCTATGAACATGATAAGAGTCTTTGTGTTAGATGCCTTCAAGAGTGAGTGATAAAAGTTGTTTGCTTGTGTGCATTGAGTGTTAAATGATGTGAAGTTGTGTTCCTTGTAAGTTTGGTGCACTATCTTCTATGTGATGATGCTATGAAATGTGAGGAACTTCTCCATGATGCATTGAAGTCCTTGTTGTGATTAAAGTGTTCTAAGTGTCATTCGAGGACGAATGTTACCAAGTAGGGGATATTGTAAGACCCCCAAAATGAGTTAGGGTGTCTAGAACCTAACACGGTTGTCTTAAAGTTCAAAGGTCCTAAAATGACTTATAATATTGTTTAGAGGAAATGTGTAAAGTTTGAGATGATTTAGAAGTCAAACGTCAAGGGATGACCAAGACGTTCGACGACTAGTCACGTATGTGTCTTATGTGTGTATGCATTCTTATATGTGTATGTCATGAGCTTATGAAGTCCTAAGACGATTTATACTAATCTTTTTTGGCAGTATATTAATTTTCGTGAAGTTTGGAGGTCAAACGTCCAAGAACATCTAAGACGTTCGAAAGTTAGCCCTTGAGACGTTCATGTGTGTCTTGATGGGGCCTTGCAGGTTTGGACAAGTTGCGAGTATTTGTTTTGGGTTAAAATTATGTGGGAGGTCTAAAACTTGTTAAGGTTTGTATATACGTCAGAAAATTCTGGGTACGACTTCTAAAGGTCCCTGCAAAAGGGCCCACAAGAAGGACCCAAGGCTGGTCAAGACACTGCCTTGGCATTGTCAATCGAATGAACCAAACGACGCCCAGTTGGTTGACCAACGGCCCGTTGGTGAGGTATCGTCGATGGAAACTTAGCATGGGAAGTATCAACCCAAAAACAGGCCAAAGTACAATCGACTGAAGCCAGAGACGGCCAGTCAATTGACCAACGCCCAGTTGATGGGGATACGTCGACGGTGGCCTGGAATTGCTCCCTTGCGCACTGTTTTATTAAGGGATGAATGTGAAACTCACCCCACGTCCTAACCTGACCCTAATTTATTTATTTAGTGATTTTTGGGTGTATTTAATGAATCAAACACGTGAACAACCCATTCCCAATCCCCTCTACACGAATTAAACCTTTCCCTCCAAAACCAATTCTCCCTAGAAACCTCCATAGTTGTTGAAGCTCAAGAACATCTTGTTGATTGGATTCTCATGGGTTCTTAACCACTTTTTAGGGGCTTTCAACTATACAAAGTTATTGTGATCCTTCATCTCTAAGTAACCTTTCACTTGGAGAGTTCTTCTCAAAGTTTTCAAAGAGATCTCGTTATCAAACATTCAATCTTTCAATCTAGCCATGGGTTCTTTATAAAAACGTTTTTAATGTTTAAATAATGATGAATTTATGTTAATGTATTGGCTTTAACGTGAATTTGAATCCAATTGCATTATGAACCCATGTCCCTTCCTAACTCGATTTAGCCCTTGCATGGGCATTGTGATCATGGCTTGTTAATGGTTGAATTGTGATTCTCTTACGTTAAATTTTCTATATCTACTTTTATTTACGTGTATTGATGAAGAATTGATGATGAAGGATCCATGTGGATCATTGTATGGAGAATTGAACATGCCTAGTTAGAAATCTAGGAGTTCACTGTAACATTGGTCATTAATTGATTAAAAGTGGATTTCGATTATATTGAGAGTCTTGTAGCTACTGCCTAAGGTTAATATTATGATTTAATTATAAATATAAGTCGTGCATGATCAAGGTGAAGAAGGATTGATAGGGATTGATCTAGTTTCTTCTAGTGTATCAAGTAGTAACTTGTGATCATGATGTTGGGATGGTTACCATATGACTCGATTATGGTTAATTGTCCTTAGCTACTGCCTATATGTATAATGTGATGATAATTAGGTATAATTTATCTAATATGAATAGATAACCATGGAATTGGTAAATATTGATTTGGACTCTTCTAGCCTATTAAGTGAATATTGTAATGTATATGACATGATCTAAATGTTAGGGTAGATAAAGCATGATTACGTTTGAGTAATGATCAATTTACCTACTTCCCTACATGTGTATTGTTGATAAATTGTTATTGATGATCCATGCAAGTGAATTGGGTTAAATATCTATGTTCTTCTACTTTCTAGTATATATGTGATGTATTGTATTAGATTGTAATATGATCTTGTAGCGACTTGTACATGGTTTCTTTTATGATTACGGTACTTTAGCTACTTCCCTATATATGAATTGTTGATGAACAAGGTGTATTGATCAACGATGATCAAAGGGTAAGAAATTGGTAAGAGTGCTTATCTCTTCTACTTTCCTTATAGTATTGTAGTTTATGAAGCCTTGTATGGCATTGTGTGGTATGGTCCACTTATGGTGGCGGTGTTTACTTTATTGTCATTATATATGTGTTCACCATGGCCTTGAAGACAAATTGATGAATATATGAATGAGTTGTTATGATGATCACCTTATGTGTAACTTGTGCCTAGTCTTCTATCATAGATATGAATCTAGGTTATGTTACTATTGTTATGAGCATGTAAATGTCTATGTAAGAGAATGTGTAGGTGCTGCCATGGGTGAAGTGTTAAGGATTGATGATCCCTACCCATGTACCCCTATGTGAATTTTTAAATAGCTAATGTTTGGAGTCTTAAAGTATAATGCGAAGTTAGCTTGACTCCTATGCCTAATTGTGTTGTGTGGTCAATGCTTGAAAGTGTAATATGGTCAAAGAGGATGGATGCCTCAATGTGTTGTTGATGTACCGTGGTTTCACGGTATTTTCGAATGCTTTTTCCTTAAGTTTAGTGTGTGTCGAGAGCCTTTTTGTGTTGATTTTGATATAAATTTCTCTTTGTTTGCAGAAAATCTTTCCAAGGATGAACGCGGGAGTTTTTGAGAAAGAATTGCAGAAGAGACCACCTACAGAACCTATGACGGTCCATCACGGCTGTGACGGTCCGTAGGTGGCATCGTAGTGAAGGGATAAGTTGCTGAAGGAAATTTGGGGAAGTCTGACCAAGTGTGGGATTACGGAAGTCCATTACGGACCATCACAGCTACGACGATCTGTCCTGCTGGTTCGTTGTAATGATCAGAGAGTAGTCCCAGTACCCAAATTCCAAGAATTGAAGTATTTTGGAACGAAGACCCTCGACGGACCGTCGTGCTTGAAACGATCCGTCGTACCTGTCCGTCGAGGGGAATGAAGAAAGCAACAGAAGAATGGTGAAGTATGGGACGATGGAGTCTATGACGGTCCGTCGTGTCCATGACGGTCCGTCACGTGGTCCGTCGACCCAGACGCGTTTGGAAAGATTTTTAGTAAATAGAATTCTTATTTGATTAGGTTTCGTTTTTTATTATAAATAGTTGGAAAAACCTCGTTTTGGGGGTTAGACTTTCTGGATAATTTTCAGTTTATAGTTCTTTGATTACATTATTAAATTCTCGATTTTGGGAATTAAGATATTTTTCGGGAATTGATTGTTGTGGATTTCGTTGATTAATCAAGTTAAATTCTGGGAAATTATTGGTTTTCATAAAAGTAAGTGCATGAATTCTTCCATTAGCAATATGAATTTTGTAATTACGAACATGGGTAACTAAACTTCATAGCTAGGGTTGTGGGAACCATAGGTGAATAACAAGGTAATAATCTAACTTCAATAACAATTCTAGAGTGGTTTCTTGCATGTATTGATAATTCTTTCGTTTAGAAGTCTTTTTAACGGTGGCCAACGTTAGAACTCGCCTTAATTCTACTTGCCGGACCAAGGAGGTAGATAATAGGAAAAGAATTATCAACATAGATTTAGTGTAGACTATCTAATAGACTAGTATTGGTTGGTACGAGTAAATAGCTTAGTCAAATACCGAATACGATGTTTAATATGAGGTAAAGATAAGGGTTAGTATAGCAACACACGTAGCCGGACCAAGGTGCGGAGTGAAATTCTCTAGATGCCGGACCAAGGATTTAGAGATACATAACTTATCACTTTACATGCAAGATATCAGGATAGAACTTTTATAGTTAGATTTACCAAGTTAGGAACCTGTGGGGAACACTAAAACCCTAGTTACTTTTATAATTTGATTAAACTCCGAAAGTTAAATTTGTTAGTTGTTCATTCTTATTTAGTTAATCATTTTTATTAATTTAGAAATAAAACCCTCCTTTTTGTCTTTTGGTTTATTGGAAAATAGTTGGCTAAATAATAGTAATAATAAAATAAAGTTAAGTCTGAACTATTTTCCTTGTGGGATCGATCCCAACCTCATTAGTTGGGTTCTTTACTTGATACGACCGCTTTACTTCTTATTTGAGAAGTAAGTTTGAGCGTATCAAATTTTGGCGCCGCTGCCGGGGAAAGTAGCTTTTAGATTAACTTAAATTTATTACTAAAATTTAGTAATATTTTCCTGATTTTACTTTTTCTGTTGTTTTTTATTTTGCCAGGTTTGACGTCCTTGTATGCCAAATACACGGAGAGGAAGAGAACCCTTGTTTCCCTACGATCACGAGTTAGAGCGTACACTACGCAAACTGAATCGAAACTTGGGTATAAATGATGATGATCTAAACCTGAACATCCCAGCTCCGGTTGATGCTCATGGTCGATTATGACCTGATGATCCTGATCAAGGTGCACAAAGGGGACATAATCCCGCTCCACGTCCTCAAGAATACTACAGAGGGTATGACAATATTGCAGATTCTTATGGGCCACTTGTCTTGCCCCCTCTACCAGAAGGTCACACCTTTGTAGTCACTAGTAGTCTAATGCAAATGCTCACGGCTAGAGGTTTGTTTTCAAGACTACCGTCTGAGGACCCACATGCCCATATAGCTAAGGTGAGGCCAGTGTGTAAAAGCTGTGTAGGGAGGACTGATTTGAATTTGGATGTAATAGGGCTAAGAGTGTTTCCTCTCTCACTGACGGGATAGGCTGCCATTTGGTTCACTGAGCTCCCTTATAACTCAATTTTCACTTGGAACCAACTGAGGGACGTTTTCTTAGCACGTTACTACCCGGTCTCCAAGAAACTAAATCACAAAGACAGAGTGAACAACTTTGTGGCACTACCAGGAGAGTCAGTTAGTAGTTCTTGGGATAGGTTCACTTCATTTTTGAGAAGTGTCCCCAATCACCGCATAGATGATGAGTCACTGAAAGAATACTTCTACCGGGGACAGGATGATAATAATAAAGCGGTATTGGATACTATAGCAGGTGGTTCTTATGGGGAGTGTCCTTATGCTGAAATTGCCGAAAAATTAGAGAAAATCTCCCAGAATAATAAAGCATAGAGTACTAGGAAGACAGATACTGGGAGAAATACTTTTGCAATACAATCCACACACAACCTAGCCACAGATGAGATTCGTGAAGAGATGGCACAGATGAGAACCGAGCTTGGGTTGGTGTTAAAACATGTCACTGGGGGTGCAGAGAAGATAAACGCAGTAAACTACTTGTCTAAACCACCACCACCAACTGATGAATATTATTATGAGGAAGATTCTTATGCAGTAAATGATCAGACGGGGGGTTTCCGACCGAATGCCCAAGGCTCCAATCAGGAGAATTGGCGCCAAGGTCAAGGAAATCAAGGTCGAAACTATGGTAACTACAACCATGAGGGTAATTATGTTCGTGATGGATACTACAACCGCGACAACAACTTCAACAGGGGTAACTATGGTAATAGAAATGAGAGGAGTGGGCCCTATGTTCCTCCTAAAAACCGTGAAGTTTCCCCTAGGGATGGTGGAGGTAGTATGGCGCGAGTTGAGGATATGTTGCACAAGATGATAAGGAGGTTCGATGCTAGTGATGAGCACACCAAAGAGTTAAGGAGTGATGTAGCAGGTATTGGACAGAAAGTTGATACACATGCCATATCAATTAAGCAGCTTGAATTGCAAATGGCTCAATTATCTGCAACTGTGAACACACGGAAACCGGGCACTCTTCCTAGCAACACTGTCCAAAATCCGAAAAATGATGGACACTGTATGGCAATTACTACTCGTGGTGGTAAACAAACTATTGACCCACCTATACCGTCTATTGTGGAAAAGGTGATGAAAGATAATAATAAAGTGGTAGAGGTTAGTGATGAAGTAGAAGATAACACTGAAAAAGATGCTGAAGTACCTAAAAAGGTAACTCCCATGCCCAGACCTCCACCCCCCTTTCCTCAAAGATTAGTGAAAAAGATCGAGGATGGAAAATATCGGCGTTTTATAACAATGTTGAAGCAACTTTCTATCAATGTCCCTTTGGTAGAAGCTCTTGAACATATGCCCTGTTATGCCAAGTTTATGAAAGATTTGGTTACAAAGAAAAGATCGGTCACTTTTGAGGATGATGACAGAATGCAGCATTGTAGTGCTATTGCTACAAGGTCTTTGGTGCAAAAAAAAGAAGATCCGGGTGCATTTACTATTCCTTGTACAATCGGGTTATTACATTTTGCGAAAGCATTATGTGATCTGGGGGCAAGCATAAATCTCATGCCCCTCTCGATTTACAAGAAGTTGGGTTTAGGTAACCCAAAGCCTACTGCGATGCGGCTACTGATGGCCGATCGAACAGTAAAAAAGCCTATAGGGATACTCCATGATGTGCTAGTAAAAGTGGAGTCGTTCATATTTCCAGCAGATTTTGTCATTCTTGATTGTGAAGTCGATTTTGAGGTGCCTATTATTCTTGGAAGGCCATTCCTTTCTACGGGTAGAGCTTTAGTTGATATGGAAAAGGGGCAGATGAAATTTCGGTTGAATAATGAAGAAGTGACTTTCAACATTTGTAGGTCCATGCGGCAGAGTGGTGAGCTCCAATCGGTATCTGCCATATCCTACAAAGTTGGTGAATCACCCGAGACACAAATAGAAGAACGTCTAGGTGTAGAAGCACTAGCAGCAGTGATAATGAATTTTAATAATGAAAGCATTGAAGAATATATGTCATTAGTCGCTGCTCTTGATCGTGGTAATGTTCGGTTTAAACCGAAGAAATATGAGCTAGACATGAAGAATCGCGAGTCTCCACCCGCTAAACCATCCATAGAGGAGGCTCCAAAGCTAGAGCTAAAAGCTCTCCCACCGCATCTCAGGTATGAATTCTTAGGAAAGGGTGATACATTGCCGGTAATCATTGCATCAGATCTGAATAAACAACAAGTTGAGAGTTTGGTCAAAGTGCTAAAAAGGTTCAAAAGAGCTATTGGGTGGACCATTGCGGACATTATTGGGATCCCTCCTGGTATTTGTTCTCATAAAATCCAACTCATGCCCGATCATAAGCCAAGTATTGAGCACCAGAGACGCTTAAATCCACCTATGCAAGAGGTCGTGAAGAAGGAAATCATACAATGGTTGGATGCTGGAGTAATTTATCCGATCGCCGATAGTAGTTGGGTATGCCCTGTTCAGTGTGTACCTAAGAAAGGGGGAATGACTGTGGTCCCCAATGAAAAAATTGAACTTGTTCCAATGAGGCCGGTGACTGGATGGAGAGTGTGCATGGATTACTGGAAATTAAATGCATGGACCAAAAACGACCATTTTCCCATGCCCTTCATGGATCAGATGTTGGATAGACTCGCCGGAAAAGGGTGGTACTGTTTTCTTGATGGTTATTCAGGGTATAATCAGATCTCTATTGCACCAGAAGATCAAGAGAAGACCACTTTTACTTGTCCATATGGGACCTTTGCATTCAAGAGAATGCCGTTTGGGTTGTGCAATGCACCCGCCACATTTCAGAGATGTATGATGTCAATATTCTCCGACATGGTGGAAGATACTATTGAGGTCTTTATGGATGATTTTTCTGTGGTTGGTGAATCATTCGAGCAATGTTTGAGACATTTATCTGAGGTTCTTAAGAGATGTGAAGACTGCAATTTAGTTCTCAATTGGGAAAAATGCCACTTCATGGTCAAAGAAGGTATTGTTTTGGGCCATCGTATTTCAGAAAAGGGCATAGAAGTTGATCGAGCCAAAGTCGAGGTGATAGAGAGACTTCCTCCACCTGTCTCTGTAAAAGGTGTGAGAAGCTTTCTTGGGCATGCAGGTTTTTACAGGAGATTCATCAAAGATTTCTCAAAAATTGCCCATCTATTGTGCAAACTATTAGAGAAAGATTGTAAATTTTCTTTTGATGAATCCTGTCTTAAAGCATTCGGCGATCTCAAAGAAAAACTGGTATCTGCACCTATCATTATTTCTCCGGATTGGAGCAGTCCATTTGAGGTAATGTGTGATGCCAGTGGGGTTGCCCTTGGTGTAGTATTGGGACAAAGAAGGGACAAAATCCTTCATCCCATTTACTATGCTAGTAAAGCCCTCAATGAAGCTCAGAAGAACTATACAGTCACTGAACAAGAGCTCCTTGTCGTAGTATTTGCTTTTGAAAAATTTCGCTCCTATTTGCTAGGTACTAGAGTTATATTGCATACTGACCATTCAGCCCTGAGATATTTGATGGCGAAGGAGGATGCGAAACCAAGGTTAATTCGTTGGGTATTACTACTGCAAGAATTTGACTTTGAGGTAAGGGATAGAAAAGGGACCAAAAATCAAGTTGCTGATCACTTGTCCCGTTTAGAAGATGAAGCTATGCGAGAGTTGGGAGATAAGACTGATATTAATGACACGTTCCCCGATGAGCATGTATTGGCTGTCTCACAAGACCTGATTCCGTGGTTCGCAGATTTTGCGAACTACGTAGCTAGTGATATTGTTCCATCGGACCTGTCTTTTTATCAAAGGAAAAAGTTCATGTACGATGTGAAGAAGTTCTTTTGGGATGAACCATACTTATACAGGAGCTATGCTGATGGGTTTATTCGGCGTTGTGTGCCGGAAGTTGAGATGTTGAGTATTTTAGAGGCATGCCATTCCTCACCCTTTGGTGGACATCATAGTGGTGTCCGAACTGCTCATAAGATCTTACAAAGTGGTTACTATTGGCCAACTATTCATCAAGATGCTCATGAGTTTGCCAAAGCATGTGATAGATGCCAAAGAGATGGCGGCATTTCAAGAAAGCCAGAGCTCCCTCTAAACCCCATTCTTGTAATTGAGTTATTTGATGTTTAGGGTATTGACTTTATGGGTCCGTTTGTGAGTTCTCATGGAATGAAGTCTATTTTAGTAGCAGTTGATTATGTATCCAAGTGGGTGGAATCCATCGCCCTCGCGAATAATGAGGGGAAGAGTGTCACTGCATTCTTGAAAAAGAATATATTCTCTCGATTTGGTACTCCAAGGGCGATTATTAGTGATGGGGGATCCCACTTTTGCAACAAATTGTTCAAGGGATTATTGGATAAATATGGGGTTCGCCATAATGTGGCCACTCCTTACCATCCTCAAACTAGTGGGCAAGTAGAAGTATCAAATAGGGAAATCAAACAGATTTTGTCAAAAACAGTGAATGCTAGTAGAACAGATTGGTCAAGGAGGCTTGATGATGCGCTTTGGGCTTACCGGACAGCATATAAGACTCCCATAGGTATGTCACCATACCAACTAGTATATGGGAAAGCATGTCATCTTCCGGTTGAATTAGAGCATAAAGCCATGTGGGCTATGAAGAAGCTAAAAATGGACTGGAACGAAGCTACAGAACAACGATTAAATGAGTTAAATGAACTCGATGAATTTCCCCTAAAGGCTTATGAAAGCTCAGCCCTCTACAAGGAAAAGATGAAGAAATACCATGACCTAAAAATCGAGAAACGAGAGTTTATGATTGTGGATTCGGTGCTTTTATTCAACTCTAGATTGCGCTTGTTTCCGGGCAAGCTCAAGTCTAAATGGACTGGACCTTACTTGATCACCCAATTATTCCCTCATGGAGCGGTTGAGTTGGAAAACAAGGAAGGTGTGTGGTTTAAGGTGAACGGACAACGTCTCAAAATCTATATAGGTCATGCGGAATCAGCGAATGAGGTGATTGAGGCATATCATCTTGATGAAGTCTGAGTAATCGAGTGTCCTCAGTCGTGCCGCGACGTTAAATCAGGCGCTGGTTGGGAGGCAACCCAATATTTATCATCTAACCACTTTTATAGTTTTTCTTTCTAGTAACGGTAGCATTTTCTATTAATGGGTTGTAAATTTCCAGGTAGCACATCTACAGGAAGTTCTGCAGAAAAATTACTCTGCATCAGCCACTGACGGATACAGCGACGGACCGTCACGACTGTGACGAACCGTCGCATGACTCCGTCGTACCAGGTACGCTCTCTTGTATTTTTGAAGAATTAGGGCACACGCGACGAACTGTATGACGGACCGTCACAACTGAGATGGACCATCATCGGGGTTTCGTCACGCCATTACCCGGCTACCCGACCCGACCCAGCTAAAGAATTTCAAAAGTTTAAAACGTTTTACACCCCCCCACCAATTCATAAACAGTTTCTTTCCCTTTTCCCTCCATTTTCTCCCCTTCCAACTTCTTTCTCTTCCCAGAATTCCCCATATTCTCCTATTCTTCATCCCAAATCTTCCCTCTTGGTCGGAGTCTACTGCTGTGAGTCTCAGTCTTCTCACTTGATTACCATCACTTTTGCATTGTTATCTCCTCTTTCAAGGTATGTGTTCCTGATATTTCTACCCATTTCCTCTTTTTGGTTGTTTTGCTGTTTTTCCTTATTATTTGCATATGGGTTTTTGTTTTTTTTTCATATATTGTCTAACTTAGGTCTTTAATTCCACAAAATGACTGGATAACACTAGAGAAATTAGGGCTTTAAACTTGCCAATTTTATAGGGCTTTAAACTTGTCCATTAGGGCTCTAAAATGTATTAGAAAATTGTTGGGTATTTGTTTTGACTCACATGGGTGAATGTGGCACCCCCCCAGTTCTGTCTCTGCTTGACAGCACGACAACCCGATGATGGACCGTCGTACCCACGACGGTCCGTCCTGCACAACCGTCGTGACGGTCAGAGACCCCTGTCCTAAGGGTCTCATCATTATTTCCAAGTGTCCGCTAACGGACACATGTGACAGACTGTCATACCCGCGACGGTCTGTCCTGCACAACCGTCGTGACGGTCAGAGACCCCTGTCCCAAGGGTCTCATTTTTTTTCCCAAGTGTCCACTGACGGACACATGTGATGGACCGTCATACCCACGACGGTCCATCCTGCACAACCGTCGTGACGGTCAGAGACCCCTGTCCCAAGGGTCTCATCTCTTTTCCCAAGTGTCCACTGACGGACACACGTGACGGACTGTCATACCCACGGTGGTCCGTCCTGCACAACTGTTGTGACGGTCAGAGACCCCTGTCCTAAGGGTCTCATCACTATTTCTAAGTGTCCACTGACGGACACATATGACGGACCGTCGTACCCACGACGGTCCGTCCTGCTGAACCGTCGTATCGGTCAGAGACCCCTGTCCTAAGGGTCTCATCACTATTTCTAAGTGCCCACTGACGGACATATATGACGAACTATCGTACCCACGATGGTCCGTCCTGCTGAACCGTCGTATCGGTCAGAGACCCCTGTCCTAAGAGTCTCCACACTTTTTCTAAGTGTCCACTGACGGACACATGTGACGGACCGTCATACCCACGATGGTCCATCCTGCATAACCGTTGTATCCGTCTGAGACCTTCCTTCTGATACTCTTTGTTGCTAAGTATTACATGACGGACCTCATGACGGTTTGTCATAAGCACGACGGGCCGTCATCAGGTCCGTCGTGCCTTACTGCTACGTCAGAAAGGTTTGAGTTCTGTGTGTTATTATCTCATTTTTTCTTTTGTCATGTTTTATCTCTCAAGTACTAATGATGATTCGTTACAGGTACTAGCTCTCATGGCTCCTAAACAAGATCGCATTTATGCACGTGGGCGTTCTAAATCTGTCGCCCTGTCTGCCCGATTGGTGATAGGCTCTGATGATGAGCATGATCCAGAGTACGTGCCCCCAGGCACTGCTGCCACAGCACGAGCTCCACGTGTACCGAGAGTCACGCCCAAGAAGGTGGCGCCCGGCGTAGTCACTGCCTCCCAGTCTGATGAGGAGCGCACACTGACCGGCACACCTTCTGGGTCAGCTGCCCAAGACGAAGGAGCATCTGGCTCCTTAGGAGTTTCGTGGTCAGAGGAAGCCTCCGGGTCCGCAGAAGCCTCTGCCCCCGCCACAGCTACGCAGTCTGCCTCGGATGATGAGGCTGACAGCTCTAACTCCACCCCTGGCTCACCAGCTGGAGTCCCTGCCCAGGTTGCCGATCAGCCCAACCGGTGGTGTGTCGACGGGCAATACAAAGTATACTTGGACGCCAAAGTGCTCAATGACAAAGGCGTCATGACACGGACCCTCACACTGGAGAGGCGGGTCCTCACGGGAAGTCTCCCCACCATGCCAGAAATTCACACCCTTTTCACCAGACACCGGCTGGAGTGGACGGCTCGTTCTTTGGGCCGGTACAGTGAGGAGTTAGTTCGCGAGTTCTATGCCTCTTATGTGGCCACTCTTCGCTCACAGATCGACAAGCGGTCTACCCCCACCAAACAGGCCCCACTTGAGCATGTTCAAGTACACGGCATCCAGGTCGACATCTCACTACCATCCATCCGCCGATATCTGTACGGCACGGATTTTGACTCCACAAGAACACCTCTCACCGCCGAGTTTGATTACCGGTGGCAAATTGTTAAAGAGGGTAGTTTCTTCCGCCAGCCTTCATTGAGAGAGACCACCAAGAGGTGGATGGGCCAGCACCTGTCTGTTGATAGAGAGGCTGCGGATTGGGTGATGGAACCTAAGGGAACCATCAGGAAGGCCAACTTGACCTTTACGGCCAAGTTTCTTTGGTTGATAGTCTGCCATTGTCTCTCCCCCACTGCTGCTGATAATATAGTCACCTGGGATCATGCGGTGCTGATGGCCGCAATGATGGCAGGGTTCGAGGTTGATTTCGCTTGGCTTCTCCAAGCGATCATGCACGAGAGGGCTTTCAAGGTCACCACGACTTACCCTTTTCCTTGCAAGATTTTTTGTTTGTGCAGATCAACAGGTGTGCCCATTTGGCACATTGACCAGCTCCGAACCCCGCAAGGAAATGTTGACATCGGCCTCATCAGGGATGAGGCCAATGATTTGGCCCCATGCAGAGGGCCCTGCCCTGAGGTGGTCCCACTTGGTGAGAACCTGGCCGACACCGTCGAGCATGCCCACGCTGCTTCCCAGACTGCTGCTGCACACACTGACACTACTACGGTCGAGTCTATCCCGGGTAGTAGCACTGCCCCGAGCTCTTCTCGCTCGACTCCTTCTGCCACTCTGGTCCCACTTGCTCGGGTCCAGAAACTTGAGGCACAGATGGCTACACTTCTGCATCACTTCCAGCCTTGGATGCAGAACACTATTGATGAGGCAGAGGAGCGCATGGAGCGCAAGATGGTACAGCACACGGAGAGGAAGATAGCAGAGGTACATCAGTGCTTAGACGCGTTTGAATTGCGAGTGCTAGCCCGACCAGCCCCTCCGGTGGACATGTCGACCCTTCAGGCTGCGGTTGAAAGTCTGCGAGCTGATTTTGATATGATTTTAGAGGCGAGGGTGCCTGAGTCTGAGGCCCCTTCTGCAGAGCCTGCTGATGACACCGTGATGGCTGCTCTTTTTGCCACTACTGATGTTCCACCACCTCCCCCACAAGAACATGTCAAGAGACGCAGGGGTCGAGAGGAGGATGAGGCTAGGGCGAGGAAGAAGGAGCACCGTGAGATGGAGGCCGCGAGGAGAGCCTCGATTGCTGATAAGGAGGCCCGTAAGTTGAGGGCTGTAGAAGTAGCTGCCGGGGCATCTAGCTCCAAAATTGTAGATTCTGTGGGAGGCACTACTGATGGTGCTGTGGATGCTGAGGACATTACTGAGGATGTCCAGACTACGCAGGGAGTGGGTTTCGGTGAACCAGACCCACCAGCTTGCTGATCATTGGCGCTTAGCGCCTCAGGTTTGCTTCACTTACCCTTTTACGTAGTTTAACTTTTCTATGCATTGGGGACAATTGCATATCTTTTGTTGGGGGTGGGGTAAATGGAAAGTGAATACGTGGGTGAATTCTGAGTAGCCCAAATTCACAATCCTCTTTTTGGGGTTTTCTTGCCTGTGTTCTATTTCCCCAAAAGACTGATTACTTTTATTGTTGAACCGGCATGTCATATCTTATGTACATAGCATAAATCTGAAGCATGATGGCTAAAGTAAATATGATATCTCGATAATCAAAATGACGCATGACTAGGCATAGTAAGTGTAAATTGTGTGGTTTGAAACATAAAATAAAGATAAACTACTGCATGATCCTGAATCTAAGATTTGAACTAGGTGTCGAATAATCTGGGATTGCAAGGAATGTCAAGAGAGTGTGAGGTGAAATCGAATGTCCACCATTAATACTGAGCTAGAACTTGCCTGGTTAGTCCTGCTAAAAATGAGTCAAAACAATCACTTAGGAAAAGATCATAGGCCCTTGTTCGAAATAGTCAATCTTGAGCCTAAAAATAACAGAAAACCAAATGAAGTTAATCCTTTTTTTGATCCAAATGAATTGAGCTTAAAATAGATCTTTCTTTTACAGCCCAAATGATCTTCTCTCGGAACAATGTGTTGGCCCTGGTCCCTCCTTGGACATGTGCACCTCAGTTTATGCCAAAAGCATAAGTTGAGGGTGGCTAATGCAGAAAGCAACCTTGTTTTGGCCCTGACCCAACCATGGGTATTGTGAACCTTGACTCATGGCAAAATCATGAGTTGAGGGTGGCTGCTATAAGGAAAACCCCGGAAAGTGGGGTTGAAAGAATGAAGAGTAAGAAAGAATAAAACAGAAGTGACTAAAAAAATAAAAAAAAAAAATAAAAAAAATATATAATATGAATAAAAAGCAAAATAAACAAAAGAAAAGAGAAAAGTCACTTACACATAAGGATAAGAAAGGGAAAACAGCAAAGTAAAAAGAAAATTGAGTAATAGGGCAAAATAAGATGATAAAAAAGTGATTCGTTTAGCCAATATGTCAAGGAGGGATACAAGTCACTAAAGTATACCTAAATACACCCTACCTGACCCTGAGCCTATGTTACAAGCTAAAATAGTCCTATTGTGATCCTAAGTGCGTATGATGAACTTGAAGTAGTGAAAATAAGGGCAAGTCTATGGCAATATGTATAAATGAGTGGCGAATTTGTTCTGAGAGTGAGTGTCGAAACATGATCCGAATACTCAAACTAAAATCATTTGTGTGAAAAATGAGGATGTTATTTGAAGTGAGGACAGGAGTTGTAATACCAGAAATATTAGCATCTTGGTGAGAAATTGAAGAGGATAGGCATCATTGCATAGTAAATCTGGGTTATGGTTTAATTCTACACAAGTCAGTGCCTAATAGTGAGACCATGCATGAACATAATGAGAGTAATCGGGATTGATAGCCAAATGATTGCGGAAGTTAAAATATGGATACTTTTGTACAAAGATTTTGTAGTGAGTCATAGTGCGTCGCTTGAGGACAAACAACGAATTTAAGTTGAGGGTGTTGATGTACCGTGGTTTCACAGTATTTTCGAATGCTTTTTCCTTAAGTTTAGTGTGTGTCGAGAGCCTTTTTATGTTGATTTTGATATAAGTTTCTCTTTGTTTGCAGAAAATCTGTCCAAGGATGAACGCGGGAGTTTTTGAGAAAGAATTGCAGAAGAGACCACCTACGGAACCTATGACGGTCCGTCGCGGCTGTGACGGTCCGTAGGTGGCATCGTAGTGAAGGGATAAGTTGCTGAAGGAAATTTGGGGAAGTTTGACCAAGTGTGGGATTACGGAAGTCCATTACGGACCGTCACAGCTACGACGATCCGTCCTGCTGGTTCGTCATAATGATCAGAGAGTAGTCCCAGTACCCAAATTCCAAGAATTGAAGTATTTTGGAACGAAGACCCTCGACGGACCGTCATGCTTGAAACGATCCGTCGTACCTGTCCGTCGAGGGGAATGAAGAAAGCAACAGAAGAATGGTGAAGTATGGGACGACGGAGTCTATGACGGTCCGTCGTGTCCATGACGGTCCGTCACGTGGTCCGTCGACCCAGACGCATTTGGACAGATTTTTAGTAAATAGAATTCTTATTTGATTAGGTTTCGTTTTTTATTATAAATAGTTGGAAAAACCTCGTTTTTAGGGTTAGACTTTCTGGATAATTTTCAGTTTATAGTTCTTCGATTATATTATTAAATTCTTGATTTTGGGAATTAAGATATTTTCCGGGAATTGATTGTTGTGGATTTCGATGATTAATCAAGTTAAATTCTGGGAAATTATTGGTTTTCATAAAAGTAAGTGCATGAATTCTTCCATTAGCAATATGAGTTTTGTAATTACGAACATGGGTAACTAAACTTCATAGCTAGGGTTGTGGGAACCATAGGTGAATAACAAGGTAATAATCTAACTTCAATAACAATTCTAGAGTGGTTTCTTGCATGTATTGATGATTCTTTCGTTTAGAAGTCTTTTTAACGGTGGCCAACGTTAGAACTCGCCTTAATTCTACTTGCCGGACCAAGGAGGTAGATAATAGGAAAAGAATTATCAACATAGATTTAGTGTAGACTATCTAATAGACTAGTATTGGTTGGTACGAGTTAATAGCTTAGTCAAATACCGAATACGATGTTTAATATGAGGTAAAGATAAGGGTTAGTATAGCAACACACGTAGCCGGACCAAGGTGCGGAGTGAAATTCTCTAGATGCCGGACCAAGGATTTAGAGATACATAACTTATCACTTTACATGCAAGATATCAGGATAGAACTGTTATAGTTAGATTTACCAAGTTAGGAACCTGTGGGGAACACTAAAACCCTAGTTACTTTTATAATTTGATTAAACTCCGAAAGTTAAATTTGTTAGTTGTTCATTCTTATTTAGTTAATCATTTTTATTAATTTAGAAATAAAACCCCCCTTTTTGTCTTTTGGTTTATTGGAAAATAGTTGGCTAAATAATAGTAATAATAAAATAAAGTTAAGTCTGAACTATTTTCCTTGTGGGATCGATCCCAACCTCATTAGTTGGGTTCTTTACTTGATACGACCGCTTTACTTCTTATTTGAGAAGTAAGTTTGAGCGTATCAGTTGTTGATAGCCATTATGTGATCATGTGACCAATGCACACACACACTCACACTTCATGAATGCTTACAAGTAGTATAGAATTATAGTGTCTAATGAAAGGTTGTTCTCATATTCACTAGTGTCTACTACTATGCATGTAAAGTATAAGTATGTGAAGTATGTTATGTATTCCTTAACTAGGATGACTTTATAGGTGTACTAGTATGGGAAAGGGTATGGGACCTTGTCTATGCATTACACATGTGTACCTTGATAGGATAGTTCCTAGGTTTGGTTTCTATGTATATGAAAATGAATGTATGGACATGTTATGAATATGATTATAATGATATGATGAAGTATGAATGTGCAAAGTGTCTTATTGGTTTTATATGAAAGGATTGATCATATAGTTATGCCTATAGACATATGCACTGATATATGAACATGTGTGAAATTTATGTGTTATGTGAAGGGTTGCTCAAATATAAGTACACACACATGGATGATGATCTAGTAAATAGAGGGGCCTTGAAATATGTGCCCAAGAATATTCTAAAACTAGATGGGTGCTTGAATATTCTACAAGCATATAAGGAGTAAATATCACCTATGTACCCACATGAGCTGGTGACTTCCCTTTGAGGAAGGTTCACCCATGTTTTCTCATGAGAGGAGGCCCCAATTGCCCAATGGCATGTAGAGGGATTATACCTATATCTTAGTTCCATAAACTATGCTTGCCATATAGGATCTAGAAAAGTGAATTCACTTAGGATGCTATGATGTATGTTAATGTTCTACCTTGGCTAGGTAGGAACACCTTCCAATAGTGTAAGGCTCTAAAACACCAAATTCCATGTTTAGCACCCATGGTCTTAGTGTATGTTAAGGCTATAATTTCTGTAAAGTAAAATGGACAATCGAAGTAAATAACTAGGATCCTAACTAGGATGAGTTAAGGGAGGTTATTTAGGATAGGTGGAAGTAATGAACCCATCTATACATTGCACAAGTATCTCCTTAGGAAGTCCTAGAGAGGTGACCTACTATATATGATTATGTTTATGTCTTTATGTATGACATTGTAGTATCCATCTACTTGTTATGTAGATGTGCATGGTATGAATCTATATGAGGTGAATCTTATCCTTATATACACTATGTTGGTCTAAATGACTATATGATAAAGGTTGTTGACATGAATGAAGTTGTCTTCACTTATATGTTGATGCATGAATTGAATGTTAAGGTTTGTGGTCTCATGATTGGTTTACTAAGTATGTGTGAGGTTATGGGGCTTCACATATACATTGTACTAGTAGACTAAGATTGGGGTCATGAATAAAGTCTTAATATGATGATTATGAAAGGAATTAAATATATGTGTAACCTAATGTTGCTTACTGTAATACCTAATGGTCTTGACTTGAATGTATCTTGTAATGGGCTATACTTATATGATGATATGTTTTGGCTTATGTAGGTTGTATGTATGCTTTCTTTGTGACCTTAAAGTGATGCATTGCACCAAGTATCACTAGAGGGTTACTTGGAAGGTTAATGAATAAAAGAAAAGATAGCTCACTGTTAAAGGAGAAGAGAATGAGCTCACTGTAAAGTGACCTCAATTATGGCTTAAATTCTATATGTGATTGTATGTAATGTTTGGCCTTTGAATATGTCTATATGAAGTATGTGAATGATATAAAAGTTATTGCATAAAGGTTTTATAAAGATTTACTCAAAAAGGCATGAAGTATGATTCCAAGAAAATGTCCCTTTTAAATGCATGTTTTTGTATGTCTGTCATACTTAGTGCATTCTTGTACTAATCCCATTCTTCTCTACTTTTTACACAAAGTGTAGGTTATGGATTCTTAAAGGATGACTATATGATTGAAGAGCTTCATATGTGATTCCCAACCTCAAGGAAAGTAATCCTTAAGTCCAAGGATTCCTATGCTATGTCTTTACTATAAAGTGTATAAAGTTGTACTTATGCTTATGTTTTAAGGGCCGTGTCCCTAATGTACTCTAATGTTTTTGAGTCTAATATGGAAAAGATACTTAAGGTCTAAGTATGTAATAGGATATTTTATATATATGAAGTAAAGTTTCTAGCATATGATATGCTATGAAAAGTTTTAAATTTTCCGCTAAATTTACTATGTCAATGCGATGAATAATAACTATGGGCTTGTATAAGACCTCCGAGAGGTCAAGTACTCCATGTTACTTCTAGGGGGTGCTCCATGGATGTGACACATGGTTAATGCTCAACAAAAGGAAAAAATAAGTGTTAAGAGAAAGAGTAGGGATGCAAAAAGGGCAAGGTCTTTTGATGGTTGTTGTTCAAAGAGTAGGCTTGATATCCAAGACAAGCCTAGGTTCCAGAAGAGGTTATCTAATCAAGTTCCTTCCAAGTTACCTAAGACTCGTGATGATAGGGTGTCTAACCCAAGTCTCAAAATGGAAGTGGTACTAGTTCACCAACCAAGAAGCCAACTTGTGGAAAGTGTGGCAAGAAGCATTATGGTGATTTCCTTATTGGGACGGACAATTGTTTTGGTTTCGGCAAGAGTGGCCACAAGGTTAGGGATTTCCCTAATGTGAAGGTTCAAGACAAGGGTAGTGTTCAAGCTCACGCAAGTGGTTCTAATGATGTTTCGAAGAAGAATCATTTTTTATGATCTCCGCTCTAGAGGTGAGCAAGAGACTTCTCCCGATGTGGTGACCGGTATCTCTAAAGACTTTTCTATTGATGTATATGCTTTACTTTATCCCGGTGCTACCTTGTCATTTGTTAATCCTCTAGTAGCTAAAAAGTTTGACATTTTGCCTGATATCTTGAATGAACCTTTTATGGTGTCTACCTCGGTGGGTGAGTCGGTGGTCCCAAAAAGAGTGTATAGAAATTGTCCTACATTTTTTCCCAATTGAGTTACTCATGTTGAACTAGTAGAACTTGACATGTTTGATTTTGATGTCATTTTGGGTATGGATTGTTTGCATGCTTGCTTTGCTTCTTTATATTGTAGAACAAGGGTGGTGAAGTTTAACTTTCCAAATGAGCCTGCTTTAGAGTGGAAGGGGGGAAATTCTATTCCTAGAGGTCGTATCATTTCTTGTTTGAAAGCTTTTAGGATGATCACTAAAGGGTGTTTATACCATATAGTAAGAGTCCAAAATTTAGACTCCGAATTTCCTCCCATTCAGTCGGTCCCCATAGTGAGGGAATTTCTGAAGGTCTTTCCTAATTATCTTCCCGGTATTCCTCCCAAACGGGAAATTGTTTTTTGTATCGACTTTCTATCGAATACAAATCCCATTCCAATTCCTCCTTATCGGATAGCTCCGGACAAATTGAAAGAGTTGAAGGCTCAACTCAAAGATTTACTAGACATGGGCTTTATTCGGCCTAGTATTTCTACATGGGATGCTCCGGTATTGTTTGTGAAAAAGAAGGATGGGTCCCTTAGAATGTGTATCGATTACCGTCAACTCATCAAAGTCACAATCAAGAACAAGTATCCTCTCCCTCGGATTGATGATTTATTTGATCAACTCCAAGGTGGGAGTTACTTTTCCAAGATTGACTTGACATCGGGATATCACCAACTTAGGGTGAGAGGAGAAGATATTCCCAAGATGAA
Source organism: Solanum sitiens (assembly GCA_016801875.1). Lineage (NCBI taxonomy): Eukaryota > Viridiplantae > Streptophyta > Magnoliopsida > Solanales > Solanaceae > Solanum > Solanum sitiens. The sequence goes on along the minus strand of JABWTJ010000525.1, from coordinate 264,351 downwards.
ATTTCGAACAAGATATGGTCACTATGAGTTCTTAGTAATGTCCTTTGGTCTCACTAATGCTCCGGCGGCGTTTATGGACCTAATGAATAGGGTGTTTTGAAGTTACCTAGATTCATTTGTCATTGTCTTCATTGATGACATCTTGGTATATTTGGAAAACGAGGGTGAACACATGGATCATTTGAGAGTGGTGTTGCAAGTGCTCAAGGAACACCAATTGTTTGCAAAGTATAGCAAGTGTGAGTTTTGGTTGAGGTCGGTAGCGTTTCTTGGTCATATCATCTCTAGTGAGAGTGTAGAGGTTTATCCAAGAAACACCGAAGTGGTGAAAAATTAGCCTAGGCCTTTAGCTCCTATAGATATTTAGGAGTTTCTTAGGTCTAGACGGTTATTATAGAGGGTTTGTCAACGGATTAGCATCTCTTGCTTCTTCCTTGACAACCTTGACTCAAAACAATATGAAATTTGAGTGGTCGGAGGCATGTGAAAGAGATTCCAAATGTTGAATGATAGGTTTACTTCCACTTCGGTATTGACCCTATTGGATGGTACTAATGGTTTTGTGGTTTATTGTGATGCATCCTGAGTCGTGTTGAGGTGTGTTCTTATGCAACATGACAAAGTTATAGCCTATGCTTCTAGGAAACTCAAAGTTCATGAGAAGAATTATCCGAGTTATGACCTTGAGTTAGAGGTCGTGGTATTTGCCTTGAAAATATGGAGGCATTATCTCTATGGGGTTCATGTTTATGTGTATACAAATCATAAAAGTCTCTAATATGTATTCACTCAGAAAGAGTTGAATCTCCAGCAACAGAGATGGTTAGAGTTGTTGAAAGACTATGACATGAGTGTTCTCTATCATCCCGGCAAGGCTAATGTGTTAGCAGATGCTCTAAGTCGGTTGTCCATGGGAAGTGTGTCCCATGTGGAAGAATCCAAGAGAAAACTAGTGAAAGATGTTCATAGGTTGGCTCGTTTAGGGGTTCGAATTGAAGATTCTCCAAATGGTGGTATGGTGGTACATCATAACTCCGAGTCGTCTTTGGTGGTTGAGGTGAATTCCAAGCAACACCTTGATCTATTATTGATGGAGTTGAAAGAATAGGTTCTTGGTAAGATGAATGAGTCATTCTCCCAAGGGGGGATGGTGTTCTTGAGTACCAAGGGAGATTGTGTGTGCCTAATGTGGATGATTTGAGGAGTAGGATCCTTGAGGAAGCTCATGGAGCCTGTTACTCTATTCATCCGGGTTCTACAAAGATCTAACATGACCTTAGAGAAGTGCTTTGGTGGGATGGCCTAAAAAGGGATATTGCGGAGTTTGTTGCAAAATGTCCCAATTGTCAACAAGTGAAGGCCGAGCACCAAAAGCATAGTGGTTTACTACAAGAAATCCAAATTCCTAATTGGAAGTGGGAAGATGTTAATATGGATTTTGTGGTAGGTTTGCCTCAAACTCGAAAGCAATATGACTCCATATGGGTGGTAGTGGATAGAATGACCAAATCCTCTCACTTTATTCCCGTTAAGTCTATTTATTCGGTGGAAGATTATGCAAGAATCTATATTGACAAGATAGTGATTCTTCACGGGGTTCCTTGTTCCAGAATATCGGATAGAGGTGCTAAATTTACATCTAGATTTTGGAGATCATTTCAAAGAGGTTTGGGTACTCAAGTGATGTTAAGCACCATTTTTCATCCTCAAACGGATGGTCAAGCGGAGCGGACTATTCAAACTCTTGAAGATATGCTTAGATCTTGTATCATTAACTTTAAGGGAAATTGGGATGAGCATTTGCCTTTGGTGGAGTCCTCATATAATAATAGTTTTCATTTATCCATATCTATGGCTCCTTATGAAGCTTTGTATGGTAGGAGGCGTAGATCTCCTATTGGGTGGTTTGAAGTTGGCGAGTCTTCGCTTATTGGTCCCGATTTGATTTATAAGACTTTGGAAAAAGTTCATATCATAAGGAACCGGTTGCAATCAGCCTATTCTCAGCAAAAATCTTATGCCGATCATAGGAGAAGAGATTTAGAGTTTGAAGAAGGTGATAAGGTGTACTTAAAAATTTCTCCTATGAAAGAGGTGGTTAGATATGGCAAAAAGGGGAAGTTGAGTCCTCGTTATGTGGGTCCCTATGAAATCTTGCAAAGGGTAAGGTTGATTATGAATTGAAACTCCCTAGTGAACTATATTCGGTTCATCCGATTTTCCATATTTCTATGATTAAGAAGTGTATCGGTGATCCCAAGTCTATTCTTCCTATTTAGGGTCTTGGTGTGCAAGAGAACCTCTCCTATGAGGAGGTTCCGGTGGAAATCGTTGATCGTCAAATGAAGGGGTTGAGGAACAAAGAGGTGGCCTCCGTAAAAGTGTTATGGAGAAACCACCTAGTTGAGGGAGCAGTATGACAGGTCGAAGCCGACATGAAGTACCGTCATCCTCATCTCTTCACTAGTGAAGGTAAGTTGTTCTTACTAATAATGAAAATATTGAATTAATTTAAAGTTGCTATGATTTTTGGTGAAGTTTTGCAAAAATGTGTATTTATGGTGTCATTACAGTGAAATTGTGCATATTGACTTGAAAATTTGTAATTCTTCTTGTTTTGAGTTATGTTGTGAATTTTGATATGGTAAGTCTTTTAAGAAATTATGTTGATCATGTTTTAAGTTGAGTTTAGGCATAATTGACTCATATATGGTATGTTGAGCTCATGTTGTTGTGAGAAGGAAATTCCTCATAATGTGATGTTGAACCTTTTGTGTGGCAATTGAAGTTTTTGATTTGCTATGTGTAAAAAAATACCATGATTGATGTTGTGACTCTTGTTATAATGTATTTTGTTGGTTGGGATGCTAGTCTTGAGTTAATTCCTTCCTTTCAAAAGATTTTAGTGTCATTTGGGGACGAATGTTCCTAAGGGGGGATAATGTAACACTCCGAATGTCTAAGATGTGTTCTAGAGCCTAACATAGGTGTCAAAAGGTTTAGAAACTGTTTTAGAGTCATAACTAGTGTCATAACTAGTGTATATAAGTCAATTAGGAAGTTTGGAAATCAAAACGTCAAAGAACGTCCATTACGTCCGGAAACTAGTTCGATGAAGTGCTAGTGTGTCTTAGCCTATTTGACTAAGTTTTAAGAGTCGGAAAATGATAAAATTTGGTGAAAGGGTGTCTAAAAAGTATTAGAGTTAGTTCATAGTCGAAACGTCTGGGTACGACTCCACAAGGACCAACCAAGGGCCATTGAGGAGGACCCTTGTGTTTGGGTCGAAGGCTGCCTAAGGGAGTGTCCACAGACGACTTGCCACAGACGGTTCGTGGTCCAATCGACGGGGAGTCAATTTCCTCCGTCGAAGGAAACTTAGAATATTTGTCAAGGAATGGATTTTAACCAGCATATGACCAAAACGATGAACCAACAGGACGAAGGGTCCTGTGGTTGTCGATAGACACACGAGGCGTCAATCGTGGTCTCATCTGTGAGGGACTGTTTTTGCTAAAAGTTTTAGGTTCGTTGGAATTAATTAATTATGTGGTTAGTTAATTATTTAGGGGTTAAGGGAGGTCTAATGAAGTTAATTAATAACCTATATAAAGACCCTAACCTAATTAAGCTAACCTAACTAACATAATTCCCAAACCCAAATTCCCTTCCTTCTCTCTTCTTTATCTCTCCCAAGTTGAAGAACACCATAGAAGTCAAGGTCAACGTGGGTTCTAGGGCTGCAATAACCAAATTTTCTACATCAATCTTCATCAAATACTAAGGTATGGGATCCCTTTCACCTCTGGGATCTCTTTCCCCAAAGGGTTCCTTCAAATGGATTTCAAAAGATGAGTTTTCATGTGGGTTTCTTCCAATCTAGAAATTGATCTTTCAATTGGATTTGTTTATGGTTTATTTTGATTGTATTGATTAGATTATGATGAATTATGACTATATTACACTACTTATTGATGGATTGGTCTAGTTTGTAGAAGATGACCTTTTCCCCTAAACCCTAGGTTGTGATCTTGAGTTGAATTGTGTAGTGTTGGTTCAATTGACTTGGGTATTGGTTGAATGACTATCCTATGATGTTATTGTATCAATTTATGAATAGATTGAGATGAATTGTACTCCTATCATTCTAGTTCTTGAGTAATTGATCTAGGTTGTGAAGTAGATTACGAATTTGACCTAAGTCTCTAATCTTAAGCTATAAACTAGTGATGGATTGTTGTATAGTGATTTAATTGACTTCATTATCATGTTAGTTACTATTGTCTGATGATATTACACCCATTGTTGGGTTGAGTTTGAGGGTTGATGGTAAGACCTTGATGTTGGCTTATGAAGGATACTTGGTAAGTCTTGTGATATCAACTCTTTACTTCAATTATGGTTACTTGTGATTAAGTGATGATTTGTATTGAAGTATACCTTATATTAAAATTTATAGGGTTGTATGATGTTGAATTTAAATGTCTTTACTATAGTTTGTGAGGTGTTGGCTAAGATGTAAATGTTATAAGGATGGTGATAACTTACTAATGTGCCTTATCATGAATGACTATGTAAATTTGCTAACCTCACATGTATGAATTGTAATGAAAGGAAAATACTCATGCAATTCTTGTTGAGATATGATGATGATGATTATATAAGGGATAAACCCTATGACCTAATTAAGTTATGATCATTAATAAAGGCATTAAAGACACTTCAAAAGGGACTCTAGGTTAGCACCGAGTGAACTTGTAGATGAGGGGTAGCGCCTTCCCAAGGAGGGAAGGTAGGGTTCACCATAATCCTCACAGGGTGGATAGACTTATAGAACAAAAAGGGCATAGAGTGATGTTTCCATGACAGCCCCCAGGCTCCATAAACTATGTTCCCACCATAGGAATACTAGCTAGTGGATCCACCTAGATGCTATGTTCATGTTTGGTTCTACTTTGATTGTAGACCACCTTCCATCGGTTAATGTAATTTTTCCCTAAACTACAATGAAGTAATGAAGTACAAACCAACTAGGGTGAATTAAGAGGTTTGACTTAGCCTAGGTAAGGGTATGGGACTCTACCTATGCCTTACACTAGTTTGCCTTGAGGAGAGCCTTATAAATGTAAATGATGATAATGTGATGATATTACATGTAAATGACACTATGTGATGTTGGTTTCTTATAAACATGTATTTGGTCTCTATTGCTAAAGTATGATATTATGTACTCTTAATGATATGTTATGTGGAGTTGGACATTGGTTATGGTTCTTGCTAGGTTTACTTGATTAAGTAAGGTTATGGGGCTTTGCTTAGTTATTACATAAGTAGACTTAAAGAGAGTCATGTGTAATTGTCTTGCTTTGTTATAATGTGATGAACTCTTATTCATGCTTGTGATGTTATGACTTGATGATAGAGTTGCATTTGATTATGGGTTCAAGTATGTTGATATGCATGTGACTTGATTTGACTTAATGTGGTTTGGTCTTATACAGTACATAGTATTGACTTGATGAATATGCATTAATGACTTGTATTGATTCTTGAATGTGCATCAGTCTTTTCAAATGTAGAATGGCATGCTTTAAATGAAATGTCCCTTTTTAGCATGATTTGATATTGTGTGTGCATATGGTGTGATACTTAGTACATGTGTCAACGCCCGGAACCTAAAATGAAATGTCCTTTTTTAGCATGATTTGATATTGTGTGTGCATATGGTCTCATACTTAGTACATGTGATGTGCTAACCCCATTTTCTCCCTTTCCCCAACATTTTAGGTTCCGGGCGTTGAAGGACTTTTGAGACGACTTTGAAGAAGACTTGGAATTCTCACTCATATAAGTTGGGTAGGTCCTCACTTTTCGAGGGCATTGCCAATATCGAGATTTTGAATATTATTCTAGTTTGAAGACTCCTACGTTCTTTCCTTTTCATTTGATGTACTAAAGATTGTATAGCCAATATGTGGATTTATTACATTGATACATGGGATATAACCAATTGATATACTCTTGTTTTAGATGGTTATGAGATGAGACACTCTTTTAAGACTATGTTAAGTATCTTATATATCTTTGAGCAATAAGAGTAGAAGACTTTGTAATCTTCTTCTACGAAGGGTCTATGTATATTCGATATGAATATATATTACGTGTATGCGAGAGGTCTATGTAAACCTCATGATATATAGAAAAAATTTTAAATTTTCCATATTTTTAACCTATGAATGTAATGATGTAAACTAAGAGGCTAGTCTTAGTCCTCTCCGAGGACGACGACGCCGGTTACGTCTAGGGGTGCTCCTTGGATGTGTCATTCTCTATCCAAGCGTTCAACTTTTGATCACAGGCCACATTGGAACAAGCTCGTTTCTCTAATTAATTACCACACTAATACAACCCTTTTTAGCCATGCACTGAACGGGACACGCCCAACTACTATCTGTAATGGGATAGATAACCCCAGCATCCAACCACTTGATGATCTCATTTTTTACTACCTCTTGCATAGGTAGATTTAGTCTTTTCTTGTGCTCGATCCAAGGCTTGTGACTTGCATGAGTTGGATCTTTTGAAATAAATACCGAGAGGGAACCCAATAATATCCGCAATAGTCTACCTTATACGTCATTTGAACCTCTTCAATACCAATACCAAACACTCTACTTGTCGCCTATTTAGATATGCTACAATGATGACCGGTAGATCTCATATCTACCCAAGAATACATACCCTAAATGTAGTGGTAGAGCCTTAAGCTCCAATTTAGTCACCTCATCAATAGACGGTCTCACGGGTGGGGACTCACAATTCTTCATATCTAACTCCAACTTCTTTGGCTTCAAACGATATTCGCCCTTATCAAGTGAGGCAACCAACTCATCATACTCTTTGATGAAAAAACTCTCAAAGTTCATCATGGTTGCTGCTAATGCCTCAACACCCAGTCTCTCTTCAATTTCCACCTCAGACCACTCTCAACTATATATGTTATAGTAGATACCGATTGGAGCTCACCACTCTGCTTCATGGACTTTCAAAAATTGAAAGTTACTTCATCGTTTTTAAGTCTGAACTTCATATTCCCTTTCTCCATATCAACCAAAGCACGAACCGTATCAAGTAATGGTCTCCCAATAATGATGGTAACCTGAAAGTCAACCTCACAATCAAGAATAACGAAATTCTCGTGAAAAATTAATGATTCAACTTTAACTAGCATATCATGGAGTACACCAATGGGCCTCTTCATAGTTCTATCGGTCATGAGCAACAACATCGTAGTTGGTTTAGGATCTCCTAATCCCAACTTATTATGTATAGAAAAAGGCATGAGATTTATGCTAGCACCAAGATCACGCAATGCCTTAGCGAAGTGAAATAACCCAATAGTACATGGGATAGTCAAAGCACTGAGATACCCTTTCTTATTCACAAGGGACCTTGTAGCAATAGAACTACAATGTTGTAACCTATCATCATCTTTGAAAATCACAGACCTCTTCTTTGTCACCATGTCATTCTTAAACATAGCATACCCAGGCATTTTCTCTAAAACATCTATCAACAGAATATTGACGGAAAATGCTTCAACATAGTTATGAACCTGCGGTACTTGCCTTCTTCAGTCTTCTTTGCTAACCTCTCTAGGAAAGAAGGTGGAGGTCTAGGGATGGGAAAAACTTTCTCAGTTACCACCGCTTCTTTCTCTGTCACATTCTTAGACTCTCCACTCACCTCAACCACATAATCATCTTTATTAGTCTCAATTTTCACCTCAGACGACATAGGTGGATCTATGGTTTGTTTACACCCGCGAGTAGTGACTTCCATAAAATGCCCATCATTCTTTAGATTCTGGATGTTGTTGCTTGGAAGAGTGTCAAGTTTGCATGGATTCACTGTGGTAGACAGCTGAGTCATCTGCTGCTCAAGATGTTTTATTGACACTACATGAGCGTCAACTTTTGACCAATACCATACAAGTCATTCCGCATCTCTTTCACATTCTCATCTGTCACATCAAACCTTCTTATAATATTTTGCATCATATCCTCAATACATGACATATTACTTTCATCTTCCCTAGGACCATATCTTCGATTTTGAAGAGGAACATAAGGTCCAACCCGATCATTTTTGTAGCCATAGTTATTCTGGTTGTAGTTGTTATCGCGATTGTAGTTCCCATCCCAGATATATTGACCTTCTCGATTGAACTTTCCATAGTATTGACCATGGTTTCCTTGACCTTGGGGCAAATTATCCAAGTTGGAACCTTCGGCGTTTGGTCAGAAAAACCCTGTCTGATCATTCACGGGATAAGTATTTTCTTCTTAGTAATAATACTCAGACGGTGGTGGATTTCTAGTCAAATAGTTCATAACATTTACCTTCTTAGAACCTCCGCTCACATGCTTTAATACCAAACCTAATTCTGTTCTCATCTGTACCATTTCCTCACGAATATCATATGCGGATCGGTTAGTTATTGCTTGTACTAAAAATGTGTTTCTAATTGTATCTGACTTTCTAGTGTTCCAAGCCTTTTTATTCTGTGAGATCTTCTCAGGTATCTCCGCAATTTGTTCAAAAGTACATTCACCATACGAACCCCCAACAATAGTATCGAGCACTGCCTTACTCTTGTCATCCGACCCTTTGTAGAAATAGTCATTCAGTGACTCATTATCAATGCAGTGATTCAGAACACTTCTTATGAACGCGATGACCTCTCCCAAGAACTACTCATAGACTCTCCAGGTAGTACCATGACGTTGTTTAGCTTATCCTTTTTGTTCAGCTTCTTTGACATTGGAAAGATTTTTGCTAAGAACGCATATGTCAATTGGTCCCATGTATAGATTTAGTTATAAGGAAGCTAATTAAACAAAACAACTGCATTGTCGGTCAATGATAGAGGGAATACTCGCAATTCTATAACATACATGTCCTAGTCTGGTTGACCTACACAACTTTTGCAAACTACCCTAAGCTTGGCTATGTGAGCATAAGGGTCTTCCGATGTAAACCCTGCAAATAAGCCTCTCACTGTGAGCATCTACATCAAGCTACTAGTCACCACAAAGGTATGACCCAGTGGTAGAGGAGGTAGGACAAGAGGTCCATCAAAATGAGCAATGTTAAAGTTCACCCTGTAGGTGTAATCTGGTCGTGGCCCTGGTGTCTCTTGCGCCCTCAATGCATCTCCCAGATGATTTTCAGCTAGAGCCTGATTATTTTCATTCACGGCCCTCGGAGGCTGCAACCCAACACCATCACCTAATTCTCCTCAAATCGGGTTAACGGGTACTCCTTGATTTTTCATTCTCCGTGGTATCTTATACAACTCTAGATCATAGGTAGTAAATAGTTCTTCTTGACTTTGTGTACTTGAAATACACTAGAGTTGGAACCTAAGAGAGACAAAAACAAAAGAAAAAGTAAAATTTGGAAATATTTGACTAAAGTCCAATAATGTAGTTAAACTTAATCTAACAACCATATTCCCCGGCAGAAGCGCCAAAATTTGATACGCTAAAATTACACCTCCCTAAATAAACTTAAGCGATCGTTATCAATTAAACAACCCCACTTGTAGGTTAGGGTCGATCCCACGAGGAAAATGGTTTAGACCTAAATTTAACTAACAATCATTTTCGTTTCGACAATATATTTCAGAAAATAAGTAATTAAACAGGGGTGATTTGTGAAACAGACTTGGAAATTAGTATAAGTAATTAGTTAGCAAGATTCTAACTTTAGTTGTTATCAAGGTGAGAAAGTAACTATGGTATAAGTGTTTTCCATAAGCTTATAAGGCGGTAATCCTAGTAATAGTAATTCCTTCCTAGTGTATTACATGCAAAGTAATAAGTTAGGTATCTCTAAATCCTTGGTCTGGCATCTAGAGAATTTCACCATGCACCTTGGTCCTACTACGTGTGTATAATTTACTAATCCTTACCTTTACCTCATATTAAACATCACATCGATGTATGGCTTAGTTTTCACCCTCGCGCCAATAGACATTAGACTATTATATAGTATCACACTAAATCTATGTTGATAATTCTTTTCATCTTAACTACCTCCTTGGTTCCGCAAGTAGCAACAAGGTGAGTTCTAACGCGTGCACTCGTTAAAAATACTTCTAAACGAAAGGATTATCAATGCATGCAATAACACTATTCAGGAATTGCTTAATTACTACTCATACTTAGTTAATCGCTCATGCTTACCATAACCCTAGTTGTAGATTTAGTTACCCATATTAGAAAGATCACAATTCATTCTTTTAGATGAAGAAATCATGAACTTACATAATAAGAAGAATAAACCCAGAAATTCAACTTGGATTACAAAGCCAAAAACGTGTTTTAGAAGTCAACAATTGCCAATGTTTTCAAAATTAATTCCAAAAGTCAAGAACTAGAACAAGAACTATAATGTCTAACCTCTAAAAATGATGTGTACATCCCTTATATATAGAAAAATAAATCCTAACTTAAAAGGAAATGAAATAAGAAAATAAAGTTTCACGATACATCTTTAATCTACGACACTAACCTAAGGTTTGTAAGTCAACTTAAAGTCCATAGATCCTTTCGTGGCTCAGGATTTAGGCAATTTTTTCAATCTTCAAAATCTGCAACATCTCTTCACATTCGATGATCCAATAATACGGACTGTAAGTTAATCTACGGTCCGTAACTCATCTTCATAGCTCTATACTTAGACTTTCAGCATCAGGTAATGTAACCAATTCTCTGAATGATTTGATGGAACAACAGTGCGGTCCGTAGATCAATTTACGGTTCGTAAGTTGCAACCGTGGTTCCACACTTTGTCAAGAATTCCCTGATCTTCAGCAATACCTTGCCTGCCCGTCTACGACTATCATTTATGGGGCGTAACTTGACCTACGACATGTAGGTTGCCTCCGTAGATTCCCTTTTCTGCACTTATCTCAGTTGTGTCTCCAATTCCCCGCGTCTGAACTTATTTACTACAAACATAAGAAAAACACATTAAAACCAATACAAATTGCCCTAGACATACACAACTCTCAAGTGAAATGTATTAAAAATACCGTAAACTTAGGGTACATGAACTCTTCGTATGAATCAGTTCGTCATATGTTAGTAGTCAAGTTTATCAGTAGAGGAGATAGTAAGAGTAACCCTATTTCATACTCAGTCCAGCCGTCATTTGAGGACGAATGATCCCACGGGTAGATAATGTAACACTCTCTAAAAAATTTAAGCTAAGACTCAAACCATTCTTCATTGTGAGTAAGATTTATCATGGAATTAAAATTTTCTTAAGTTTCAAGAACGCTAGATGTAGCACCTTGATTTACAAAAAGAACTAAAGAGAAATCCTTCAAACCATTCCTAGGTTCTTTTATGTTTTGGGTGAACTTTAAATGACCATAACTTTTAGCACACGAATTTCATCTATGAGATTGAGTATATTTATAATCTTGTTGAGTTCTTAAAGTTTTGTGCTTCATTTTTTATAATAAGTTCTTATTGAGTTCTTGAGGTGAGAGTTGCGAATGAGTGTTGTTCCTTGTGGGTTTTTAGTGTAGATGTAAGACCCCCAAAATGATTTACGGTGTCTAGAGCCTCATTTGTGCCTATAATCTTGTTAACATGCTAATATAGTGCTTTAAAGTATGTTTAGGTGATTTGGAAGTCAAACGGCAAGGGACGACTAAGACGTTCGACGACAAAGTCACCTATGTTCCGTATATGTGTTTATATGTGTTTATATGTGTTTCATGAGCTTATGAGGTCCTTACATGAGTTGTTATAGTGTTTATAGGCAGTGTGTCAAGTTTCGTGAAGTTCGGAGGTCAAACGTCCAAAACCGTCCATGACGTTCAAAAGGTTTGCCTTGAAACAACCATATCTCATAGAATATAAAGAACTATGTGAGCCATTACCTATTAAATTAAAGGTATTTGAATCCTCTTTCCAACTCCACAAATTTCAGATCAATCTAGTTTTCAAGTAAAGTTATGACCATTTTAGTGAATAGATAGTGCAATTCCGTTTTGGCAGCGGGAAAATAGTAATTAAGGTAATTTTCCTCTCCTTTTCCACTAGCAAAACCTAAATAAAATGGATTTCACAAGTCCTATAAAGCCCTAAATATTCCTAATTTTATCTTTAAATTCATCATTCTCTTATCTCTCTAACCCTAGGATAAAACCTCAAGAAAAAAATCAAAGTAGAAGACTCCATTCAAGAAAATTCAAGATTTGTCAAGATTCTTTAAATAAGGGTAAGATTGAAGCTAGGGTTGAAGTTCTTCATTGATTTTTTTACAAAAATTTACTGAACTCTTCATATAATAAATATGTGGTGATCCTTCATCTCTAAGAAACCTTTCACTTGGAAAGATAATCTCAAAGTTTTCAAAGAAGTTCCATGATCAAATCTCTTCTTCTTCAATCTAGTCATGGGTTCTTTCTTAAATTGATTTAAAAAGCATAATATGAATGTATTGATGATTATCTGTTGAACTGGACTTGATTTTCAATCCAAATTGCATGATGAAAATGTATTGATGATTATCTACTGATTTGGATGTGATTTTCAATCCAATTGCATGATGAATCCATGCTCTTTCATAAACTCGATTTTAGCATATGTATGGCTTTATGATCTTGATCTTATGCATATCAATTTGTGATTCAATTATGTTGATATGCTTATGTCTACTGTCTAGTATGTATATTGATGGTGAATCGTTGATGAATTATCCATGTGAACCAATGTATGAAGATTTGAATAAGGCTAGCTTATATCTCTATCTGCTCACTATAACATTGATCTTTAAATGTATCAAGTGGAATTCCATTATGTTAAGATTCTTCTAGCTACTGCCTTAGGGTAATATCATGGTTGAATTGTGGGTATAAATCTTGTATGATCAAAGTAAAGAAGGCTTGGTATGAATTGATCTAGGTTCTTCTAGTTTATCATGTAGTAACTTGTAATCTTGACGTTGGGATGGTTGTTATGTCACTCGATCATGGTGAATTGTCCTTATCTACTGCCTTTACGTATAATGTGATGATAATTAGGTATAATTGATCTAATATGAATAGATAATCATTGAATTGGTAAATATTGATTTAGGTTCTTATAGCCTATGGACTTGGTAGAGTAATGTATATGTTTTGATCTATATTCTAGGGTGGATGTAACATGTTTTAGCTATGATGTTCTATCTCTTCAGCTACTACCATAAAAGTATATTATTGGTAAAATATGATTGATGAACAGGACAAGGGAAATTGGTTGATGATCTATAACTCTCTACTTCCTAATATATATTTGTGATGTATTGTATTAGATTATAGTATGATCTTGTAAAGAATTGTACATGATTTCTTTTATGAATATGGGACTTTAGCTACTGCCCTATACTTGAATTCTTTATGAAAGAGTATCAATGGTCAATGATGACCAAAGACTAAAGGATTGGTAAGAATTTCTCTACTCTTCTACTTCTCTATAGTATTATTGATGAATCCTTGTATGGCATTGTGTGGTATGGTCCACCCATGGTGGCGGTGTTTACTTTATTGTCATTATATATGTGTTGACAATGGCCTTAGTGGGAATATTATCTTCAAAAAATTCTTCTTCATAAGGAATACCACCACATGCTTCTTCCTTTCCCAAAATACATTTGGGTGGTCTCCAAATATTTGTAGAGAGAATTGATTCTTTAAAATCTCAATCTTACCTTGGATTTTAGGATTTTGTAAAGTCTCTTCAATTGTAAGACTACAAATCTCATTTTTAAGAAAATCAATTTTTTAAATTTTTAAAGAGATCATATCTTTAACCTCATTAACGAATTTAGAAAATGGTTGAGATATAAAATCTATTCTAATTTTTCTTCCTTCGAAAGTACCAGTTATTCCGGTCTCATCTCATGAAGTTATAGGATATATATGACATAAAAAGGGCATTTCTAGAATGATTTCGTTAGAAATATTTTTTATTAAAACAAAGCTTTCAACCATACATATATTATTTATACATATATATGCTTTAGGAATTTTATATTCAATATCCATTTTATGATCACTAGCATTACGAAGACTATGTATAGTTTTTTTAAAATATCTTGATGGAATTAATCCTTCTTGAATGCAATTTAAATCAGCTCCACTATCAATTAGAGAAATAAAATCCCTTTTTAGGTTATCATCAATAAAAAAAAAGTAATTTTTGCTAAAGGTTTATGAGCTGTAATTAGCTTGATTGTTTCTAAAAAAATTCTTATTATCAATAAACTCACTAGGGATGTCAGGAAGATTACTCTCTGGAATATCAGGAGGATCATCTTCAACTATGGCATGTCTTCCATGATGATTTTTGTCATTATTTTCTATATAAGTAATTCTTTCATCAAGAATCATACTGAGAATATAACTGATAGAAGTCATCCTTATCTTTATCACAAGGTTGGCCAGTCTGGTAAGACGTACATTCTTACTCACATGAGGACATGTAGTCTTCTTCATGAAGAACTTTTAGGTCTTCACTAGTAGAGGATCCCTCTCCGTCACTATTATTAGGACTTGAATTTTCTAAAGAGCAATCGAGGAGGATTTTACATAAAGAATCGTTAATATTATCCTCTAGATCAAGGCTTTTAATATTATGCTTGACCTTGTAGTCTCTTGCATAATGACCAACTCTTCCACATTTGTGGCAGGCATTTGATTTACTATTCTTATAAAACTCCTTTCTATAATCCGTTTTCCTTTTTACACGCTTGTCTAAGCGTTTCTTTTTCTTGTACTGCCTATAAGGCTTTTCTTTATAATCTCTTTTTCCCTTATGTCTATTAGACTTTCTAGAGGATTCAGGCATATCAATTGCAAATTGTTCACAAAATCCCCCTAATTGTTATTTTCTTCATTTAAATGATATCTTTTAATTTGTTAATTCAACTTGATCTCGTTACATAAAGAGAGACCTTCTTGAGTACATACACTTACAAGTTTTCCATAAGTATAGTCATCTTAATTAATACTTACTGCATATCCTCGAAGGGATTTTTTTACCTTTTCTGCAAATAAAGCTGGAAGCCCATCTATAAATTTAGATTTCCAGTGAGAGTTATTACACTCTGGTAATTCCATAACCCTTGATAGAAAAACATCCTTGTACCATCTAAAGGAAGTAAGGGTTTTGCATCTGAGGTTTTGGAACATAGTCCTAATGGTTTCACTATTATCTGACCATCTTTCAGAAAATGTTCTATAATGGTTAGAACTAAAGTGTAGACTACATTTGGAATTATTTCATTCTCATTCTTAACGGCATTTAAAATGGTCATACGTTTGGATTCTAAGAGATAATTATACCACCATCCCTTTAATTGACTTGTAAATCCAGCAATAATCATATTGGCAGTGTCTTTTTCGGAATTCTTATTTGCTTTACAGATTGTGCTATACATAAGAATTCTATGAGCTAGAGTATAAATTTGTCTATCAGTAAATCCATCAATATTCCACTCATAAATCTCTGTCCCACTAATACTATTGGAGACATAATATTCTTGCTCCTCCAAAAGAATATCTTGAGGAGTCGGCCTAGGATTGTAGTACATTCTTTGAACTGATTTTCTAGCATGTTTCTCTAAGATTTTATTAATCTTATATTGAATATTATTATTCTTATCAGTGATGTCTTGCTCACATAGTTGGAAGGGATTAATATTTAATCCCTGGAATTGAAATTTTCCTTGAACTAATCTCTCAATATTATCATGATTAGATAATTTAAAGTCCTTAATTTTCGGAGGGGGTTGAATAGTAGGAGTGGCCTTCTCCTTTCCTTTATCTGGAATTTTTTATTTATCTAATTCCGATCATAAATGACTAACTTTATCATGTAAAGAAAGAATATGTTCTCCTAAAATGCTCACTTAAACATTTGTGTAATTATTCTGTCTTACTAGAGTTTTAACATATTTTGAAGTAATTAAAGCAGTATCATTATCATCAAACAATTCTGCAAAAGCAGTAAAATGTAAAATCTTATTATCTTTTTCAATTTGAGAAGATTGTTGAGGAGGTAGAAGAGATTTGGTAATTGAACCATCAGATAATTTATAATCTTGTTCTAACATAGAAATATATCTATAAACATATTTCTTCATGAACCATGGTACAAATGCAATAGCTTTATTTGCTTTATAAAGATCGTTATAAAAAACTTATTTGAAAAATTGTTTGTTGACTATTTTCAAAATATTTGAAAAACCATTTTCTAAATGATTCCCATTTGAGCTGGAAAAATTCATTTGAAATTTTCTTTCTTACCGGCGACCCCGTTCTAAAATCAATAACTTTTGATCTATTCATGTAAATCACTTGGAAAGTCCATTTCGAACAATGTAGGTTCCATATCAGGAGTAACTATATGATTTTCAATCTTGATATTATAAACTCTTTTTTCTTTTCTCATATAAGAGGTAGATACTCTAGAATTATCTTCTTCTCTAATCTAAGAAGTAGATGCTCTAGAAGGCATACCAACAATCTAATCAACAGGAGATATATAAGATGAATTAGTTCTAAGCATTCTTGAAGGAAAATCTATATTATCAGCATAACTCATTAATAAATTTTGGTCAGTGAATTTTATTCTCACCGTCCCGTCGGGAGTTTGCTCAATATCGTAAATATCAGGATTTATGTTATTTTTGAGTGGAACTGCCTCTTCGATCACCCATTCTTTAGGAAAATCAATTTCATCCCATTTAATAGGTCTTCTAGTTATAACTTTAGACTTGCTAAAGTTTGTTTCTATTAAAATTGTTTCAATTTTAAAATCCATAATTTTACATATAGGATTTAAAGTGTATAATGGCTAGTAGTAAATTCTGTAATAAATACATAAAATTTTCGTACACGTCAAATAATCATAACCATGTAATTTTATACTTAATATTAAAGTATTTAGCAAATTTTCATCATTCAAAGAGACTTGCAAATTAGGATAGGCATTAAAAATAAACATGGTCATATGCCAAACTGGTTTGAACTGTCCCTATAAGAGATTTTTTCCAATTCTGATTTCTGTCATCCCTCAGGGCTGCTATGAAGCTCTCTGGTAGGCCTCTTAGAGTGAGAGGCTTAAAAGCAACTTGTACTAAAACAATATGCATAAATCTATAATTTTCTCTATAAGGAGCAAAATAACTTTCAGATAGTAATCTAAAAGTACCATGATCCGAATCCACAGTAATAGTTTCTTCTGTGGTTTTATCAATTTGATTAAATCCCATTTTTTAAAAAGCACCCATTTGGTATATAACCTTGGGATGAATTTTAGGAATAGTCCATTTATTTAGAAGATCTAGTTGTTGAGGCATATCATATTCCTCTTTTCTACTGTTTTAACAGTAGTATGTTTCTTCACAATGTTCATATTAATAAAATTGTGTGACACAAGAGAGGTTGGCCAAAGATTGTCCTCTACATTCTATTAAGAGATTCTTATATAGAAAGGACCTGAAGAAAAGTCTAAAAATTATGACGTAAGTGCTTACGTAATGTTACATTATTGGACCTGACATTGGGGTCCTAAACTTTATAAAAGCCTACAATTATCTTAACTTTTATAAAAGTTAGTGTCTTATCAACTATTCTTTTCTAGTCACTTTTTCCTTTAGCGTGTCTGAACTAGAAGATTCTTCTATCTGATTCCAGAACTGTTGAATAAATGTTTCAATGTCCATCTCATCTGTGCTATGAATGCTTTGGGAATCTCCTGCTATACATGTGTCTTCTTCTTTATTTGAGGTATCCATAGATATATTGTCCGGAAATTCTATGCTCCTATTTTTTATTAGATCTTTTTTGACTTCTTCTATGTATGATGCAAGAAGTACGATGACCTCTTTCTTCATCTGTAGCATTCTAGTTATTTGTTTGAAAGGACTGATATCATCTCGGCCTTGTATAACTTCTGATTGACGCTTGTTGATCTCGATAGAATCTTTGATGGAGTTTATAATCACATGTCCATGGATTTTCCCTTCAACATCTTTCTGGAGTAATTTACTCCAAAATTTTGTATGAAATTTTCTCCTTAAGCAAGGAAATCCTTCTTCATTTATCTGGACTTCGAGTGACCATTTCATTATCCACGGAACAGAGAATTCTATGAAAAAATACATCAATGGCATTCCTTTAAAAAAGATATCATCTTTTTGTAATTTAATCAATTTGGGTGATACGTCAACCCATTCCGAATATAATTTTTTGTATTCCTCTGGCAGTATATTTATAGATGGACCATATAAAATCCACCATTGGCAAAATCAATTTGTTATATGCTGTTTATAAACATGAGAGCATATTTTTATAAACCATGAATGTTTTCTATTAGAATTTTCATATAACAATGCTTTATTAAAGCTCTCAATATAATCCCAGTAATTAAACTTGACTGCAATTTTTTGTTTTGGATGGGTGTATTCCCTTTCTTTCATCGTGCTTATTCCCCATTCTTCTGGGGTGAATATCCTTTTTATAATGAATTTTGAAAAGTTATAAACTTTTTTAGTATTGGCTGGGTATAAGTACTGAAATTCAGCTGACCCAAAAGATGAGAGTATTATCTCATAATGCATTCTGTATTTATAAGTTGGGACAGCATATGATGTTGTATCAAAATACCTGGTCATTATTTGCCATGGATCGTCTTTCAATTGTAAATCTACGGGCTCAAGAAGAAGTATTACTTCATCTTTCTCATTTTTGTCATAAACTTCAATATTTTCATTTCCTTTGTCACTTACAGCTCAAGAATAGGATGGTGGGTTATTACCCTGAACTTGTGGATTGTATAAAATTCATGAATTCTTTGTACATTGGATGTTCAGTGTTAATTCCCGATGTGCTTCTATATGCTCCTGCAATGTTTGAAGCTACTAGTTTCTGGTTTTCTATTTGGGCCAAGATATTATTTCTTCCCATGGGTGCTTTTCCTCTTCCTCTTCCTTTAATAGAGGAAGAATTTCCAGATGCCCGCATCACTCCTGTTATAAATAGACAAAGAGTTATTAACTTAAATATTCTCTAGTAAGAAAATTGAAAAGACTATTATCTATCCCCTTTTTATAATGTATTTCAAAATCAAAAGGTGCTAACAAACCTTGTCATATTGCAAACATTTGTTTTGAAACATCATGTTTTACATCTTTATTAAAGATGAATTTCGCTGCTTGACAATCAATTTTTATGATAAATTTTTTATTATATAAATCTCCTTGAAATTTTAAAACAGTTTTAACTATAGCCAAAATTTCTTTAGCAATAGTAGCATAATTTTTCTGGCTATTATTTCATTTTCATAGAATTGTATAAGGTATTCTTATTTTCATTAGGAGAAATTTGTTTCAAAATTCCCCCGTAGTCAATATCAGAGGCATTTGTTTCCACTATCTTTTGCCAATTCGGATTGGCTAAAGTGAGGCATGGTAGGTTATTAACCTTTGTCTTAATGTTTTTGACTATTTGGTATGATTATTAGTCCAAGCTTTAGGATTTTTTCTAAGTCTATCATATAGTATAGTTGTGTCTTTAGCCAGATCTTTTATAAAAGGAGAGATATAATTTAAACATTCCAAGAATCTTTGGAGCTGAGTTTTATCAGTAATAACATTAGAAAATTTTGATGCAAACTCTATACTTCTTTGAATGGGAATAATTTTTCCTTTATCAATATTATGGCCTAAGAATCTAACATTGCTTTGGAAAATATGCAATTATGGTCTAGATATAACCAAATTATTTTGAATAATAATTTTTTTGAATAGATCAAGATGTTTAAAATGCATTTCTATGGTTTTTGAAAATACCAAAATATCATCTATATATACGATGATAAAATTGCTAAAGGGGTTAAAAATATCATTCATAATTTTTTGAAATTTCAAAGGAACATTTATTAATCCAAAAGGCATAACATTCCATTCAAATTGTCCCATTGGGACATTAAAGGCTGTCTTATATTTATCTTCTTCATGAATTTGAATTTGCAAATAACCTGATTTTAAATCAAATTTTGAAAATATGATTACTTCATGAAGTCGATCCAATAAATCTTCTAGTTGAGACACGCTAAAGGGAAAAGATACTAGAAAAGACTAGTTGATAAGACACTAACTTTTATAAAAGTTAAGATAATTATAAGCTTTTATAAAGTTTAGGACCCTAATGTCAGGTCCAATAATATAGCAACGTAAGCACTTACGTCATAAATTTTAGACTTTTCTTCATTTCCTTTATATGTAAGGATCTCTTAGTAGAAGGTAGAGGACAAACTTTGGCCAACCTCTCTTGTATTACTATTCCTGTATTTCCACTATAATAAATAAAATTATTGTTGTTTCTACTTAGAAGATTTATTGCTGAGAGTCGTCTCTAGTTAAAGTATTATTTTTCTCTCTTTTACTATTAATTAAATGTATGTAATATTTAAAAAAGCCTAAATGATAGGCTAAATACTTTGTGTTGGGCTAACAATAACTTGAACTATTATATCATGGTAAGTAAAGGAATGTTCCGATGTATTTAAGGTCTAAGTAATGTAGTCAAGAGATGGGAAGATCTTGTCTTAGTCCGGTGTTCCTGGTAAGGCCTATGTTCGCTATGAATAAGGCGTTGTTTGGGATGTGTTGGAACCGTAAAAGTTCTTTCCATCCTTAGACTCCATGAACTGTAAACGAACCTGTATTTACATCGAAGTGATCCTCACTAATAATAATAATAATAATAATAATAATAATAATAATAATAATAATAATAGTAATAATAATAATAATAATAATAGAAATAATAATAATAATAATGACAGTAATAATAATAGTAAAATAATAATAATAGTAATAATAGTAATAAAAGTAATAATAATATTAATAATAGTAATAATAATAATAGTAATAATAATAGGGATAATAATAATAAAATTAATAATAATAATAATAATAATAAATAAAAATAGTAATAATAATAATAGTAATAATAATAATAATAGCAGTAATAATAATAATAATAATAATAATAATAGTAATAGTAATAATAATAGTAATAGTAATAGTAATACTAATACTAATAGTAATAATAATAATAATAATAATAATAATAATAATAATAATAATAATAGTAATAATAGTAATAATAATAATAATAATAATAGTAATAATAATAATAGTACTAATAATAATAATAGTAATAATAATAATAATAATAATGATAATGATAATAATAATAATAATAGTATTATTGTAATAATAATAATAGTAATAATAATAATAATAGTAATAATAATAATAGTAATAATAATAATAACAATAGTAATAATAATAGTAATAATTATACAAATAATACTAGTAATAATAATAATAATAGTAATAGTAATAATAATAATAATAATAATAATAAGTTATTTCTAGTAAGGTCGTAGCAGCAACATTTGTTTTGTGTGCTTCCCTTTTTCTGTCCACTTTTTTTTTTCTAGCTATTTTGTTTTGTTGTTTTCCTTGGATCTGGCCCATATATTTAATTTTAATAAATTAAAAAGAAAAACAAATATTTGACTGGTTGTCCTCATCCTCAAGTGTCTTCTTTTTTTAGTTTGGAGAAAAGCCAAAAAAACTCTCAACTATTTCAATTGGTATAAAACAATTTTTCATCTATCTTTAGGGTCCTTTGATTTAAATATATTTTATTGTCTAACGGATAATACTGATAAGGTGGATGGACGGCGATATTATACCAAATTTCATAATTTAAGAACATTTTAAGCTCTTTTCGTTAAAATATTTTCAAATTACTTAACATATGAAATCACATGATTGACTTAATTTTGAATGTCATAGTAAATAAAAAAAATAAAAAGGTTAGAATATACTCTCGACCCCCCCTCCCCTCTAAAATCCTTCACTTTCTTTCTCTTCTATTTTCTTTGGATCTTTTCTACTATTTTTTAAAAAACATTTATGACAAACAAAACAGAGAAAAAAGGAGAAAAATACTATTGCATTTGTTGAATAATAGATTACTCAATTAAGCAAATGCATACGAATACTGCATTTTTTTAACCCAAATTTCAAAATAAATTAAAAAATTAATTATTTCACTTGTCCCCACTCTCATACCACCTTGACAATAGTACAAATTAAAAGAAAATAAACATGTGACTTCATTTTAAGTTTGAATCCCGAATATCTTAATTAAGAATAATAGATTAAAAAGGAAATAAAAAGTGAAAATAAACAAGACGTTTTAATAATTGATAAAAAACTAAATAATTGTATTTTTAGATGGACAATCAGTCGGTGTGAGTATGTATTTTAGTTTGATCCACATTTACGAGTTGAGTTATAAGAAATTGAGGGTTGATTTAAAATAGGTCAATATTAAGATATCATGAAATTAGTTATTTTTCAATATTATTTTTAAGTGTATCAGATCAAAATATAAATCATATGTGATTTTAAGAAAAATAATTTTTATTATTTATTTAAGGAGGGTTAAAATTTGAACCAATCAAATTTGACAACATAATAAATAAATATTGAATAATTTTACTTTTATAGATATATTAAAAATAAGGGCTAATATGAACCAAATAATTAAGAGGATATTTTTTAGCCGACATATGATGGTAGGGATATTTTAGGACGGAAAGGTGGATAAAAATAATTTTATGTCAATTCAAATATGACTTATATTAAATAATAGGGTATATTTAATAGGATGTCCAACCAATCTTCTTCATAATAGCATGCCCACTTCATTAGAGAAGAATTGCCTCCATCCAACATATCCTAAAAAAGTTTAGAGGTACTTAATGACTAACTACACTGACTCTAATTTCACCAGTGATTAAATTTGAACCAATCTAATTTGACAACATAATAAATAAATATTGAATAATTTTACTTTATCAGATATATTAAAAATAAGGTCTAATATGAACCAAATAATTAAGAGGATATTTTTGAGCTGACATATGATGGTAGGGATATTTTAGGACGGAAAGGTGGATAAAAATATTTTTGTGTCAATTAAAATATGACTTATTATAATAGGGTATATTTAATAGGTTGTCCAACCAATCTCTTCATAATAGCATGCCCACTTCATTAGAGAAGAATTGTCTCCATCCAACATATCCTAAAAAAGTTTAGAGGTACTTAATGACTAACTACACTGACTCTAATTTCACCAGTGATAGGAGTTCCTCTATTTAAAATCATATCACCGAGAACAGGGGCGGCCTCACATTGGGTCCAGGGTGTTTACCCGAGCACCCTCGATAAAAAAATATACGATATATAAGGTAAATTTTCTGTATTTCTGTAGATGTATATATTTTGAACCCCCTGAATAACAAATAAAAATAGATGACTCAGTGGTAAGATCCCTGAATATTAAGTTGCATACCCCAAGTTCAAATCCCTGCAACAACATTTATTTATTTTCCTTTATAGGTTCAGTTTATTTTTGTTTAAAAAAATCAGTTCTGTTTTCAAGATTTTTTTGATTTTAAAAACGTGCCAAAAGTGTGATTTTAAATCGAAAAAGCACATTTCAAAAGACTTTTTACACATTTATATTTATATTTTCAAACTTCATGAACGAAAATTCTGGATCCGCCATTGATCGACAAGACTCTCTATGACATTATTTTGTAATCATAAAGTAAAAAGCATGTCTAAACTTTTTCAAAATGTATCACATATTTCCAAACAACTTTACAGTAATATATAGAAGTTCCTACACTATAATGTGCACGTTTCTTCTATATTATAATATTCTAGCCATGAAAAAAGTTATTAATATTTGTATCAGGGTAGTTGTCTATCACACCGTTTAAGAAACAACTTTTTTCGGACCCTACTAATTTCAAATGCTTTATGCACCGACGTTTTCTTTTTATTTTATATCAATAGTATGTAACAAATATATTTCTGTATTAGTGACTATGATATGCCTTCAACTGGCTAATATTAAAAAAAGATTGGGGAATTCATTCAAATATCCAAACTATACTTTAACAAATTGAGCACTCTTGCTCTAAAAACAAAAAATAACAATTAGATACTTGAGAAAAGAGTGCCTAATGAATTGAGGCAAATCAACTACTCCGGATTTTGACTATTGTGATTAAAATATTATATAGACATAGTATTAATCACAAGCAACTAAAAGAGAAAATGGTCAAAAGTCCCCCCAACCTATAGCAGAATTCTCAAGTACACACTTATACTTCACGACAGTTCTAATATCCCCTTAAACTATTTTAAAATGGAGCTATTTGCTCCCGTGTTGAGATGACAAGAAGTGTGTAGTTTACTCTCTTTGAGAGAGCGGGAGCAAAAAGAAATAATAAAACGTTAACTTTACAAGTGTTCTTTTTATTTAATTATTAATTTTCTACTTTTAATATTTCCGTTTATTTTAGTTTTATACTTTTGAGGCTCCTTTTTTTCTTTCTCTTTAATGAAGAAAAAACACCATAAATAAATGGCAGCAGTGAAGGCGGCACCTATGATCCACCATGTAAACTTCACTCATCCACCACTAAATCTTACAAAATCTTCATTTTAAAAATTTCTAAACTAAACTAATTGCATCTAAAAATTTAATCCTCAAAATTGACCGACTTTTTGAAGCATTGAATTGATAATGATTTTGAGTGGAATTTCATTAATCTTGAAACAAAAAGAGGAAAATGGTGTAGAAATGGAGATTTTGAAGGGTAATTAAGTGATTATTGAAAAATTTTAGGAATTTCTGAAAGTTTTTTTAATCAAATCAAATTTCCATTGTAAATTGGGGTTTGTTTCCTAGACTTCTCAACCTTGGTGTCAAGGAAGTACATCAATAATGAATTGCTTCCTGGCGAGAAGCCTGTTGGTCATGAACTTGCAGGTACGAATAGTGACTGTCTTGTCCTCCATGGCTAGCTTCTCTTAGAGCAAAGAGTGAGGCCGAAAAAAGGCACTCACATGCAGTAGGGAAATATGCAGCGTGAGAGGGGATTGTCGAAGGTTGAATTGAGAGAAATTTAGATGAAAATTGATGAAATTTTTTTGTGGATGGAAGAAAATCATAGCTACATTAAATGAGTTAAAGAAGAGAAAAAAAGCAACTGCGATAGAAAAGACTCCGGCAGATGGCTGATGCCATTTCTGGAGATAAAAAAATAAAATAATTATTTCTTATACATTAAAAAAATATATATGACGTGGATGGCACGTGTCCTTCACAACTTAATATGAATCTAGGGATGAGTTTTAAGGGTTATATATTCTATTTTTAAAATGTTCAGGGGGGTAATAAGATTCCCGTAAAGTATGAGTGAGTAGCATGAAATCCGGCTATGGTTGTCCGTTGGAGGGACTTTTGATCATTTTCACCAAATAAAAAGTTGGTGTTTTGTATCCCACAAACTTTTACTATAAGCACATAAGAAAAATAAAGAAGGAATTATATTGTTTGAATATGGAAGTTGTAGAATGTAGACACGTAATTTTTGATCGAACTTAAATTTTACACCATTTTTTAAAGATTAAATATTTTTATAAATCTAAATAAAATATTTTTACTTTTATCTTATTTTAAGTTTATTTTAAATGATTGTAAAACAACAAAAACATAATTACTTTTTAAGGTAAGTTTTATTTGTCTTATTGTTTAAAAAAGAAATAAAAAATTACAATATATATATATATATATATATATATTTTTATGTGTAACCTACCCACTACCCCATTTCCTACCCACTACCCATCTAAACACCCCACATTTCCATTTTTTCTAAACAACACCCACACAAATACTAATACAAAAACATACACACACAATAATCAACCAAGAAAGAGGAGCAACAAAAAAGCAATACAGAGAGACAAAAGATAAAAATTAGAAAACAAAAGAAAAACATTTTTTCATTCTTTTCTTCAAACAACAACGAAAAATACAACACAACAAAAGTTGAGTCGAGGATTGCTTTCGCGTTTCCTGTTGTTGCCTTTTCTTTGTGAATTAATTTTCATAAAAGGTAACACTTGATCGTCATTACATTATTTGATTTCATAATTGCACAAGATGTAATTTCAATGTTATGGAGTTGTTCAAATTTATTATATATATGTTTAATTTTTGCGTTATGATCATAAATGGAATGAGCATTGCATATCCTAAAATTTGGAGTAAAATTTATATAACATGTAATTATTCTTGCATGCTTTGAATTCTCATTTTTATCTTGGTCTTGATTCAAGTACGAAGCTTAATAGTCTACGGCATGTAGTTATTAATATTTAGATAAAATTTAGTTCTAATAAGTTAAGTTACTTCTCCATTTTATATATTTAATAAAATCGTATCTATTGTTTTTTTTTTAAAAATAAAAAATAAAAATAAAAGAAATCAAATCTTCAACTTTCTTTGCATTTCTTTTAATGCGAAACTTTAGAAAGTTTTCAATTAATTGATTTATGTTGATTAATTTTTATTATGGAAAAAATAAAATAAAAATTAGAAAAATAAAAGGAAAAGACACAAAAATTTATAAAGGATAAAAAGTAAAAAAAATAAGAAGTAAAAAATATAAAACAAAAATATGTATAAAAAAAAGAAAAATAAGGAAAAGATAAATAAGAGAAATAGAATGAAAAAGAAAAACAAAGAAAATAATATATGAAGAAAAAGCAACAAAAACATCAAATAATAACCAAAAGAAAAAATTTAGAAAAGGTTTGCAGGGGGCATAATCCAAAGAAAAACAAAAGCAAATATATAGTTTTTTATTTTATTTTATTTTTGTTAGTTCATGTAATAATAATAATTAAATTTTATCTCAATTAAAACTGTGGTTACACATTTTTATTTTTAATTTATTATTTTTTTGAGATATTTAAAAAACTCGAGGATGCGGTTACGCACCTTGGTCAAATTCAAGGATGTGGTTACGCGCCTTGGTCAAATTATTTTAATAATTAACTTTTATTAATCTAAACCAAGAGGTTTAAATAGAATTATTAGGTGTGATGCGAAGAAGGCAGTTATGCCTCTAAATGTCAAGACCAAGAATGGAGTTATGCATCTAGGTTGAGACCAAATGAAAGTTCATCAATAAAAATGCAAACAAGTCATGACTTATAAAATATATCCAAAAAATAGTAAGAATAAGTATAAGTCAATTAAAGAGACCATGCTAGAACCACGGGACTCGAGGGATGCCTAATACCTTCCCCTTGGTCAACAGAATTCATTACCCGAATTTCTAGTTCACAGACCAAAATAAAGAGTCATTTCCTTTTGATTAGGGATTAAACAAAAAGGTGACTTGGAACACCACAACTCAATTCCAAGTGGCAACTCTGAAAAAAGGAAAATAATAATCCCTTAATCAATACTGTCACTTAAATTGGAAAAACCCTCACCGCCGCGCGTGAAAAAATGGGTGTGACATCTATGACGATTCCGCTGGGGACTAACAAGAATTCGAGCTTTGTTATATTGACTTTTACTTGATTTTTTTTTTATTGTTTATATTGTTTTTGATGGCCTAATTTTTTATTTGCTGCTCATTTATTGTTTTTTTATATTTATATTATTGAATTTTACTAAAAAAAAATTCTATCACCCAAATATTATGGGTCTTTGACTACACCTACACACGTTCACAGAAATGCAGTGATGCATCCTATTTTCCCTTTGAGATAAAGCGTGAGTGTCTTGACATCGAGTGAAGGATTTACTAGTAGCACATGTTAGGCGGGGTTGGACTAGCAATGAAGTCGGAATAGCGCTGCTACCGATAAGTTGCCCCTCCTTGGCTTGAGTTGTCCACTTAAGTAAGCCAGTGTATACACCTTCTCCTTTAGGTATTGGTTTCCACTGGTAGGCTCCACTCATTTGCATAATTTGTATTTGACTTAGTGATTCTCGAAACAAGAGTTCGGTCCGCCATGGACAAGTAACCTCTTTTACTTGACCAATCTTTAGATCATTTTATGTGCTACATGAAAATGCATTTATTTATAAAGTCTCTATAAGTTGACTCATTTTAGCGTGATTAAAAGTTATCTTTTGATTTTATTAAAAAAGGAAACTACAAAAATAATTTTTTTTCCTTTGGAAGTTATTACACACTTCTTAAAAAAATAAAATAAAAGATTGTCACAACTTAATGAAAGAACAAATTTTATTTAGGTTTCTTTTATATAGTTAAAAAATTTAAATATTTTGCTTTTATTATACTTATAATAATAATGTATTCGTTACTTCAAAAAAAATTAACCGTTCAATATGAACAAACTACGCACACCTTATTCTCACCCCAATGAGATACGTAGGCAATCTTCCTCGTGATTTAAAAAAAAAGTATAAAAATAAGTATTTTTTATAAAAAGTAATTTTGTCTTTACAATATTTCTGAACTACGCAAACCTCATTCTTTCTTTGACAAGATACGTAGGCAGCGTTATATTGAGGTTCAGTCCAACCTTAAAAAAATAAAATAATAATAATTAAAAAGTCCTCATCAGAAAAACTGGGGCAAAAAGAAAAAATGATTTTTTTTTTAGAAAAATATTGACTTTGTTGGTACCAACATTCTTAGAAGTGTGCATAAGAAAAATAATAAAGTGTTAAACTATTTGACAAGAGAACTAACTTTGTTGTGACCTATAAACTTCTTTTGGTCTCTTTATATATATATTTTAGGCTTGAGAAACTGTTTTACTTAAAGTTAAGGTTAAAACAAATTCGACCTCATTGTTTCTTGTGCATTGTGTGGTGAGCTTTAGATATAAAATTCAATGAAATGATTTTTGATCTAGAACTTGGCCTAAATGTTGGTTAGAGTGAAATTGTGAGCAACATTTAACTTGGGAAATAATTATAGACTTTCTTTGATCCGATTGTGCATTTCAAGTCTGCCAAATGACATGTTATCCATAATACTCCTATTTTGAGCCTGAAACATTTTTATTTGAATAACCACAACTTCATATATATCATTTTTAGTGCATAAATGCACTATTTTCTGGATCTCACCTCAATGTGCGCACTATCAATACAGATATACAGCGCCAAGACCTAAGTTGGATATCAAAGTGAAAAGACCAAGTATGTGCAAGTTTAAGCAAAATGACAAAAAAAACCTAGAATAAAAATGAAATGAGAGAAAATGAAAAAAAGAAAGAAAAATGAATGAGAAAAAGATTTCAAGAAAACAAAGATCAAATGCTAAAAATGAAAAAATATTGGAAGTTGTGAAAATTTTAAGGAGGAAATAATCACTTTATCCCAATTGAATATCCTACCTTTCTCCAAATCTACATTCCAAGCCAACAACAAGTCCTATTTGATCTCATTTTGTGTGTTCTCACATCAATGGGTACTTACATAAGGGCCAAACATATGGTATCTCAATCTCATACATTGAATATCTTTATGAGTGTGAGTGATTTTGATATAAAACGTCCTAAGATCGAAAAACTTCTATTGTGCGAAGATGGACTTCATTTATTGCGAGGGCACTTGAAACATGAAGATATGAATAATTTTATCCCTTAACTTAGGCAAGATGAACTCAGGTAAATACTTAAGTATGTTTGAGATACCATTTGAAATTATAGTGATTACTCAAAGTTGACCTCATCAAATTTGTCTGAAAGTAGTTGAAGATGACTCATATGCATCATGCTAAATTGTTGGTATCAACTAAAGTAAAAACATTGTCAACCATGAACAGATTCATTTTTCAAAAGATGCCTTTTGTAGGAAAAATAAAGAAAAAAAATAATTTTAGATTTTTATTAACTACGTTTGACCTGATTCTTGGTATACGAGATACGTAGGCAGTCTTACAATAAGACTCGGTCTCACAGAAATAAAATTTTATATCCTTAAATTGGACCATTTTTGTAAAACAAAAAAAATCAAAAAATAATAAACTAAAAAGAGTGTCGAAGTTCCTCAATTTAAAAGACTGGGTCATATTTTTAGCATTCTCATCTCTAGGGAATAAGCACTCTAGTTGCATTCAAATCTTAGGAAAAAAACACTCGATTATCTTTAATTTCTAGGGAACAAACTCCCTAATTGCATTTTTTTCCCTTGGTACCAGTATTTCTCATTCATACTAATAGTGAAAATAATATTTTCCTGGTGCAAACTGGGGCAAAAAAAGTGTTGTGGTTTTATTTGATTATTCTTTTAAAAAAGGACCCTCATAAAAAAAAAGAATTAGAGTAGCAGGCCCTCCTAAACAATGGAAATTAGAGTAGCAGGACCCTAATAAACAATGGGAATTAAAGTAGCAGGACCCTCCTAAACAATGGGAATTAGAGTAGCAGAACCTCCTCATAATGGAATTAGTAGGACCCTCATAAACAATGGGAATTAGAGTAGCAGGACCCTCATAAACAATGAGAATTAGAGTAGTAGGACCCTCCAAAACAATGGGAACTAGAGTAGCAGGACCCTCATAAACAATTAGACTTAGAGTAGCAAGATGCTCTTAAATAATGGAAATTAGAGTAGCAGGACCCTCCTAAACAATGGGAATTAGAGTAGCAGAACCCTCCTAAATAATGAGAATTAAATTAGCAGGACCCTCCTAAACAATGGAAATTAAAGTAGCAGGACCCTCCTAAACAACAGGAATTAGATTAGCAGGACCCTCTTAAACAATGAAAATAACAGTAGTAGGACCCTCCTAAACAATGGAAATTAGAGTTGCAGGACCCTCCTAAACAATGAGAATTAAAGTAGCAGGACCCTCCTGAATAATGGAATTAGCAGGACCCTCCTGGATAATGGGACTAGCAGGACCCACCTGGATAATGGGATTAGCAGGACCCTCCTGGATAATGGGACTAGCAGGACCCACCTGGATAATGGGATTATCAGGACCCTCCTGGATAATGGGACTAGAAGGACCCTCCTCATAATGGGATTAGCAGGACCCTCCTAGATAATGGGACTAGCAGGACCCACCAATAGAATTAGCAGGACTTTCCTGGATAATGGTACTAGAAGGACCCTTCTCATAATAGGATTAGCAGGACCCTCCAGGATAATGGAACTAGCAGGACCCTCCTAGATATTGGAACTAGCAGGACCCTCCTCATAATGGGATTAGCAGGACCCACCTGCATAATGGGACTAGTAGGAACCTCCTGGATAATGGGATTAGCAGGACCCTCTTGGATAATGAGACTAGCAGGACCCTCCTCATAATGGGATTAGCAGGACCCTCCTCATAATGGGACTAGTAGGACCCTCCTGGATAATGAGATTATCAGGACCCTCCTGGATAATGGGACTAGAGGGACCCTCCTCATAATGGGATTAGCAGGACCCTCCTGGATAATGGGACTAGCAGGACCCTCCTCATAATGGGATTAGCAGGACCCATGGATAGTGGAACTAGCAGGACCCTCCTGGATAATGGGATTAGCAGGACCCTCCTGAATAATTGGACTAGAAGGACCCTCCTACATAATTAAATTAGCAGTACCCTCCTGGTTAATGGGACTAGCATAACACTCCTCATATTGGGATTAGTAGGACCCTCCTGGATAATGGGACGTAGTATAGAAATGACCCTGTTGAATAATGGGATTAGAAGGACCTTCCCACATAATGGAATTTGATTACTTTCTTTTAGGATAAAAACTTCCTAGTCTGAGTTTATTTATTTATTTTATTTCAAATTTGCTAATAACTTACAAAATTTTCCCAATGAAAACTGGGGCAAACATTTTGTTTATTTCTTTTGTTTGTGATGGTTTTCAGGTGTCCTTAAGCGAAACATGGATTTGAAACTCAAGAACAGTGTTTCAAATCATTTTCAGAATAATCAATCCAATGATGGTTAGAATCAGCTTCTTCAATGCATGTAGCAGCGTGACTTCTTCACATCTCTTACTGGTCACCTTCCGTTCAAAAAAACATGTAGCCATTCAAGAGCATCTTCAAATTGTCATTTTGAATAGTGTCAAAAGCTCAGTCTAAGTGGAAAGTTAAACTTTCAATCCAATTCAAGGTTAAGATACTCACCCAAAAATCAAGGTGATATCTTAAAGTCAAGATTCAAGTGAAGACTCAAGAAAAGTTGCATAGATAGGAGCTTGTACATTTATTTTCCTTTCGACTATTAGTTTTCATTTTTATGTAAATAAGGATAAGATCCGCGATATGGAGCCTTGATGGAACCTCACTTAACTTTCAATTTATCACCTCATCTCCTTGAACTACACGTGACCTGATTCCCTTACAAGTCGGGATATGTAGGCTGTCCCAAACAAGGGGTCGGACACATATTTTCTTTCAAATAAGAGTTCGGTCAAAACTTGTCACTTTGTCTACTTCTTTGTCTGCCGTGTTTCCAGTCAAAGAGGAGCAAACTGTAGACACGTAATTTTTGACCGAACTTAAATTTTACATCATTTTTTAAAGCTTAAATATTTTTATAAATCGAAATAAAATATTTTTACTTTTATCTTATTTTTAAGTTTATTTTAAAAGATTGTAAAACAACAAAAATATAATTACTTTTTAAGGTAAGTTTTATTTGTTTTATTGATTAAAAAAGAAATGAAAAATTACAAAATATATATATTTTATTAATTTGGATTTAATAAATAAACTAGTCCTTTTTATTTTATTTTTTAATTAGCTATTTAATCTTTTTTATTTATTTATATTAATTAGTTAATTTTTAATTATTATATATTTTTTTATTTATGCGTAACCTACCCACTACCCCATTTCCTACCCACTACCCATCTGCGCACACCCCACATCTCCATTTTTCCTAAACAACACCCACACACATACTAATACAAAAATATACACACACAATAATCAGCCAAGAAAAAGGAGCAACAAAAAAGCAATACAGAGAGACGGAAGAGAAAAAAAAGAAAAAAAAAGAAAAACACTTTTTCATTCTTTTTTTCAAACAACAACTAAAAATACAACACAACAAAAGTTGAGTCGAGGTTTGCTTTCGCGGTTCCTGTTGTGGCCTTTTCCTTGTAAATTAATTTTCATAAAAGGTAACACTTGATCGTCATTACATTATTTGATTTCATAATTATGCAAGATGTAATTCCAATGTTATGAAGTTATTTAAATTTAATTTATATATGTTTAATTTTTGCGTTATGATCTAAAATAGAATGAGAATTGTATATCCTTTAAGTTTGGAGTAAAATTTATATAACATGTAATTATTCTTGCATGCTTTGAATTCTCATTTTTATCTTGGTCTTGAATAAAGTACGAAACTTAATAGTCTACGGTATGTAGTTATTAATATTTAGATAAAATTTAGTTCTAATAAGTTAAGTTACTTCTCCACTTTATAGATTTAATAAAATCGTATCTATTGTTCTTTTTTTAAAAAAATAAAAAATAAAAAAAAAAGAAATCGAATCTTCAACTTTCTTTGCATTTCTTTTAATGAGAAACTATAGAAAGTTTTCAATTAATTGATTTATGTTGATTAATTTTTATTATGGAAAAAATAAAATAAAAATTAGAAAAATAAAAGGAAAAGACACAAAAATTTATAAAGGATAAAAAGTAAAAAAAATAAGAAGTAAAAAATATAAAACAAAAATATGTATAAAAAAAAGAAAAATAAGAAAAAGATAAATAAGAGAAATAGAATGAAAAAGAAAAACAAAGAAAAGAATATATGAAGAAAAAGCAACAAAAACATAAAATAATAACCAAAAGAAAAAATTTAGAAAGGTTTGCAGGGCATGATCCAAAGAAAAACAAAAGCAAATATATAGTTTTTTATTTTACTTATTTTTGTTAGTTCATGTAATAATAATAATTAAATTTTTTCTCAATTAAAACTATGGTTACACATTTTTATTTTTATTTTATTATTTTTTGAGATATTTAAAAAACTCGAGGATGCGGTTACACACCTTGATCAAATTCAAGGATGCGGTTACGCGCCTTGGTCAAATTATTTTAATAATTAACTTTTATTAATTTAAACCAATAGGTGTAAATAGAATTATTAGGTGTGATGCGAAGAAGGCAGTTATGCCTCTAAATGTCAAGACCAAGAATGCAGTTATGCGTCTAGGTTGAGACCAAATGAAAGTTCATCAATAAAAATGCAAACAAGTCATGATCTATAAAATATATCCAAAAATAGTAAAAATAAGGATAAGTCAATTAAAGCGACCGTGCTAGAACCACGGGACTCGAGGGATGCCTAATACCTTCCCCTTGGTCAACAAAATTTCTTACCCGAATTTCTAGTTCGCAGACCAAAATAAAGAGTCATTTCCTTTTGATAGGGATTAAACAAAAAGGTGACTTGGAATATCACAACTCAATTACAAGTGGCGACTCAAAAAAAAGAAAAATAATAATCTCTTAATAAATACCGTCACTTAAATTGAAAAAACTCTCACCGCCCCGCGCAAAAAAAGGGGTGTGACATAGAATATTCTGGAATTTCAATTTTGGGTTTCCCTTAATTAGCTGCAATCTCCCTATATTCCTTTTGTTTGGTTGACATTTTTATCATACATTCTTCACCCATATATAGCGTAGACAGGTATGAAATTTAATCCTACACGCATATGACATTAACCAACTTGTATTGATAAAATGATGGGGAATACAAGCCCTTAGGGAATAAAAAATTGCTGAGAAATTGAAAAACTACAACCATTCAACTATGGAAAGCAACTAAAGGAAAATTAAGAAAAGAAATAAGCTTTCAGAATATGCATGTCCACTGACCTTGTTTGTCTCTTCCACTTATAGACTTTGTTGCTTGAGAGGAACCCTATGTGGTGATCTTTGGCTTTTGGCATGTCTAACACATTTGTTGTCACGCCCCGAGCCTACACCCTGGGTGTCACTGGGCACTCGAGAACCATTGCTCGCCCAAAACAAACCCTTGGTTTGGATGAGCTCTTAGCGAAAGACTTACTCATAAATAAGATGAGCTTAAAAGTTTAAATTTACTCAAATGTCTTAGAAAAACTAAGAATGTATTATGAATAAACATTCAACTAGCCAAATAGGCAACTCAAGTTTCAACATGAACAATTGAAAATCAAAAGACTCATGAACTATTGTCTATCTATCTATGAAGCCTCTACTAACTGATATGGACGTTGGGACACGACATCCTAGTAATAAAACTGAAATGATAAAATAAACAAGGGATCCTCCGAAAAAAGAAGGAGGCTCACCAATAACTCTGAAGCTCGACTGGATCAATGAAGCACTGGATGCTGATACTAGTTACCTGTATCTGCATCATTAAAGATGTGGGCCAAATGGCGCACTATGAGCCTGTGAGGAGAATTCTAAAACAATACATAAGCTTGAAGTGGAACTGAAGAAACAATTTACTTCGTCTCAACTAAACCAATTTCAAAATAAAATAGTGATAAAATACAATATAAAGCAAAACTTCTAAAACAGTAGATGGTAGCTCAGTGTATTAAAAAATACAATAATGACTCAGTTTGTAAGCAAAAATACAGAATAACTCTATATTCCAACTAAAAACCATCGCTCTGAGCTAAGCGATGATGCAACGTCTAGCCCATGCTGCCAGAATTGTCCTTTACTTTGCCGGGGTATATAACCTACTAACTAAGTGGATTCACTAGTGTATGCTAAAAAGCAATAAGGGATCAACTAAAAAGTATGACCCTTTCTATCCATGTTGGCTACATGGTTTATGGGGGCTGTGAGTTTTTAGAACTCTCCCCCATATTGGTGTTCAATACTATTCCCGAAAGGTAACTAGGTCAAATGTTTAAAAACATAAATCTTTCTGTATTTCGAGATTATTACTGGAAAATGTTTCTCTTAAAAGAGATGTACTCAAACTGCTCCAAACTCTGGAAAATCTTAGTTTCCTCCTCTTTTAAATGTGAAACAATTACTATTGGGATTACTTAGTTCCGATATATTTCATTTTTTTTTGAAAATGAACTCAACTATGACACTTGTTCAAACTCAATGTTCAAGTGTTAAAACAAGTTTATACAATTGTTAATGACTTATTGAAAAGACTCGAAGAACTCTCAAGACTTGACTCTCAGTTCTACCTTAAATTTTAATCATGATTTCAAGGTTATGATTCACGTTGCCAATGATTTCTAGATGTTTAGAAGTAGTTTAGAGTAGTGAGAATCAATTGAGAGCGAAGGTACACATCAAAAGAACTCAGACGGAGCAAAGGGCTGGAACTCGTCAAGGCAGTCGACCTTGGTGGATTGAGTGGCCTAGGGCACTAGCCCCTGCACTACAGAGGAAAACTTCTGGTACACTGCTGGGGCGGCGCGCCAGCCCCAACCCAGAAAACCTTGACGAAATTTCTTCTTCGTTTTCTGGCCCTAATTCGCCTAAAATTGAATGGTTTATCCCCCAATCACTTAGATTTGAATACCCAATGAAATTACACAAGAATCTACTAACAAATAACTCTTAAAATCCACAAGATTATATCAAGAACTCCTCAAACCTATCCTAATTCAAGAACGGAAACAATACTTCAAGAAACTAATCAAGAACTCAATCTCTTCAACTTCAAGAACAAAATTTTGATGAAAATAACATGATATGGGCGTGGGTGAATGAAACAAGCACTATAATAACTCACATACCTCTTCGGAATTAAACGCTTGGCGAAACAACATTCTATTCGCAAGAAAACACGAAGAACGCCTTGACTTTTCTTCTTTTTCTCCTCTTCTTGAAATCCACTCAAAACCCTAGCGTAAATTAGGATTTATAAAACAGAACTAAATTAGTTTAGACCCCTAATTATTTACATAAAACGCTTAAATCAGAAGGGTGAGGAAAAGACCAAAATACCCCTAATATTTTTTGGGTAAGTTTCCTTAACTGGACAGCCAGACTTCTAACGAGTGTATCTACCTCATATGAGCTTGAAAATTAACTAACTCACTGGCGTTGGAAATAGTATTCCAATACCTTTCAATTTATATGTTACGGGCCACCTAACTCATCATCTACTAAACGTTATGGTCGTTTGAAAGTTGACCCTAAACTCATAACTTAAGCATAACTTGCAAATTTTCAGAATTTTGCCATTTCCAATTAAGTTCTTTCTATTGATTAGCTCTTCAAAATACCGAGGTGTTACATTTTCCCATTGTTGGTTCCTCTATTTGTCCTCCAAATCTTTACGTGTAAATTTTAGCCTTTTTCTGCCCTAAGGATGCATGGATAATTAACCATATTCATAACATTGCCAACCTCTAGAAGAGGAACATTTTCTTCGAGGTTCATGAACTGGGGAAGTTTCTGAAGGAGAGTCGACTTGACTTCCCAAGTGGCATCTTAACCAGGAAAGCCATACAACTTGATAAGCCATTGGACCAGTTGACCATTAGCCTGGTGCAACACACGCTTCTAGATAACCGATTTAGGCATCACAACTAAAGCAGCAGATTGATCCAATAATTCATGTGGAGTAACCTGTTGGTCAGGTGTGCCTATACACTTCCGAGGAGCTAAAACATGAAAAGTAGGATGAATACGGGAAGAGGCAAACAAGTCTAATTTGTACGCAACTTCCTCGATGCATTTGAGGACTCAAAATGGACAAAATTACCGACGGCTGAGCTTGTTCTGTTTTTGAAGGCGCACTGACAATTGACACTATTGTTGAAGACGAACATACGCCCAATCACCAACATTGATGGTAACTTCCCTTTGCCCTTTGTCAGCAAATAATTTCATGCGTTCTTGGGACCATAGTAGATTTGTGCGCAGCTATGATCGAGTTTCATCACATTGTTGAAAGGCAGTCGTGACAAATGGGTTATGTGAGCCATCCATAACATATCAAGAAATTGTAGGAGGTCTACAATAGACAACCTCAAAGTGAGTCATTTGGAATTGGATTGTTAGGTTGTATAATACCATAACTCTGTTTCTGGAACTAGTTTGAACCAATTGGCTGGAGCATCAGCAGTAAAACTCCTCGAATACATTTCTAAGCACTTGTTGACAACCTTATTTTGGCCATCTTTTTTAGGATAGTAAGCTGAGGTTTTCTCTAAGTGAATGCTTTGAAGGTGGTTTATTTCTTGCCAAAAATTAGATAAGAAAAGAGGGTCATCAGTGACAATCTTAGAAGGTAAACAATGCAATTTGATGCACTTTTGAACAAAAAGAGTAGCTACTTTCTAATTTGTAAAAGAATACGGTAAGGCAACAAAATTGCCTTACTTTGAATGACAATCTACAATAGCTAAAATTATTTGTGCGGCCATGTGAAGGAGGAAGACCTGTGATAAAATCCATAGAGATTTCCTCAAAAATGGCATCAGGAACCGAAAAGGGTTGAAAAAGTCTTGTTGGCTTCAATTGAGTATCCTTCATTTGTTGGCAAACTTGGCAGTGAGAAACAAAGTCCTTGAAATAATAACGCATGCCTTGCCATTAAAAAATTAAGGAAAGTTGATAAAAATTCTGGCTATCTCGGCATGTCCCCCTGTAGTGGAAGCATGGAATTCTCAGAACAACAACTTATGAAGAGACAAATCAGTGGGAGTGACAAGACGATTTCAAATGGTATCAATCCACAATCGAAAGAGTAATCCAACAAGGAGGAAAGATCATCCTGAAGTCTTTGGTGAAGATGAACAAAGGAGGCAACATGTTTGATAAGTTCCCCTACTTTTGACACTAAGTCCAATTCAGTCACTGCCATTGGAAAAGAATAAATACCTGGCACACGGGAAAGGGCGTCAGCAGCGGAGATCAATTTTCGCAGTCTTTACGAGGTCTCAAAGACATAACTAGTCAACTTGGTTACTACTTATGTTGTTCAGGCTTTTGGATTAACTGAGTACTCAAAGACTTGAGAGGTTGTTGATATGTGAGAATAAGAGTTTTTCTGCCCAATGAATATTGACGTCACTTCTTAACTACCTTTGTAATGGCAAACATTTCCCTGTGGTAAGTAGAAGCGACACGTATTCCAGAAGAAAGCTTCAGGCTGAAGAAAGCAATGGGATGCCCTTCCTGAGAATGAATTGCTCCGATGCCATCCCCAGATGCATTTGTTTATACAATGAATATCTTGTGAAAGTTAGGTAGGGGAAGAACAAGGACAATATTTAGAGCCTCTTTGAGTTTAACAAAGGCAACAAATTCAAGATCAATACAAATAAATGCTTCATTTTTCAATAAATCCGTGAGTGACGAAGCAATATGGGCATATGATTTGACAAAATGACGATAGTAGCCGGTAATTAGTCCAATAAAAGACCGCATATCTTTCATTGTCAGAGTTTATCCAAGACACAATAGCATGTATCTTATCAGGATTCACTATAGTATGTATTTTATCAGGAATAAAAAATATGGAAAAGATACTCACTCAATAGAGGTCAAACCAAATTGGCACTTGGAATGTTTAACCACTAATCACTGTTCACGTAAGGCCTCAAAAATTTTTTGTAAATGGTCTAGGTGGTGGGGCACGATTTACTATTATACCAAGATCATCAAAGAAGACTAGAGAAATGATTTAAAAACCGAGTTTATGTTCACCTGAAAGGTTGAAGGTACACAGGAAAGACCAAAAGGAATCACGACAAACTCATACTGCACTTCATGAGTTTGGAATGCCTTTTTCTCAATATCTTGTGGTGAACTCGAATTTGCTGGTAACCAACAAAAAAATCTAACTTAGAAAAGAAGCAGAAACACTGTAGTTCATCAAAGATCTCACCAATGGTAGGGATCGGAAAACGGTCTTTGAATGTAATAAGGTTGAGAGCACTATAACCAAAACAAAATTGCCAAGTTCCATCTTTCTTTCTACCATGAAGAATAGGGGAAGAATAAGTGCTGCAACTAGCGAGAATCACACCCTTTTTATTATTTCTGTAGGTTTTTAACAGGAGAATAACAACAAATGTTTATTAAGAAAGAGAAGATAAGAAACAAGGTTAAATTTCATTATTTATTGAAATAATGCCTGCAATATAAATACATGAATTCATAACTTAAAAAGCTAAATAAAAGGAGTAAAATAATCTAACTTTATCTCCAATAACTAAAGCCTAAAATATAGCAACAAATTTATCAAATTATGCCATTTACTGCAGCGTAATTTATCTGAACTTACTTCTACTTTTAAGTTGTATATTGATACAGAAGAAAGTGGAACTAATCTCCTAGTTTTGAGGCACCACTTTCAACACTCCTCCTTGACTCAAGAGCAGCAATCCCAAGCCTTATTCTCAGAAATTCAAATCTTGCTCTAGGTAGGGCCTTAGTTAAAATATCAGCAGTCTGAAAATCAATTTTGCAGTGCACCAAATCTATGTCTCCATTCTTTTGCACCTCCCTCAAGAAATAAAGCTTGATCTTGAAATGTTTTGTATTTCCATGTGAAACAGTATTATTTGCAATTAAAATTGCAGCTTGATTATCAACAAATATTTTAGTGCTCTTCTTTTGCTCCATATACAAATCTGTCAGTAGCTTCCGAATCCAAAGGGCTTGATTCACAGCTGATGCAGCTACAACGTACTCTGCTTCCGCTGTAGATTGAGCCACCATATTTTTCTTCTTTGAACACCAAGAGAACATTCCAGAAACAAAACTAAAACAGTAACCTGAGGTGCTTTTCATATCATCTGAGCGACCAGCCTAATCACTATCAGAAAATCCAAGAAAATGAAAGTCTGATGCTTTTTTAAACATTATGACAAAATTTGCAGTACCTTTAATATATTTAATCACACATTTAGCTGCTTGAAAGTGAATTTCGCTAGAACAATGCATATATCTTGAAAGTAAAGTCACGACATAAAGAATATCTGGTCTTGTTGCAGTCAAGTACATTAGGCAACCTATCAGGCTCCTATAAAGTCCTTCATCAACCTTTTCAGCTCCATCATTTTTGCAAAACTTCTCCTTTTGATTCATAGTAGTTGTTGTAGACTTGCATTCTTCCATTTTGAACTTTATGAGAATTTATTTGGCATATTTCTGCTGGCATATGAAGACCTCATGTCCTTTTTGCTAAATTTCCATGCCAAGAAAGTAGAACATTTCACCAAGGTCTGTCATCTCAAAAACTTCCATCATTTCATTCTTGAACAAATTAATCAAGTCCAAATTGCTACCTGCAACTAGCAAGTCATCTACATACAAAGAAACAACGATTAAATCAGAATCTTCTTTTCATATATAAAGTGTAGACTCTCTGAGACTTTTTGTAAAGTCTAAGCTTAGAAGATGAGCATCAATTCTGCTATACCAAGCTCTAGGAGCTTGTTTTAAGCCATACAATGCCTCCTTTAGAAGGTACACATTGTCTTATTTGCCCTTTGATAGAAAAACCTTCAGGTTGTTCTACAAAGATTTCTTCTTCAAGGTATCCATTTAGTGATGTACCGTGGTTTCACGGTACTTTCAATGCTTTTTACTTAAGTTTTGTGTGTGTCTAAGGCCTCTTTGTAGTAGTTTTAATGTATTTTTCTCTGTGTTTGCAGGAAAACTGTCCAGAACAAAAATGTTGAAGACTGTGCTAAAATTTGCAGAAGTGATGATCTACGGAGCCATAGACGGTCCGTCGACTCATCGACGGTCCGTAGGTGGCAATCGTCGTTTGAAGATGTATGCTGCTAAGGAAAGATCGGGGAATTTTGACTAAGTGTGGGGCTACGGAAGGAATGACGGTCCATTGATAAGACGATGGACCGTCCTGGCAAACCATTGGTGTTAACAGAATGTAGCCCAGTACCTGATTTTGAAAAGATTCTAAGTATGGAGCAACGAAGGCCATCGACGGACTGTCGTTTGGGTCCGTCGATGGTAACAGAATGATGGAGAAGATAGCAACTGAAAAACAGTTGAAGTATGGACCGACGGAGGTATCGACGGTCCGTCGTTCCCTCGACAGTCCGTCGGTGAGTTCGTCGACTGGAGACGCGTTTTGGACAGAAGTTTTCCTTATTTAGGTTTCCCTTTATATTAGGACTCTTTTATTATAAATAGGACTAAAAACCTCATTTTTAGGGTTAGAATATTTTGTTAATTTTCAGATTTGTATTGTTGGTTGTTGAACTTTGGGGTTTTGGAAAATACTTCACTTTTCCGGAATTGATTTTTACAATATTTTGATTAATTCAAGTGATTTTCTGGATTTTCTTCAAACTTGTTAAAGTAAGTACATGAATTCTTGTCTAACCAATATGAATTGTGTAATTCTTAACATGGGTAACTAAATCCACAACTAGGGTTGTGGGAACCATGGGTACTTAACAAAGTAGAACTAGCTAAAATAACAATTCTAGAATAGTGTCTTGCATGTATTGATAATTCTTTCGTTTAGAAATCTTTTTAACAGTGGCCAACGTTAGAACTCGCCTTGTTGCTACTTGCCGGACCAAGAAGGTAGATAATAAGAAAAGAGTTATCAACGTCGATTTAGTATACACTATCTAATAGGCTAATTTCAATTGGTGCAAAGTAGTAACTTAGCCATACATTGAATTATGCTTCTTAATATGAGGTAAAAGCTAAGGTTTAGTAAAGTATACACACGTAGCCGGATAAAGGTGCGGAGTGAAATTCTCTAGTTGCTGGACCAAGGAATTAGGGATACATAACTTACCACTTTGCATGCAAGATACTATGAAAGAGTTGTTATAGCTAGGGTTACTGCGTTATGAACATATGGGGAACACTTACACCCTAGTTTCTCTCATCACTTGATAAACATCAAATATTTGAACTTGCTACTTGTTTACTTAGACTTAATTAATTACTTTGGTTACACAAAATCCCCCCCTTTAATTGTTTGTTTTCGGAAAGGACTTGATTAAATAGAAGTAATCGTAGATTAAAGTTAAGTCTAAACCATTTTCCTCGTGGGATCGACCCCAACCAAACATTTGGGTTCTTTACTTGATACGACCTCTTATACTTCTTTAGTGAAGTATAATTTGAGATTATCAAATTTTGGCGCCGCTGCCGGGGAAAGTGGTTTTTAGATTAACTTTATGCACATTACCAAATTTTAGTTAATAATTTCCTGATTTAACTTTTTCTTTTGTTTCTGTCTC
This sequence comes from Solanum sitiens, assembly GCA_016801875.1. Taxonomy (NCBI): domain Eukaryota; kingdom Viridiplantae; phylum Streptophyta; class Magnoliopsida; order Solanales; family Solanaceae; genus Solanum; species Solanum sitiens. The sequence goes on along the minus strand of JABWTJ010000525.1, from coordinate 221,142 downwards.
TCGCAGGTCTAGCTTTAGTGTATGCCAAGTACACGGAGTCGAGGAGAACCAATACTTTCACTTGATCTATAACTAAACCGTACACTTCGCAGAATGAACATTCAAAACAATCCTGCTTATATCGAGGATGAGATCAATCCTCAACCTCCCCCGCCGGTTGATGCTCATAATCAAGTGATGGTTGATAACCCTGGTGAAGGTAATCCAAGGAGGCAACCTCATGCCCCACGCCCTCAAGAGTACTATAGGGGAAATGTTAACATCACTGACTCTGATGGGCCACTTGTCCTACCTCGTCTACCACATGGTCATACTTTCGTGGTAACTAGTAGCTTGATGCAGATGTTCACCTCTAGAGGTCTGTTCTCAGGGCTACCATATGAGGATCCACATGCTCACATCGCCAAACTGAGGTCGGTGTGTAAGAGTTGTGTAGGGAGGCCTGACTTGGACATGGACGTCATTGGGTTAAGAGTGTTCCCTCTCTCACTGATGGGAGAGGCCGCAATATGGTTTACTGAGTTGCCCTACAATTCAATATATACTTGGGAGCAGTTGAAGGATGTGTTCCTAGCAAGGTATTACCCAGTTTCTAAAAAGCTCAACCACAAAGATAGGGTGAACAACTTTGTGGCATTACCACGGGAATTAGTAAGCAATTCTTGGGATAGGTTCACCTCATTCTTGAGAGGTGTCCCAAACTACCGCATTGATGATGAGTGGCTGAAAGAGTACTTCTATCGGGGGCAAGATGATAATAATAAGGCGGTGCTTGATACTATTGCGGGTGGTTCCTATGGGGAGTGTACTTATGCATAGATCGCTGAGAAGTTAGAGAAAATCTCCCGAAATAATAAAGCTTCGAGCACTAGGAAGTCGGATACTGGGAGAAACACTTTTGCGGTGCAATCTACACACAACCCAGCCGCAGATGAGATTCGTGAAGAAATGGCTCAAATGAGAACTGAGCTTGGGTTAGTGTTGAAACATGTCACTGGAGGTGGAGAGAAAGTGAATGCGGTGAATTATTTGACTAAGCCACCACCGCCGATAGATGAGTTTTACTATGAGGAGGATTCTTATACGGTGAATGAGCAGACGAGGGGTTTTCGACTGAACGCCCAAGGCTCCAATCAGGAGAATTGGCGCCAAGGTCAAGGAAATCAAGGTCGGAACTATGGGAATTACAACCGAGAGGGTCACTATGTTTATGAATGAAATTACAACCGCGACAACAACTTCAACCGGAGTAACTATGGAAACAGAAACGATCGAAGTGGGCCCTATGTTCCACCTCAAAATTGGGAAGTTGATCCTAGGGATGGTGGAGGTAGTATGGCGCGAGTGATGAGGAGGTTTGACGCAAGTGATGAGCACGCCAAGGAATTGAGAGGTGATTTGGCTAACATTGGGCAAAAAGTGGATGCACATGCAGTCTCAATCAAGCATCTTGAGATGCAAATGGCCCAATTTTTGTCTACTGTGAACCCTCGTCAACCGGGTACTCTTCCTAGAAACACTGTTCAAAATCTGAAGAATGATGGACATTGTATGGCAGTCACTACTCCAGGTGGTAAGCAAACCATAGATCCACCTATGCCGTCAGGCGTAGAAAATAAGATGAGGTAGTAGAAGCTAGTGGTGAGTTGGTAGATGAAGCGGTAAAAGAAGCAGAGAAGCCCCAAAAGGTGACTCCCATTCCAAGTCCACCACCACCATTCTCGCAAAGGTTGGTGAAAAAGACCGAGGATGGTAAATACGGTGTTTTATTAATATGTTGAAACAACTTTCCATCAATGTTCCTTTGATAGAAGCTCTTGAACAAATGCCCGATTACGCCAAGTTCATGAAAGATATGGTCACTAAGAAGAGATCGGTTAGTTTTGAGAATGATGATAGGATGCAACACTGTAGTGCTATTGCTACAAGGTCTCTAGTGCAAAAGAAAGAAGATCCGGGTGCTTTCACTATTCCATGTACAATCGTGCTGTTACACTTCGCTAAAGCATTATGTGATCTTGGGGCAAGCATAAATCTCATGCCTCTATCCATCTACAAAAAGTTGGGTTTTGGTGATCCAAAGCCCACTGCAATGCGGCTACTGATGGCCGATCGAACAGTGAAGAGGCCTATTGGGATACTCCACGATGTGTTAGTGAAGGTGGAGTCATTCATTTTTCCGGCCGATTTTGTGATTCTTGACTGTGAGGTGGATTTTAAGGTGCCTATTATTCTTGGGAATCCATTTCTTGCAACCGGTCGCGCCCTGGTTGATATGGAAAAAGGGCAGATGAAGTTTCGGTTAAACAATGAAGAAGTGACTTTTAATATTTGTAGGTCCATGAGGCAGAGTGGTGAACTCCAATTGGTATCTGCGATATCCTACAGAGTTGAGAGTTCGTCAGAGGTCCAAATAGAAGAACGTCTTGGTGTTGAGGCACTAGCAGCAGTGATTATGAACTTTGAGAGTGATGGTATTGTAGAGTATGGGTCATTGGTTGTGGCACTAAATCGAGGTGATGTTTGGTTCAAACCCCTTGAAATTTGAGTTAGATATGATGCATCGCGAGTCTCCACCCACGAAACCATCTATTGAGGAGGCTCCAAAACTAGAGCTTAAGGCTCTACCTATCACGACCGGAATCTAGACCCCAGACGAGACCGGCGTCATTGACCTCTCAGAGGTCGCAGACAAGCCTACATACGTCATTCTTACTTCATCTAGGTTAATTTTAGCGGAAAATTTTAACTTTTTGTTTTCTTATTTCATGCTAAACATTTTAAACTTAACATCATGGGCGTTCACAAATAAACCATCTAATATAGAGATAATCAAATGGAAGAAACAGTTCATAATTGCATTAAACGTATTTTTCCCAAAACGGCACCAATACAAAGTCTGAAATAAAAGTGGAAAGAAACACTAGTGGAACATGCTCCACTAGCTAAAGCCTACATCTAAGCTAGATAATAACGGTAGACATACTCGAAAGCATGAGGGCCTACCAAGTCCGGATGAAAGCTCCACGTCCGGATAACTGCAACGTCAACCTGTAAGCTCTAGCGTCCACCTGTGCCTGCACCTAAAAATATAGAGTTGTATGGGATTAGTACACACTTGTACTAAGTACGGGTATATGCAAGCAAACACCAAGGACATGCATGAGTAAGAATATCTCTTTCCTAACAACATGATTATGGAAATTCAAGTCACTGGACTTGCCAAATTGGGAATAGGAAAGTTAGTGAACTTTCCAAATTTGGATTAGGAAAGTCAATGAGCTTTCCAAATTTGGATTAGGAAAGTCAGTGAGCTTTCAAAATTTGGATTAGGAAAGACATGCCATGAGAGTAACATGCATCATCACAATTATCATATTGCACAGAGCACATAACGTCTTACACATAGCACATATCATATTACGTATAGCACATAACATCTTTTATAACATTCATTCATATGCCATGAGACCTTGGAATCATGGACTTGACATTAAGACTTTCCAAAATGAGGGCTCAACATATGGGACCTCAACTAGGGAGTCTTCATTAGCAAACACAGAGTCTGCTTCATTCATTCATACGTACTTCATTTCATTTCGTTCATAGGCTAGTATGAACACCAGCTATACCTAGGATGTAGTTTAAGACTTTCATCAGATTTGCTGTGCAATGATCAAGAATAACCTAGTGTCATTACTTGAGTCTAGCTCACCTCTTGATTATCCTATCCTAACACCTTTGGTATCATTCATTTCATTATGTGCATCATTTGAGGCTGGCCTCATTCATTCATTGGGAACTTTAACTTAAACCGACATAGATCATGTGAGAATCATTAAATCCAGTGTCTCCCCCACACCAAAAAGAGGTGGAATCACCGGCCAAAGTGACCCAAAACATGCTATCGTACATGGGAATTGAACCCCGCCAGATCCCTATGTTGGCAGTATAGGTTTGAAGACTAGGAGATATAAGGAGACCCATACCCGGCATGCCAGACCGTCTTATCTAATGAGTGTTACGTGAACCTCCGTCCTTCCTAAAAGAAGGCATCACCGCTTATATCTAGTCTATCGGTGCTCAGTATAAAGTTCCATTACATTCAACTCATACGTCATGGAGGCTGGCTTCTAGTATGAGGACATCATAGCTCATTAGATGATTTCTCATCTCATCATTAGTATTAAGTGTGTTAATCTGAATACTTTCATTAGAGTGTTCACAGAGACTGGTCTCTTCATTAACTTTACACTCTCATAGGTGAGTACGTTTTGGTAACATTTACTTAGGCTCATTTGAGATTGTTCTCATCTTTTACATTAGCCTCATATCATGTTGTCACCACATTCATTAACATTAGCTCATTTGCTCTTCATAATTACTCACCCCTTTTTACGTGAATGTTCATTTCATCATATGCCAATGCACTTAGACATTTGTGTGTTTCACACTCTTACTTAACCCTTCTAGGGTTTCATCATTTCATTACATAATAATCATTTCATCGTATGCCAATGCACTTGGCCATTTAGTGTGTTTTACACTCGTACTTAACCCTTCTAGGGTTACATCATTCATTACATACATCTTAGGTTCACTTATTTTTAAACGTATACTAGACTTATGGGTCTATACATACAAGCCATGAGGTTTCATTCATAGTTCGTTAAGTGACTCATATCTTCCTAATATTGTGTAGTACAAGACTTATGTATCTTGTATGTATGCCAAGATCTCAATTTCGATCTAAGTAGGTGGCATTATTCTTGAATATTTAATTCACGTATGACTTATGTATCAATACGGAAATTTGGGCAAGGGAACCCAAGTTCGAATCCCTTGGACAACATTTACATTTTTCCTTGATTTTATTTTTAGTCCTCATGACATTGGGACCCTAGATCGAGCCCCAACATCAACATTTCTTTTTAGTTCCTTTTCTTTAGAAACTCTCTCCCTTGGCCGAGGGGTTGTGGGTTCGAACCCCGACAGCCCCCTTTTATTTTTCCTATTTATTTTCCTTGTCTACTTCGCATTAACCATGAGGTTGTGGGATCAAACCCCCACAGTCTCTCTTTATTTTTCTTTTATTCGCTTGGGACTGAGAGGTTGTGGGTTCGAACCCCCACAGCGTCCTTATTATATTTTCATTTAAATGTTGACTTATCTATGCGTTGGCAGTGAGGTTGTGGGATCGAGCCCCCACAGCCTCACTTTATTTTCTTTTCTTTTCCCTTTCTCCTTTACTCTTCTTCACAGCCTTGAGGTCATGGGTTCGATTCCCACGCCTCACATTTCCTTTCTTTTAGTTTGCTTTCACTTCACTCGCTCCCTGGAGGTCGTGGGTTTGATTCCCACGCCTCCCATATTATTTTATTAATTTTTGCACTCTACTTTTTCAGCCAGCATACCCCATTTCGATTCCCCCTGACCCCATTTCTCTTCTTGCGAGTTTAAGGCATCACACGGGTGAGGTCACAGGTTCGAATCCTGGTGCTCTCATTCCTTTATAATCAATTAAATTTCCAGATTTATTCCTCTACATTTAGCCTAAACTAAACTTGTAAGTTTGCTGGAAATTTAGTCATTTTCTTAGCTTATTTTCACCAACATTTTCACTTCAAAACTTAGGGAAATTCATAGATCATTTAACACTTTTTGGGGTGCATTTCATAGATTCGTTTAGCCAAAATATTGATACTCAAATCAGCCCCACTTCCATTTTAATGAACATCACAATTTACATAGGTTTATGCACGTAAAATGACAATCAAAACAATATCAAACTTGAAGCCTTAACCCGAGACCTCATTTACTGTAACATTTTTGCACATGCACACACTTGCACAAAATTTCGAATACATGGTTGTCTTTCATACGATTTCAAGTACACAAACATAATCATATTCATCACGAAAACATAACATACACCTAAATCTACCAGCAATCATACCCAACCTACGATTCATTGGGAGCTAGTGACAGGGGCATGCAAAAGGGAAAACAATCCTAGTTTTCGAATGAATAATATGAACCTTAAGGGGTCTCTTGGGAAAGTGACCAAGAGAGAAGAAAACCCATACCTTTTTGACGTTAAACCCTTGACTTGATGCCCAAAAACCTCACCCAAGAACACGTCTAAGCCTCCTCAATATCAACTCCACTCGAATGACAACCTCCCTTAGCCTAGTGTGCGATTAACATTTGTTGTTTTGTGATTTCGTGTGAGTTATTCAAGTGTGAAGAACTTGGTTTATTTTTCTTCTTTTGTATCTTATTTTGGCAGAGAAATTTTGTGTGAAAGAATAAGAGAAATTGAGCGTGAGAGTTGAGAGATAGACGTGAGAGAGTGGGAGTTATATTATGCTTAGGAGTCTAGTTTAGGACTTAGTCAAATAAAGTTTAGTTAATTATTAAAAGTCTTATTTTTATTTTATTTTAAATCAGATAATGAATAATAATTATTAATTAATTACATTAATTCAATAGCTTAAATAAAAATCACTTTAATTCATTGCTTCCACCTAGGTTCGAACCTGGGTGTAGCAAGACTTCACTTCAAGAGCCCAATTTCGGCCCTCTCTCCCCAAATTGACCCTCCACATTATTAATTAAATAATTAATTATATATTTAGGGTAATTACGATACTACCCTTAGCCACGAAAAAGACCATTTTACCCCTAGACCCTTCAAACCTAAGATTTCCCCTTTTTAAGTCCGGTAAAGACTCATTCGAGTAAATCTTCATATTCGAGAGCCCTACAAGGTTGGACCCAACCTTTCCAAGCTCAACTAACTCCCCAAATTATTTGGCTTGGCTGTAGGAAGGGTTCCGAGGTCTGGTTCTACGCACATCAATCCGTGTGAACCCTGGTCTAATCATAGGCATTCTTGACACATTAAGCATTTCTTATCTTATCCATTTTTAGGGTTGTTACATTAACCCCCCCTTATGAACATTCATCCCCGAATGACACTACTACTATCTAGCATAATGCCAGTTAGATCATAACATAATCACTATGCACAGTCAAGCAATAGTAACAAAATATAGAGAGATAAGGAAACTTAGACTTAAGAGTAAGAAGTCTAACCTCAAAAGCGGAAAAGATGAGGGTAGCAGGATCTCATGTCGGCCTCAGCCTCCCACGTAGCACCCTCAACAAGATGATTTCTCCACAATACCTTCACTGTGGCAATCTCCTTGTTCCTCAGCCGCTTGATCTGTCTGTCAAAGATCTCAACAGGTACCTCCTCGTAGGACAAGTCTTCATCGACCCCCAAACATTCAACAGGTAGAATCGATGCTGGATCACCTAGGCACTTCTTTAACATGGATACATGAAAGACTGGATGGACAGAAGCTAGCTCTGCAGGCAATGCCAACTCATAGGCCACCTCACCCACACGCTGTAGGATCTCGTATGGCCCAACATACCTCTGACTCAACTTCCCCTTCCTGCCAAACCTCATCACCCCCTTCATAGGTGATATCTTCAGATAGACCTGGTCACCAACATCAAACTCTAAGGGCCGTTTTCTGTTATCTACATATGACTTCTGCCGACTGTAAGCAGTATCCAACCTGTCCCTAATCACTCTGACCTTCTCTAAGGCCTCATGAATGATCTCTGGACCCAAAATGGATGACTCTCCAACCTCAAACCACCCAACTGGAGATCTACACATCCTACCATACAGTGCCTCAAACGGTGCCATCCTAATGCTGGAGTGATAGCTATTATTATACGAGAAATCTATCAAAGGTAGATGGTCATCCCAGCTACCCCTGAAGTCAATGACATACACTCTCAACATGTCCTCCAATGTCTGAATGGTGTGTTCTGCCTGCCCATCAGTCTGAGGATGTAAGGCAGTACTAAGCTTTACCTGCGTGCCTAAGCTCTTCAGGAAAGATCTCCAGAAATGTGAAGTAAACTGAGCTCCTCTATCTGAAATGATAGACAAAGGAATCCCATACCATCTCACAATCTCATCAATGTAGAGTCTCGCATAATCCTCGGCTCTGTAAGTAGACTTAACAGGGATATAGTGGGCAGACTTAGTCATCCTGTCCACAATAACCAATATAGAGTCATGCTGTCTCCTAGTCCTCGGAAGACCAACCACGAAGTCCATATTAATGGCCTCCCACTTCCAAGTCGGAACCTCAATAATCTGAGTAAGACCGCCAGGCTTAAGATGTTCTGCCTTAACCTGCTGACAATTAGGACACTTAGCCACATATTCTGCAATGTCCTTCTTCATACCATCCCACCAATAAATCTGCTTAAGATCATGATACATCTTGGTGGAACCTGGATGTATGGATATTTGGAACCATGGGCCTCTGCAACAATTTTGTACCGCAAGTCATCCACATCTGGTACACACAGCCTGTCCTGATACCTAAGTATGCCATCACCTCCCAAAGCAAAAGACTCATTCATCTTTATCAACACTGAGTCCTTCAGCTCCATCAACACAAGATCGAGATGCTGACCCTGCTTGACTTCAACTACCAAGGATGATTCAGAACTAGGATTAACTGAAACACCCCCACTAGTAGAGTCAATCAATCGTACACCCAGTCTGGACAGTCTGTGTACATCTTTCGCCAACTCATTCTTCTCATCCTCAACGTGGGCTGTACTTCCCGTGCTCATCCTGCTCAAAGCATCATCTACAACATTAGCCTTACCTGGATGGTAGTGAACATTCATGTCATAATCCTTAAACAGCTCCAACCATCTCCGCTGACGTAGATTCAACTCCCTCTGTGTGAACACGTACTAGAGACTCTTGTGGTCTGTGAACACATCCACATGCACTCCATACAAGTAGTGCCTCCACAGCTTCAGTTCAAACACCACAGCTGCCAACTCCAGGTCATGAGTGGGATAATTCTTCTCATGAACCTTGAGCTGTCTGGACGCATAGGCTATCACCTTACCAACCTGCATAAGAACACAACCCAAACCAACCCTAGATGCATCATAATAAACAGTGTAATTCTCACCACACTTAGGCAAAGTAAGCACCGGGGCTGAAGTGAGTCTGTCCTTGAGCTCCTAGAAACTCTTCTCACAAGTCTCCGTCCATTCAAACTTGGCTTTCTTCTTAGTCAAAGGTGACAGTGGGGTATCAATGGAAGAAAAGCCCTCCACGAACCTAATGTAGTAACCAGCCAATCCCAGAAAGCTACGGATGTCAGTGGGAGTAAGAGTCTTTGGCCAGTTCTTCACAGCCCCAGTCTTCCTGGGATCCACCTCCACGTCCTGATCGAACACAACATGACCCAGGAAGGTCAATGATCTAAGCCAGAATTCACACTTGCTGAATTTAGCATACAACTGATGTTGTCTAAGTACCTGCAAGGTTAGTCTCAAATGCTGTTCATGCTTTTCCTTGGTCCTAGAGTAGATAAGGATGTCATCAATGAATAATATGACGAAAGAATCAAGGTATTCACGGAAGACTCGGTTCATGAGGTCCATAAATGCAGCTAGTGCATTAGTGAGACCAAATGACATGACTAAGAACTCATAATGACCATAACGGGTATGGAAGGCTGTCTTTGGGATATCTACATCCCTAACCCTAAGCTGATGATACCCTGAACGAAGAGCAATCTTAGAGAAGAAACTAGACCCTTGGAGATGATCGAACAGATCATCTATTCTGGGAAGTGGATACTTATTCTTTATAGTGACTTTGTTGAGCTGCTGATAATTGATACACATTCTAAGGGTTCCATCCTTCTTTTTCACAAACAACACTGGAGTGCCCCAAGGGGATATGCTCGGCTAAATGAAACCCTTATCAATGAGATCTTTTAACTGCAGCTTCAACTCCTTGAGTTCAGCTGGAGCCATCCTGTAGGGAGGAATTGAAATTGGTTCAGTATCGGGTTCTAAGTCAATACCAAAGTCAATCTCTCGAGGGGGAGGGACTCCAGGCAAATCATCAGTAAATATATCTAGGAAATCATTCACTACAGGCACTGAGTCTATGGAAGGAATGTCATGATCTAAGTCATTAACACTCACAAGATGACACAATAAAACTTTGGACATCATTTTATTGGCCTTAAGGTTCGAAATTAAGGGATTAGAATGACTCGAGTTGTACCCCTCCCAAACTAGCTCCTCTTCATTAGGGAAACGAAATCTCACCACTCTACTATTACAATCCAAACAAGCATAACAACTGTGAAGCCACTCCATGCCAAGAATAACATCAAAATCATGCATGGGTAACTCAACCAAGTTTGCACACATAGTCTTACAACTTAGAACTATTAGGCAATCCTTGTATACTCTATCAGTTCTTACATTTTCTCCTAAAGGTGTACTAACCACTATAGAATCATGCAGAACTTCAGGCAATATCTCAAAAGTGAGAGCAAGCAACGGAGTTAGAAAGGAAAGCGTAGACCCTGGATCAAGTAAAGCATAAACAGAAGTTGAGAATACTTGCAGCACACCTGTGACCACATAAGCGGACTTCTCCTGCTCCTCTCTGCCCTTCAGGGCATAGAATCTGTTCCTCTTAGGAGGCTCGATTGCTGCTGCACCCTGTGGATTAGGCCTAGGCTGAGCATTACCACCAGCCTGACCTCTGTTCTGTGGGCAGTCTCTAAACATGTGCCCACTCTTACCGCAACCGAAGCAGGCATTAGTGCCCTGTCTGCACTCTCCATTGTGAGAACGGCCATACTTAGCACAGTTCTTTTTGGGACGCTGCATCTCACCTCCATTGCCCTTCTTGGGCTCAGGTCTACCTCCTCTAGGTGCTGTACTCCTCTGATAATTAGAGTTTCCAGAATTCTGCTGCCCCTTCTTGAACCTGGGCTGCTCACGGACGCCAAAATTGTTTCTGTGGCCTCCATGGCTGGGACCTGCCTGATCTTGAGGCTTAGGCCTCCTAGCATCACGAATGCCCCTCTTTTTGCGGCTGTCCTTTACTTGCTGGACATGCACCATCAACCTGGAGAGGTCCATGTTATCATGGAGCATCGCAGACCGACACTCCTCCTCCACATCTCCGTTGATTCCTGTGAGGAACCTGCTCATCTCATCCCTACTGTTAGATACAAGGGAAGTAGCATACCTGGATAATTTAACAAACTTCAGTACTCATCTCATCCTTGCTGATAGATACTAAGGAAAATAACATACCTGGATAGTTTAACAAACTTCAGGGAATACTCCCTGACTGTCATAGATCCCTGCTTAAGGTTGATAAACTCCTCAACCTTTGCCTCCCTCATCTCTCTCCAGGAAGGTTGTCTTAAACAGCTCCCATGTGACCGAAACTCCGCCCAAAGCTCGGGTATCCTGCCACATCTTGCACCAAGTCTGTGCAATATCCTTGAGCTGATAGGAAGCCATCTCAGCCTTCTCAATATCTATGGCCCCCATAGCTACCAAAATCTTATGCACCTCATCCACAAACTCCTGGGGGTCCTCTGAAGTCTTAGACCCTGTGAAAATAGGAGTATTCATCCTCGTGAAGTCTCTCAACCTGTCAGCCATGCTACGAACAGGTGGGTTCTCCCTCTGAACATCCTGCTGGTTGACCTGGGCAGTCATAGCCTGGGCCTGCATAGTGATGGCCTGTGCCATCTGTGCCTGATATTCCCTCACCTCCGCATCAGTCAACCCAGCTGGGTTAACGGGCATAGCCACTTCTTCAGTGGGAGCCTGGGGTGGAACCTGATTGCCCCCAGCAGCTGGACCTCCTCTCCTCTGACCAATGGTTCTCCTAGTATTCATTCTATGAAAACAACAGAGATTGATGTTAGACACGCTCATAACACCAAGAAATTACACATTAGGAAAAGCACGATAAGATCAGAAGAAGGGAAATTTTCCTACGCATCATGTAGTCTCTAATTCAGGATAGTGGTGCACTTCACTACCATGACTTAGAAACTACTCTATGTGGTTGATGTGAACATATTATTCTCGGAATTTAACCTAGTTCTCTGATACCAACTTTGTCACGACCGGAATCTAGACCCAGACGAGACCGGCATCGTTGACCTCTCAGAGGTCGCAGACAAGCCTACATACGTCATTCTTACTTTATCTAGGTTAATTTTAGCAGAAAATTTTAACTTTTTGTTTTCTTATTTCATGCTAAACATTTTAAACTTAACATCATGGGCGTTCACAAATCAACCATCTAATATAGAGATAATCAAATAAAAGAAACAGTTCATAATTGCATTAAACGTATTTTCGCCAAAACGGCACCAATACAAAGTCTGAAATAAAAGTCGAAAGAAACACTAGTGGAACATGCTCCACTAGCTAAAGCCTACATCTAAGATAGATAATAACGGTAGACATACTCGAAATCATGAGGGCCTACCAAGTCCGAATGAAAGCTCCACGTCCGTATAAATGCAACGTCAACCTGTAAGCTCTAGCGTCCACCTGGGCCTGCACCTAAAAATATAGAGTTGTATGGGATTAGTACACACTTGTACTAAGTACGGGTATATGCAAGCACACACCAAGGACATGCATGAGTAAGAATATCTCTTTCCTAACAACATGATTATGGAAATTCAAGTCAGTGGACTTGCCAAATTGGGATTAGGAAAGTTATTGAACTTTCCAAATTTGGATTAGGAAAGTCAATGAGCTTTCTAAATTTGGATTAGGAAAGTCAGTGAGCTTTCTAAATTAGGATTAGGAAAGTTATACCATGAGAGTAACATGCATCATCATAATTATCATATTGCACACAGCACATAACGTCTTACACATAGCACATATCATATTACGTATAGCACATAACATCTTTTATAACATTCATTCATATGCCATGAGACCTTGGAATTATGGAATTGACATTAAGACTTCCCAAAATAAGGGCTCAACATATGGGACCTCAAATAGGGAGTCTTTATTAGCAAACACAAAGTCTGCTTCATTCGTTCATACGTACTTCATTTCATTTCGTTCATAGGCTAGTGTGAACACCAGCTATACCTAGGATGTGGTTTAAGACTTTCATCGGGTTTGTTGTGCAATGATCAAGAATAACCTAGTGTCATTACTTGAGTCTAGCTCACCTCTTGATTATCCTATACTAACACCATTGGTATCATTCATTTCATTATGTACATCATTCGAGGCTGGCCTCATTCATTCATTGGGAACTTTAACTTTAACCAACATAGATCATGTGAGTATCATGAAATCCAGTGTCTCCCCACACCGAAAAGAGGTGGAATCACCGGCCAAAGTGACCCAAAACATGCTAGCGTACATGGGAATTGAACCCCGCCAGATCTTTATATTGGCAGTATAGGTTCGAAGACTAGGAGATATAAGGAGACCCATACCCGAAATGCCAGACAGTCTTATCTCATGAGAGTTACGTGAACCTCCGTCCTTATCAAAAGAAGGCATCACCGCTCATAGCTAGTCTATCGGTGCTCAGTATAGAGTTCCATTACATTCAACTCATTCGTCATAGAAGATGGCTTCTAGTATGAGGACATCATAGCTCATTAGATGATTTCTCATCTCATCATTAGTATTAAGTGTGTTAATCTGAATACTTTCATTAGAGTGTTCACAGAGACTGGTCTCTTCATTAACTTTACACTCTGAAAGGTGAGTACGTTTTGGTAACATTTACTTAGGCTCATTTTAGATTGTTCTCATCTTTTACATTAGCCTCATATCATGTTGTCACCACATTCATTAACATTAGCTCATTTGCTCTTCATAATTACTCACCCCATTTTACGTGAATGTTCATTTCATCATATGCTAATGCACTTGGCCATTTGTGTGTTTCACACTCTTACTTAACCCTTCTAGGGTTTCATCATTTCATTACATAATAATCATTTCATCGTATGCCAATACACTTGGCCATTTAGTGTGTTTAACACTCTTACTTAAACCTTCTAGGGTTACATCATTCATTACATACATCTTAGGTTCACTTATTTTTAAACGTATGCTAGACTTATGGGTCTATTCATACAAGCCATGAGGCTTCATTCATAGTTCGTTAAGTGACTCATATCTTCCTAAGATTATGTAGTACAAGACATATGTATCTTTTATGTATGCCAAGATCTCGATTTTGATCTAAGTAGGTGGCATTATTCTTGAATATTTAATTCACGTATGACTGATGTATCAATACGGAAATTTGGGCAAGGGAACCCAAGTTCGAATCCCTTGGACAACATTTACATTTTTCCTTGATTTTATTTTTAGTCCTCATGACATTGGGACCCTAGATCGAGCCCCAACATCAACATTTCTTTTTAGTTCCTTTTCTTTAGAAACTCTCTCCCTTGGCCGAGGGGTTGTGGGTTCGAACCCCGACAGCCCCCTTTTATTTTTCCTATTTATTTTCCTTGTCTACTTCGCATTAACCATGAGGTTGTGGGATCAAATCCCCACAGTCTCTCTTTATTTTTCTTTTATTCGCTTGGGACTGAGAGGTTGTGGGTTCGAACCCCCACAGCCTCCTTATTATATTTTCATTTAAATGTTGACTTATCTATGCGTTGGCAGTGAGGTTGTGGGATCGAGCCCCCATAGCCTCACTTTATTTTCTGTTCTTTTCCCTTTCTCCTTTACTCTTCTTCACAGCCTTGAGGTCGTGGGTTCGATTCCCATGCCTCACATTTCCTTTCTTTTATTTTTCTTTCACTTCACTCGCTACCTGGAGGTCGTGGGTTCGATTCCCACGCCTCCCATTTTATTTTATTAATTTTTTGCACTCTACTTTTTCAGCCAGCATACCCCATTTTGATTCCCCCTGACCCCATTTCTTTTCCTGCGAGTTTAAGGCATCACACGGGTGAAGTCAAAGGTTTGAATCATGGTGGACTCATCCCTTTATAATCAATTAAATTTCCAGATTTTTTTCTCTACATTTAGCCTAAACTAAACTTGTAAGTTTGCTGGAAATTTAGTCATTTTCTTAGCTTATTTTCACCAACATTTTCACTTCAAAACTTAGGGAAATTCATAGATCATTTAACACTTTTTGGGGTGCATTTTCATAGATTCGTTTAGCCAAAATATTGATACTAAAATCAGCACCACTTCCATTTTAATGAACATTACGATTTACATAGGTTTATGCACGTAAAATGACAACCAAAACAATATCAAACTTGAAGGCTTAACCCAAGACCTCATTTACAGTAACATTTTTGCACATGCACACACTTGCACAAAATTTCGAATACATGGTTGTCTTTCATACGATTTCAAGTACACAAACATAATTATATTCATCATGAAAACATAACATACACCTAAATCTACCAGTAATCATACCCAACCTACGATTCATTGGGAGCTAGTGACAGGGGCATGCATAAGGGGAAACAATCCTAGTTTTCGAATGAATAATATGAACCTTAAGGGGTCTCTTGGGAAAGGGACCAAGAGATAAGAAAACCCATACCTTTTTGACGTTAAACCCTTGACTTGCTGCGCAAAAACCTCACCCAAGAACATGTCTAAGCCTCCTCAATATCAACTCCACTCGAATGACAACCTTCCTTAGCCTAGTGTGCGATTAACGTTTGTTTTCTTGTGATTTCGTGTGAGTTCTTCAAGTGTGAAGAACTTGGTTTATTTTTCTGCTTTTGTATCTTATTTTGGCAGAGAAATTTTGTGTGAAAGAATAAGAGAGATTGAGCGTGAGAGTTGAGAGATAGACGTGAGAGAGTGGGAGTTATATTAGGCTTAGGAGTCTAGTTTAGGACTTAGTCAAATAAGGTTTAGTTAATTATTAAAAATCTTATTTTTATTTTATTTAAAATCAGATAATGAATAATAATTATTAATTAATTACATTAATTCAATAGCTTAAATAAAAATCACTTTAATTCATTGCTTCCACCTCGGTTCGAACTCGAGTGGAGCAAGACTTCACTTCAATAGCCCAAATTGCCCCTCCACCTTATTAATTAAATAATTAATTATATATTTAGGGTAATTAAGATACTACCCTTAGCCAGGAAAAAGACCATTTTACCCCTAGACCCTTCAAACCTAAGATTTCCCCTTTTTAAGTCCGGTAAAGACTCATTCGAGTACATCTTCGTATTCGAGAGCCCTACAAGGTTGGACCCAACCTTTACAAGCTCAAATAACTCCCCAAGTTAGTTGGCTGGGCTGTAGCAAGGGTTCCGAGGTCTGGTTCTATGCGCATCAATCCGTGTGAACCCTGGTCTAATCATAGGCATTCTTGACACATTAAGCATTTCTTATCTTATACATTTTTAGGGTTGTTACACTACCTGAGGTACATATTCTTGGGGAAAGATGACACTTTTTCGGTTATTATTTCATCAGATTTGAAGGTGCATCAAGTAGAGTGTTTGTTTGAAGTGTTGAAGAGGTTCAAGAGAGCTATTGGGTGGACTATTGCAGATATTATTGGGATCCCTCCCGGTATTTGTTCACACAAAATCCAACTCATGCCTTATCATAAGCCAAGTATTGAGCACCAAAGACGCTTAAATCGACCTATGCAAGAGGTAGTGAAGAAGGTAATCATTATGTGGTTGGATGCTGGAGTCATATATTCGATCGCTGATAGCAGTTGGGTATGCCCTTTTCAGTGTGTGCCCAAGAAAGAGGGAATGACTGTGGTCCCTAATGAGAAAAATGAGCTTGTTCTGATGAGGCCGGTGACTGGATGGAGAGTGTGTATGGATTACCAGAAACTAAATGCATGGACTGAGAAAGACCATTTTCCTTTGCCCTTCATGGATCAGATATTGGATAGACTTGCAGGTAAAGGGTGGTACTATTTTCTTGATGGCTATTCAGGTTACAATCAAATCTCTATTGCACCGGAAAATCAAGAGAAAATCACTTTTACTTGCCCTTATGGAACTTTAGCGTTCAAGAGGATGCCTTTTGGGTTGTGTAATGCACCGGCTAATTTTCAGAGATGTATGATGTCCATATTTTCTGATATGGTGGAGGACACCATTGTGGTATTTATGGATGATTTTTCTGTTATTGGTGATTCGTTTGATCATTGTTTGAGTCACTTGTCTGAAGTTCTCAAAAGATGTGAAGAGTGCAACCTTGTGCTAAACTGGGAAAAATGTCACTTTATGGTGAAAGAGGGTATTGTATTGGGCCACCGCATCTCAGATAAAGGTATAGAGGTTGATCGAGCTAAAGTCAAAGTTATAGAGAGACTTCCTCCACCCATCTCTGTAAAAGGTGTGAGGAGTTTCCTTGGGCATGCGGATTTCTACCAGAGGTTTATCAAAGATTTCTCAAAAATTGCACATCCTCTATGCAAGCTGCTTGAGAAAGGTGTAAATTTTATTTTGATGAATCCTGTCTGAAGGCATTTGGAGAGTTGAAAAAGAAGTTGGTATCTGCGTCCATCATTATTTCTCCGGATTGGAGAAAGCCATTTGAGGTGATGTGTGATGCTAGTGGGGTTGCGCTAGGTGTGGTATTGGGACAAAGAAGGTATAAAATCCTTCACCCCATTTACTATGCTAGTAAATCCCTTAATGAAGCCCAAAAGAACTACACCATGACTGAACAAGAGCTCCTCGAGGTGGTCTTTGCTTTTAAGAAATTTCGCTCCTATTTAATTTGCACTAGAGTTATAGTGCATACTGATAATTCTGCCTTGAGATATTTGATGGCATAGAAGGATGCAAAATCGAGGTTGATTCGTTGGATTTTACTATTGCAAGAATTTGACTTTGAAGTGAAAGATAGAAAAGGGACCGAAAATCAAGTGGCCGATCACTTGTCCCGATTAGAAGATGAAGCAATACGAGAGTTAGGTGAAAAAGCTGAAATTGATGATACTTTCCCTGATGAGCATGTATTGGCTGCTTCTTAAGACTTGATTCCATGGTTCGCAGATTTTGCGAATTACTTGGCTAGTGATATCATCCCATCGGACTTGTCCTTTTATCAAAGGAAAAAGTTCATGCATGATGTGAAAAAAGTTCTTTTGGGATGAGCCATATCTATATAGGAGTTGTGCCGATGGGCTTATTCGGCGTTGTGTACCGGAAGTTGAGATGTTGAGTGTTTTGGAGGCATTCCACTCCTCGCCTGTGGGTGGGCATCATAGTGGTATCCGGACAGCCCATAAAATCTTGCAATGTGGCGACTATTGGCCAACCATCCACCAAGATGCACATGGGTTCGCCAAGGCATGTGATAGGTGCCAAAGAGATGGCGGTATTTCTAGAGGGCAAGACCTCCCTTTAAATCCCATTCTTGTGATCGAATTGTTTGATGTGTGGGGCATTGACTTTATGGGACCTTTTGTGAGTTCTCATGGGATGAAGTACATTCATGTGGCATTTGATTATGTGTCAAAATGGGTGGAAGCCATAACACTTGCAAATAATAAAGGGAAGAGTGTCACCGCATTCTTGAAAAAGAATATTTTTTCCAGATTTGGCACCCCAAGGTCCATTATTAGTGATGGGGGATCCCACTTTTGCAACAAGTTGTTCAAAGGATTGTTGGAGAAATATGGGGTTCGCCACAATGTGGCCACGCCATACCATCCTCAGACTAGTGGGCAAGTTGAGGTGTCAAACAGAGAAATTAAGCAGATTCTGGCAAAAACGGTGAATGCGAATAGAACGGATTGGTCAAGGAGGTTTGATGATGCTCTTTGGGCCTATCGGACAGCATAAAATACTCCCATAGGTATGTCCCCGTACGAACTTGTATATGCGAAAGCTTGTCACTTGCCGGTTGACTTAGAGCATAAGGCCATGTGGGAAATAAAGAAACTGAAAATGGATTGGAATGAGGCTGTGGAACAGAGGTTAAATGGGTTGAATGAGCTTGATGAATTTCGCTTAAAGGCATATGAAAGTTCATCCCTCTACAAAGAAAAGATGAAGAAGTACCATGACCAAAAGATTGAGAAGCACGATTTCTTTGTTGGGGATTTGGTGCTTTTGTTCAACTCTAGGTTGCGCTCGTTTTTGGGAAAACTCAAGTCCAAGTGGACTGGTCCATTCTTGATCACCCAAGTTTTCCCTCATTGAGCAGTTGAGTTGGAGAATAAGGAGGGTGTAAGGTTCAGGGTGAAAGGGCAACGAATCAAAATCTACCTTGGGCATGCTGAAAAGGCAAATGAAGTGATCGAGGCATACCATCTTGATGAAGTCTGAGTAATCAAGAGTCCTGCGTCGTGCCGCGACGTTAAATCAAGCAATGATTGGGAGCCAACCCAATATGTATCCTCTAGCCTACAATAGTTTTTTCGTGAGTTCATAGGCGTAGTTGCATTATTTATGTTTTTCACACTTAATGTCACGTATGAATTTTCTTTTATTTTTTTAGAAGTGTTGGCTAGAGATTAAACTAGGGTCCGTGTCTAAAAAGTGTCCAGAAAAAAGAAAAGATTAGCTTATTGGGTGTTCAATGTACAGGGACCAAATCCCCAAAAATCTGCAAAAAATTGGTTTGGTGCACTGATCGATGGACCAATCGACGGACCGTCGTCCAGTCGACGGACCATCGGTAGGGTCCGTAGATCCCAGGTTTGTTTCTTTAATTTTCTAAGTTAGGGCACATTCGACGGAGCAGTCGATGGACTGTCGACCGACTTACGATCCATCGACGGGGAATCGTCGGTTCCTCCGACCCACATACCGACCCGACCCAACTGGCTATATATTAAAAATTTAAACTTTTCAGTTACCCACCCTTTCGAATACCCTCCCCAACAATGGCTTCCACAGGTTGACTCTGACCTGCAGTACGAGACCCCGATCGAGGGACCGTCGATCAATTGAGGGACTGACGATGGTGTCCGTCGTCAGCCACCCCCCAAACTTGTCTAACTCTGGAACGATGGCTGTAGTCGATGGGCTGTCGACTGATCGACGGACCATTCTGCAGGTCTGTTGACGGTAACAAAACCTTATTTATTGAGGGTGTCTCTAATTTTTTTTAAGTGTCTACCCACAGAGGTGGTCGATGTTCCGTTCTGCACTTTCGTTGTCCTTAACAGAAACTTTGCTTTTAAAAATCCAGAAAAAAAAAAGTTTCTAAGTGTCCATCGACGGACCCCCACTGACGAACCGTTGTTCTGTCGACGGTTCATCCTGCACTTCGTAGTCTCTATCAGAACCTTTGTTTCTAAAATTTCTCAAAATATTTTCTAAGTATCCATCGACAGACCACCACGACGGACCGTCGTTCTGTCGATGGTCCGTCCTGTACTTCCATCGTCTCTAACAGAACCTTTGTTTCTGCAATGTCTAAATAAATTTTCTAAGTGTCCACCGACGGACCCCAATGATGGACCGTCGATGGTGTCCATCAGACAGTCTACAATTCTGCACCACTACTTTGTTTTGTGTTTCCCCTTTTGTGTTTGATTCATTTGAGTGTGTGGCATGATTAAATTGGTACTAATAACCTCTCCTTGCAAGTACAAATGGCAAGCCTGACGTAGTCTACTCTAGAGGATGATCAAAGTTCGTGGCCCCGTCACGTCGGATGGTGATAGGCTTAGACGATGATCGTGACACCGAATACGTGCCACCAGGCACCCAGACACCGTCACGTGCTGCTAGGACCTCTCGGAGCACGCCCAAGAGGGAGGCATCCGGTGTAGTCACTGCCTCCCAGTATGATGAGGAGCACACACTAACCGGCACACCGTCTGGGTCTGCTGTAGTTTCTGAGGGAGCGTCTGGCTCTGAGGAGGCTTCCGGGTCTGAAGAAGCTTCATCTTCACATGGTGCCACTGCTCCAACTACATCGGTCCACTCTGCCTCGTCTGAGGAGGCTGATAGTGCGGATTCTGCTCCAGCACCCCTGACCGACGTCCCTACACCGGTTACTGATCAGACCAACCGGTGGTGTATCGAGGGCCAATATCAGATATACAGGGATGCGAAGCTCCTCAACGGTAAGGGGGTCATGACTCGGACTCTGACAGTCGAGCGTCGAGTTCTTACCGGGAGTTTTCCCATGATGCCA
Source organism: Solanum sitiens (assembly GCA_016801875.1). Taxonomy (NCBI): domain Eukaryota; kingdom Viridiplantae; phylum Streptophyta; class Magnoliopsida; order Solanales; family Solanaceae; genus Solanum; species Solanum sitiens. The sequence continues at coordinate 200,133 of JABWTJ010000525.1, read as the reverse complement.
TCTATACATGACCTCTTCACCCGCCATTGGCTAGAGTGGACACCTAGGAGCTTGGGCCATTACAGCGAGGAGGTGGTGCGAGAGTTCTACGCATCTTATGTGGCGACTCTCAGGGCTCGTTTGGACAAGCAGGCTAACCCCGCCAAACACGCACCACTTGAGTATGTTCGTGTCCGCGGCAAGCGGGTGGATATCTCCTTGCCCTCCATCCGTAGGTTCTTAAATGGTGTTGATGCTGATGCCACCAGGTCCCCCCTCACCTTCGAGTTTGACTACCGGTGGAAGCTGATAACGGATGGCCGTTTCCAGCGTGATATGGTGGTGAGAGAGACCACCAAGAGATGGATAGCCCAGAACGTCTCTGTGGATGGTGAGGGTACTGATTGGGTGCTGAGCCCAGAGGCGTAATAAAGAAGGCCAACCTCACATTCACGGCCAAATTCCTCTGGCTATTGGTCCGTCACTGCCTATCCCTCATTGCTGCTGATAATATTGTTACATGGGATAGAGTAGTACTGATAGCTGCTATGGTTGCGGGATTCGAGGTAGATTTCGCATGGCTGTTGCTGGCAGTCATTCATGAGAGGGCCTTTAAGGCCACCACTACTTACCCTTTCCCATGTATGATTTTTGAGTTATGCAGGTCTGCTAGAGTGCTCGTGTGGAACATTGATGTTCTCAAGACCCCGACTGGCATAATTGATATCGGTCTCATCCGAGATTAGGCCAATGAGTTGGCTCCCAACAGAGGGCCCAGAGAAGAGGTGCATCTTGAGAACTTGGCGGACACGGTAGAGCAAGCCTGAGGGGATGATCAAGCTACATTAGAGCCTACCAACACCACCCCGGTTGAGTCTATCCCGGGTACTAGCACAACTTCAAGCTCCTCCCGCTCCACCCCATCTGCAACACTGGTCCCGATCGCTAGGGTCCAGAAATTAGAGGCCCAAATGGCCATACTTCTGCATCATATCCAGCCTTGTATGCAGAAGTCCATTGCTGAGGCGGAGGAGCGGATCGAGAGGAAAATGGACCAGCAGACTGAGCGGAAGATTTTCGCATTCCACCAGCACCTTGATGCCTTTGAGTTAAGGGTGATCACCCGTCCAGCCCCTACTGTAGATTTGATGACTCTCTAGGATGCTGTGGAGAGTCTAAGGGCAAATATGGATGCCATTCTAGAGGCCCGGGTGCCTGAGTCTAAGGCCACATCTGCGGAGCCTGCTGAGGATATGGTGCTGACTGCACTTTTCTAGACCACTGCTGCGCCACCGCCTCCGCTACGTGAGCATACAAAGAGGAACTGATCCAGAGAAGATGATGAAACTTGAGCTAGAAAGAGAGAGCGTCTTGAGTTGGAGGCTGCGAGGAGGCCTCGCTGATTGATGAGGAAGCCCGACAGATGAGGGCTGAGGAGGTGGCTGCTGGGGCATCTAGCTCAAGGATTGTTGATGTTGATAGGAGCACTACTGAGGGTGCTGATATTGCAGCGGACACTACTGATGGTCTCCCTACTATAGAGGGAGCGGGTTCCGGAAAACCGGACCCGCCAGCTTGTTGATCGTCGGCGCTATGCGCCTCAGGTTTGCTTCACCTACCACCCTATTTTATTTTTTTATGCATTGGGGACAATTGCATGTTCTTTTGTTGGGGGCAGGGTAAATGGAAAGTGAGTGCTAGGGTGAAGTTTGAATAGCCCAACTCACGATCCTCTCCTGGGGTTTTCTTGCCTGTGTTCTTTTTCCCCAAGAGACTGGTTATTTTAATGTTGAACTGGCATGTTAGTATCTCTTGTACATAGTATAGATATGACATCTGAAGCATGATGGCTAAATAAAATGATATCCTGATTTAGAGAAAATGCTTGCATGATTAGGCATAGTGAATGATGAATGTGTGGCTCTAAGCATGACATAGAGATACACCACTGCATGACCCTCAATATAAAGCTCAAACTAGGTGTCTGATAATCTGGTAGGGTAATGAGGTGCTAAGTGAGTGTGAGGAAAGTTGAATAGTCCATTGTTGGTACTGAGCTAGAACTTGCCCGGTTAGTCCTGGTAAAAGTAATCCGTGTTAGAAAATTAGGAAAGGATCATAGACCCTTGTTCAAGATAGTCAATCTTTAGCCTAAGTAAAAGAAAACCAAATGAAATTAATCCCTTCTTGATCCAAATGATTTGAGCTTATAATTGACCTTTCTTTTCTACCCAACCTATCTTTTCCGGGTACAATGTGTTGGCCCTGGTCCCTCCTTGGACATGTGCACCTCAGCTTATGCCAAAAGCATAAGTTGAGGGTGGCTAATGCAGAAACTAAATGTCGTCTTGGCTCTGACCCAAATTTAGGTATTGTGTACCTTAACTCATGGCAAAGCCATGAGTTGAGGGTGGCTATTATGAGGAATATTCCGGAAAGTGGGGTTGAAAGAGTTAAGGAGAAATAAGAAAAGAAAAGTGACTCAAGCAAAGTTGAAATCAAGTGAAAAATTTGAACATTTGAAAATAATAAATAAAAAAATAAAATAAAATAAAAGAAGAGTCATTTACACAAAAGGAGAAAGAAAGGAGAAAAAGCAAGGCAAAGAATATAACAATATGAAGAGTATGGCGTAATAAATGACGAAAAGGTAGAACGCTTAGCCATTATGTCAAGGAGGGCAACAAGTCACTAAAATGTATCCAAATGTACCCTACCTGACCCTGAGCCTACGTTACAAGCTAAGAAAGTCCTATCGTGATCCTGAGAGTCTAATGTGGTGAACTTAAAGCAGTGAAAATAAGGGCAAGCCTATGGCGACAAGTATCAAAGAGGTGAGAAGTTGTTCTGAGAGTGAGTGTTGAAAAATAATCCTTATACTCAAACTGAAATCATTGTGTGAAAAAGGAGGATATTGTTTTTGAAGTAAGGACACTAGTTACAATACTGGAGAGTTGGCACCTTGGTGAGAGATAAAAGAGGAGAGGTGTCGGTGCGTGGTGAGTCGGTGTCATGGTCTGATCCACATGAGAAAGCCTAATAGTAATATCATGCATGAACATAATGAAAATAATTGGGATTGATAGCCAAATGATTGTGAAAGCTTAAATGAAGATACTTTTGTTCAAATGTTTTGTGGTGAGTCATAGTGCGTCACTTGAGGACAAACAACGAATTTAAGTTGAGGGTGTTGATGTACCGTGGTTTCACGATACTTTCAATGCTTTTTCCTTAAGTTTAGTGTGTGTCTAAGGCCTTTTTGTAGTAGTTTTAATGTATTTTTCTCTGTGTTTGTAGGAAAATTGTCCATAACAAAAACACTGAAGACTGTGATGAAATTTGCAGAAATGATGATCTACGGAGCCATTGACGGTCCGTCGACTACTCGACGGTCCGTAGGTGGCAACCGTCGTTTGAAGATTTATGCTGCTAAGGAAAGATCAGGAAATTCTGACTAAGTGTGGGGCTACAGAAGGGATGACGGTCTGTCGATGAGACGACGGACCATCCTGGCAAATCGTTGGTGTTAACAGAATGTAGCCCCAGTACCTGATTTTGAAAAGATTCTAAGTATGGAGCAATGAAGGCCATCGACGGACCGTCGTTTGGGTTCGTCGATGGTAACAGAATGATAGAGAAGATAGCAGCTGAAAAAGAGTTGAAGTATGGACCCGAGACGCGTTCCCTCGATGGTCCATCGGTGAGGTCATCGACTCGAGACGCGTTTTGGACAGAAGTTTTCCTTATTTAGGTTTCTCTTTATTTTTAGGACTCTTTTACTATAAATAGGACTAAAAACCTCGTTTTTGGGGTTAGACTCTTTTGTTAAATTTCAGATTTGTATTGTTGGTTGTTGAACTTTGGGGTTTTGGAAAATACTTCACTTTTCCGGAATTGATTTTTACAATATTTTGATTAATTCAAGTGATTTTCTGGATTTTCTTCAAACTTGTTAAAGTAAGTACATGAATTCTTGTCTTACCAAAATGAATTGTGTAATTCCTAACATGGGTAACTAAATCCACAACCAGGGTTGTGGGAACCATTGGTACTTAACAAAGTACAACTAGCTAAAATAACAATTCTAGAATAGTGACTTGCATATATTGACAATTCTTTCATTTAGAAGTCTTTTTAACGGTGGCCAACGTTAGAACTCGCCTTGTTGCTACTTGCCGGACCAAGGAGGTAGATAATAAAAAAAGAATTATCAACGTCGATTTAGTATACACTATCTAATAGGCTAGTTTAAATTGATGCAAAGTAGTAACTTAGCCATACATTGAATATGATGCTTAATATGAGGTAATAGGTAAGGTTTAGTAAAGTATACACACGTAGCCAGATCAAGGTGCGGAGTGAAATTCTCTAGTTGCTGGACCAAGGAATTATGGATACATAACTTACCACTTTGCATGCAAGATACTAGTAAAGAATTGTTATAGCTAGGGTTACTGCGTTATGAACCTATGGGGAACACTTACACCCTAGTTTCTCTCATCACTTGATAAACATCAAATATTTGAACTTGCTACTTGTTTACTTAGACTTAATTAATTACTTTTGTTACGCAAAATCCCCCCCCCCCCCGCCTTTAATTGTTTGTTTTCGAAAAGGACTTGACTAAAAAGAAGTAATCGTAGATTAAAGTTAAGTCTAAACTATTTTCCATCGTGGGATAGACCCCAACCTAAAATTTGGGTTATTTACTTGATAGGACCGCTTATACTTCTTTAGGGAAGTATAATTTGAGCGTATCATTTAGGAAAGCTGATTTCACATCAAGCTGGTGTATCTTCCATCCCAGTTAAGCTGCTAAAGCCAACAACATTCTTATCGTATCCAAACAGGTGACATGAGCAAAAGTTTCTTAAAAATCTACTCCAAACATTTGTGCGTACCCGTTTTCAACCATCTTGGCCTTTTACTTGTTCACGGAACCATCAGGATTGATCTTGGTCCTATAAACCCACTTGACTCCAATAGACTTCTTGTGCGATGGTTTGTCAACCAGCTCCCATGTGTTATTCTTCTCTATCATTTTGAGCTCCTCCTGCATTGCATATATCCATTTTTCATCTTTAGTAGCCTGCATAAATCCTCCTGGTTCTAAAATTGCAACATTACACCTTTGATATATATCATAAATTGCTCTTGTGCATCTAACAGGTACATCATTAACATTTTCATCTAGAAATTCTAGATTTTTTTTGGTTTTCACCATCTTGCCAGCTCCAGGTGTCATTTTCCACGAACTTGACATCCCTGCTGACAATGATTTTGTCATTTTGAGGTTGATAGATCCTATATGCTTTTGAGAGACTGTTGTATCCTATAAAAAATCCAGGTTCAGCCTTCTTATCCAACTTATCTCTTTTCACCTGAGGTACATAAGAAAAACAAAGACAACAAAATATTTTCAGATTTGTTAGCAAAGCTTTATAACCAAACAAAGCCTCAAATGGTGTCTTCTTTTGCAAAGCCTTAGTTGGCAATCTGTTTAGCAGAAACACGACTGTATTTGCAGCTTCAGCCCAAAATTTCTTTGGCAGTCCTTTCTCATTGTGCAAACACCTTGTCATCTCCATTAGCGTCCTATTATTTCTTTCCACTACTATATTTTTGGGGAGTGTAGGGTATTGTTAGATGATGCTCAATTCCGGCTTCATTACAAATCTTGTTGAATTTTTCTTAAGTGTACTCGGTTCCATTATTGGTTTTTGTCATCTGAATTCCGCAACCACTTTGATTTTCCACAAAAGCCTTTTATTTCCAAATTACATGAGCAACCTCAGATTTATAATTCAAAAATTAAATTCAACAATATCTGGTACAATCTTCAATAAAGGCATTATAGTACTTACTACCCTTTAAAGATAGTGTTTTCTGAGGTCCGCCCACATCCGTGTGAATAAGTTGCAGCTTCTGCTTTTCCCTCCATGATGAATTCTAAAAAGGTAACCTTGTTTGCTTCCCATACTGACAAGCTTCACAAGCAGGCAGGTTCTTCTCAAGGCTTGGAAGACCTTCTACTAGTTGATTTTCTTTTATGAAGAGTGTAGCATCATGATGAAAATGTCTGAGTCTTTTGTGCCATAGTTCTGAGTTATTTTCCAATTTATAACTATTGTTTCTCCTCGTCTAATAGGTTCAAGGAAAAACCTTTTCCTCTCATCTTGACCTTGAACCTCTCTTTATTATCAGCATCCTTGATTACACATGTTTTTTCATCAAACAACACTTTCAAACCATTTTCAAGTAGTTATCCAACACTTAAGAGGTTTTGACCAAGATTATGAACAAAAAGAACATCAACTATAAGTTTCAAACCTGTAAGGCTTTCAAGTGCAACAGTTCCTTTGCCTCTCGCATCAAGATATTCTCCATTTCCAATTTTCACTTTGGAAATAAAAAATCTATCTAGATCTTTAAAGAGTTCTTGGTCGCTGGTGATATGATTTGTGCATCCACTATCAATTAACCAACTTCCAGAAGCACTTTTGCTAGCAAAAAAAGTTTCTACAAACAATTTCTCTTCTTGATATTGATTTCCTACTTGTTGCGGTTGTGACTTGCATATCCTCTCCACATGGCATAATTGACCACATTTGTAGCACTTGACATCTGGTCTCCACCAACACTTCTGTTGAGAGTGATTTATCTTTTCGCAATGAGGGCAGGGAGGCTGACTTCCTCCATGATTGTTGTAATTATTGCTTGGCCTCTGCTTCTTGTTATTTTTCCTTCATTTGTTTGACTCCATGTTCAGTGAATTAGCTGGAAAAGCACCTTCATCAGAACCTTCTTTCCTCATTAATCTCCTTTTCTCTAATGCATGCAAATCTTTAACAAGTTCTGCCAAGGTAATGCTTGACAGATCTTTAGAATTCTCTAAAGAAGAGATTGTGGGTTCATATTCCTTAGGAAGTGTAACAAGAATCTTTTGAACAATTCTTTCATCAGCGAAATCCTTACCGAACAATCTCACCTTATTGGCCAAGTCGAGTAGTTGGTCAACATATTCTTTTATAGTTTCTGATTCTTTCATTCTTTTCATTTAAAATTCTCGAATCAAATTCATCACTTGAATATCTGCACTCTTTCATTCCTTTGTATTCTTTTTTGATATACCCCCAAATTTCTGCAGCAGACTTCATTTGCATAATTCTGGTAATAATTGAAGGGGATACTGCAGAGAAAAGGAAAGCTCTAGCTTTGACATTCTTTGTCTTATTCTACTTGTGATGTTTCATCTGATTCACTGTTGGATTATCACCGAGAGAAGTTACTTCATAATCCTCTTCTACTTCTTCCCAGAGATCCAGTGCTTCAAGATAAACCGTCATTCTAATTGCCCAATCTTGATAATTCTCACCATTGAAGACTGGTGGAGTTAAGAAGCTTGTTTCAGAATTCATTTTTCTATAAACTGTATGATAGTAGTTCAAAGAAGGGTTTATATGGTTCAATCACTTCTCACAGGTCCCTCAAGATGGAAATGCTCTGATACCAATCAGTAGGTTTTAACAGGAGAATAACAACAAATGTTTACTAAGAAAGAAAAGATAAGAAATAGGGTTAAGTTTCATTAATTATTGAAATAATGCCTGCAGTATAAATACATGAATTCATAACTTAAAAATCTAAAGAAAAGGAGTAAATGAGCTAACATTATCTCCAAAATTTAAAGCCTAAAATATAGCAACTAATTAATCAAATTCTTCCATTTACTGCAACCTAATTTATCTGAACTTACTTCTACTTTTAAGCTGTATAATGATACAACAGAAAGTTAAACTAATCTCCTAGTTTTCAGGAACCACTTTCAACAATTTCAGAGACCAACCTTTCAATCTTAGATTGTTGATAATGGGGGTAGCGATATGGGAAAAAATTCACCGAATTCGAGTTGAGCAACAAAGGACTGCGATGATCCTGAGGTCTAAAAGGAGGTAAGATAGTGGGTTTTTCGAAGATCACCAACCCACAGGATAATTTTTATCGCGAACAAGAACTCAAAGAGGAGACTAGCATAGTCTAATATAGTTCTACCCAAAGTGCGCTACTAGACTATTCCAAGGACCATATCAGACTTGTGAAATTCTATGATAAGAAAATCAGTGCAAAGAGTAAATCCTTTAATGTTAAGTGAGACCTGACGAGCGACACCCAAACATCTTAGTGTATGACCACTACCCACAAGAATTGAAATTTGGGAGATCTCAATTAGTAGTTTGAGAAAATTAGCAATACAAGGATGCATAAAGTTATGAGTGCTGGCCCCGATGTCAAGAAGAACCTTAACATAAGATCCCTTGACATTACTAGAGAAACAAAAGGTGGTGGGCTGTAAGACATTGGATGAGGCCATGTAACCAATAAGAGAAGTGAAATCTAGGGGGTAGAGGTGCAACGATGGTTCTTGTGCCGTTTCTATAACATCAAGGGACTCATAAAGATACAAAGTCCTTAATTTTCAGAAAACTTGTGCCAGTACCAACGGAACCACCCACACACCTTATGTAGAACCACAAACCATAGACAGGTCCCGTCATTCAAAAGCATAGCAAAATAGTCTCTGAAACCATCGACGGTCGTCAAATATGATACGTAGTTTGACAAACGGATCGTAGGTCGGATCGTCGATGGAGACCGAAAGGTTTTTAGATAGAAAGGGTTGTTGGTTATACTTCAAATGGTCATATATTTAGCACAAAATTAATTAGGTGGCCTATGAAATATCAAATTAAAGATAATTCAATCCTATTTCAGACGCCATCGAGTTTACTAAACGTCATGACCCAGGGTTACCCCCTAGATGTAGCATGACATATAAAATACCAAAGTACTCCATATAAGCCACTTATTCCTCATAGAATAATACATAGAGCGAATAGAGTAAAACACATTTCAAGTATAAAAATTTTTTCATAAAAGAAAGAGGAAATCTAGACTCTTTGTCTCATCATAGCCACCTATTACAATATTGAACAATATTAAGCCTAGTACATACAACATTTTCAAAAGGGAAAGTATGAAAACAACTAAACATTAGGAAATCCGTGTTAGAACCACGAGGACTCTCTAAGCTCGGGAAAACAATCAAATCCAAGCTCTAACCGCAAGAAAGACCAACTTGATTACCGACCCTACATTTTGGAAAAATATAGGTAAAAGTAGGCGTTAGTACAAAAATGCACTAAGTATGATAGCCATGCATGAAAACATTTAAAACATGCTTAAAGGGATATTTTATTTCAAGGCATGCAATTTACCAAGTTTAAAAGTCATCATAGAGATAGTTGAATAACATAAGTCATAACATCCTCTTGAATGCAAGCTAGCATCATCTTTAAATTTTTGGAATGCTAAGAGATACTTCTTTAAGAATGTCTTATTTCACTATTAAACTTCATGTTGTGGGAATAGGACTTAACCAACATTGAGATCATGTGAGCTATAACATGATCACCTAGTGTCTCCCACACTAAAAAGGGTTGGTCTACTTGCGTAAGGTAGAACTAGTAACTCTTAGCTTAGGTGGATCCACTAGATAAATAAACTATGGGGGAACATAGTTTTTGGGATAAGAAGATTTCTACTAGAAACCCTACCTTTCTACGGAGGAGCTCCATATCAAGACATTGCTTTTAGAAACCGACCTTTCTACGATAGAGCTTCAATCTCGATACAATATCCACTCGCTGATAAGCATAAACTTCCATGTATTATTTATTTCTTACTTTACTTAATTACTCATGAAAGGGTGTTCTCTTGGCCTATTGATTCAAGTTAGATCATTAGGATAGCTCTTTAGACCATGCGTGGGTAAACCTTTCACCGTCCATGATTACTTGATTTTATATTTAGTTAGGGGAGAAAGCCTTTCAACCTTAGAATCTTCATTATGTGAGAAACCCTTTAACATAAGGCTCAATGTGTTTCATGAGAACATCATTTCAACAACAAAACAAGAACAACATCACTTATACTTTACTCTCAAAATATCATTAAGACAATTACATAGATTTCATAGAAAATACATAATTTCATACTTTCCCTCATTGAGGATCAAAACATACTTTATATCATCACATCAAGCATTCAAGCATTAGACACGGGTTTCATTATAATTGATGCGATTCCATCGCCTCATGCATTAAATCATAAAATTCCTCTTTGGTCAACATAGACCCACATCATGTCATCAACTTTGAGAATTATAGGAATTACATGGGTTCATGGAAAAAAATCATACAAATCATAAATTCATTCTTAATATAACTCAAACAAATCATTTAAACCAAGTTTGAAATGAATCCATTACTTTTGAATAAAACTCTAACAATTGAGGATTTCTATCTTTTGAAAATTGGAGATTTTGAGGGAACTCCATGGGTGAAAGCTATCCATGAATGAAAACTACCATACCTTACTATCAAAGCCCGAAGAAATTGATGCACAAAATCTTTACCTTGAAACCCTATGTAACGACCCTCTAAATGAAATAGGTTAAACTAGAGCTTCAAATGTGTTTCATGAGTTAATAATGTGTTAAGACAATGAATTTTAGAATTTTAAGTCAGTTTGTAGAGTTTGGAAGTCAAATGTCAAGGAACGACCAAGACGTTTGACGACTAGACGTCTATGTGCTTGTGTGTGTTAGAGTGCACCTTTGAATGTTTTAGTTGTTGTTTGGAGTCCAAATTGATAGGAGAGGACCCTAATACTTATGTGGTCATGTTTAGGGTTGAAAATTACGGGTACGAATCCCCAAGGACCACCCTAAGGGTCCTTGAGAAGAATCCAAGACTTAACAAGAAAAGTACCAAACACTGCCCAAACGACGACCCTAGTTGACGGGCAGTAGATTGGATGATGCCCTATCATTTGGAGGCGTATCTCCACACTTAGTGGTGGGAGATTAGCCCCCAAGAAATGACCGTCTTAACCAAACGATACCTAGCAGGATGGGTCGTCGTTCAAACGATGCCCAGTAGATGGGTTTGTCGTTTGGACGCCTGCATCACTGCCTGGAATTAGGCCAAGCTTGGGGTGATTTGGGAAATTTACCCCAGGACTTTTAAAAGGTATGGACGGTTAGTTTTGGGATTTTTAGTTATTTTAAGTTAGTTTATACTCCTAAAACCTATGTTAGACTTCACTTTTTCAAAATTAAAACTTCTCTCTCTAGAAAAACTCTCTCAAGACTCCATGGAAGCTTAAACTTAAGGTAGAGCTATAATTGAAGATTTTGGGTGATTTATTCATCACATATCGTTGTTCTTTTGAATAAGGTATGATAGTACATCCTTGATTCTTTTCTCATTCAAGGAGCCAATCCAAAGGCTTTTCAAAAAGGTTTCAAAATCTTAGGTTCTTCTATTTCAAATTCCAAGAATGAGTTCTTGAATAAAAACATTTTATGGATGAAATATGATATTATTGATGTTAGTTGATGATTTTAAGGTCAAAAACTCAATGAACCCATGCTCATGCAAATTCTCAATTTTTGACTTATGAAATGGGTTTGATGAAGATGATAAGACATTGTTGGAATTGAGTTTATATTATGTTATATTGTGATTATCTACTGCCATTAATGTTATATTATGATTAGTTTTTAGAGAATTGATAAAAGGTGGTGAAAGGTTGGATGAAGGGTAAGTTGATTTATATTGCGTAAATCTTGTTGGATTGATCTTGAGTGGTATGGTCCACTTAGGTGGCGGTGTTTTCTCTAAGTATATGATTATATATGTGAATTGTGATTATGGCCTTGAAGGCATTGAATGTGACGTAAGATGAGGTTAAGATGAGTATGCATGTGATGTCTTGTGAAGTTGTGCATACATGTCTTGAAGATGCTATGTTTAAATGAAGTATATGTATATGTAAATCATGATTCTGTGTGAATTATGATGAATATAACATGATCATGTCTAGAGTATAGAGATCATGAATGATAGGGGTTGTCACGACCCGAAAGCACCCCCTAGAAGTTAGGGAAAACCTTCGAATCGTGACCGGCGTACTTGACCCCTTTGGGGTCTCGTACAAGCCCTCTAACTCGCATTCATAACATAAAGCATGAAAAGTAGTGCGGAATTAAAACTTTTCACGATAATAATAATAAAAGGAGTCTTTTCATAAATACTAGGAAATCTTATCGTCACAAGCCAACTTAAAGACACAACTTAGAATCTTAGGGACACGGCCCTTTTACAATAGAATAAATACATTTTTAAAGTCTTAATAAGGAAACTAAGAAACATAAAAACTATGTCCTCGAATATATGAGGACATACCCAAGTCTTGAGAGATAGAATTCCCAAGCTTCAACTTCGATCATCCAAAGGCTTCCAACCTATACTCATAAGGTATAAAAAGTATGGGGTTAGTACAACAATGTACTAAGTATGGCATATGCAAAAACATGCAAAAAGGGACATTTTAGTAAAAATAGCTTTTTATGCAATTCAAATATAACCTTCATGAATCTAGAAGCAAACCCACATAAGAATCAATGATTTAATACTTTATGGCTATCTTACCAAACTTAAAGTAAACAAAAGGAACATTTCAATTAACTTTGCTAAACTTGCAATAAAATTGAATAGAGCATCATAGTGAACATTTTGAATTCTTACCATGAAGACCTTACAGTGAAAGGCACGGTCCAAGTCATATGAACCCTTTTTCTTTGAAGTTGCCCTAACCCAAGGTTATTCTAAGACTCCCTAAGGTGAGACAAGAAGGGACTCTCATTACACCTCCCTTCAAAGCACACCAAAGCTACCCTTAAAACTACCTAATCTTAGGCTTGCTTCATTAGAAATCAAATCCACGCCCTTGGCTAACATATGCAAAACACTCATGGAAATATAGGTCATACCAAGTGCAATGTGAGAGTAGCATCCCATACTACCACTCCCACTTAGTACTCCTAATGGATTCCATTTACTCAAGTACTCCACAATAATCCTCCATAACACTACACCATAGTACTCATTCACACGGATTTCATGAAGGTACTCTTCTCCCATAGTAGGTATAGGTCACACCGAGTGCAATGTGAGAATAGCATCCCATACTACTACTCCCACTCAATGCTCCTACTTGGTAACTAATGTGGATTGAGCACTTCATGACAACATACACCAATTTCAACAATACACAAAATAATATTTTCAAATCAATTCTTTGTGGGAGTTAGCTTAAACGACAAAGACCATGAGAGCTAGACATGGAATCCCGATATTAACCCCTATCGGATGAGGGATCCTTACTTGCCTAGAGTAAGGTCATGCTTCTTAGCGTTTACATGGTTTCCAATAGCTACACCTATGCGGGCACATAGTTAAGGGATAAGGAGATTGCTACTAAGTAACTCACTCTCTACTAACGAGGAGTACTCATCTCAAGAGTACTTGGATTACAACATCTCAACTAACGAAGTGCAATCCACCTCCCCTTCATATCCTCTCGGTGCTAGGCATAACTCCACACGGATTTCTCAACATAATAGTCTATCTTAGAAAGCTCACTAGGAAATGGAGAGGTTGTTGCTAGACACTACATCTCAACTCACGAAGTGTGTCCACCTCAATATTTCCCCTTTTTTGCTCAACTTGACATAATACAAATCTTAGAAGAGTGTGTGTGTACATGTGCACACCTTGCATATAAGCATCATTTCATTTTCATCAAGTTCTACTCATACTTTAACCTTGATTCATCAAGCTACACACTCTACATACTTCTCATAATCATATACTTCATTTAGACATAAACTAGGTCAAACATGCAATTCAACTACATCAAACATAACATAAGACCCATTTCCAATATATCTTCATTTCACATGTTAGACCTTCAAGGTCACATACTCAAACCATACTAAGTAACATCAAGTTCATCAATTTGCACCGCCACCCATAAGGTGGACCATACCACTCAAATAGCAATTCATAATAAGAGAACTATACAATGAGAGCAACTCATCAACAAATCAAACCATCATTACCCATAAGCAATTTATCAATATTTCACCATATGAAGGCCCTTAGGGCAGTATCTACACCAACATGACATACACAAGAAGACCCAAATTCATACCTTACTCAAATCATGCTCACATAACCCATTTTCATGCCAAAAGTTGAAGTATGCATATACAAGAGTTTCATGGAGTTTTAACATCAAAACCATCTATTCAAACCAAGATAAATACATTTAAACCATTAGAACTTAGTTACAAGAAGACCCATAATAGAAATCAAAGTTTAGAAGAAGTTGAGTTTAAAACCCCTTTTGAAAACCATTTTGGAAGTTGGCTTCTTGAATGGAAAGGTATTCAAGAATGGATACCATACCTTTAGGAGAAAGAAACCCACGAATTTGATGAAGAAACAATTCCCAATCCGTCCTCCTATCCTTCCTTGACTTCTAGCTTCCAAGAGAGTTGAGAGAGTTTTCTTGAGAGAAAGAGAGAGTTGGATCTTGAAGAGAAAAGGGGGCTCTTCTCTAGGTTTAGGGTGTAAGAGAGTCTTATAAGGGTTGGGGTGTATTTACATAAAACACCCTAAGCTGGCAGCCTTTAAATCATGCACTGGCAGGCTTCGTCGACGAGACCTCCTCGACGGACCGTCACGTCCACCACGGACCGTCACGGGGTTCCATCGAGGAACACTTGGCTTCTAAATGGAGCCCGTCCCAATTTCACTCTCTGTGACCCACGACGCCCTGGCTCGACGGACCGTACTGAGTACGACGAACCGTCCTGAGTACGACGGACCATCCTGAGTACGACGGACCATCGCCATGGCCGTCGTGAGCTACTGATGGGCAGACTTGCCCAAGTCCTGGGGCCCTTCATCTAGAGTCCTTGGGGTTCTAGGTGAGGTCATGCCCAGACGTCAAACCCCTAAACTAAGTCGTCTAGGTCTAGGGAACATCCGACGCATGTTTCAAGTAAAACGAACACATAAAACTCATCCAAACCCGCCAAGACATACAAGTACATTCTAAGGCATACCATCCGAACGTCTTGGACGTTTTTGGTCGATTGAACTCCAAACTTAACCAAACCTTGCACACTGCCTAAGGACACCAAACTAACTCCGTTTAACTTAAAATTAACTCAAGAAACAACCATGAGGCTCTAGTTCACCTTAGTTCATTTTGGGGCGTTATATTCTCCCCCACTTGGAATAACATTCGCCCTCGAATGACACTTAAATTTTAAGAACAGCAAGGACTTCACTTAGCATCATATAATACACTTAGATCATGATCAAAACATCAACAATCAAAGCATCCATTAGCAAGGAGCATCATTTCACACTTTCAACACTTATCAACACATACTACTTTTGCCAAACTTCACAAAGTCAAAACTCAACCTTAAACTTCTTTTATGGAGGAACTACCTTCTCCAACATTAAACATGCTCATATACAACAATTTTTGCACATAATTAAACTTCAATTAAGGCAAGGGAAATTTTTTCTCAAATTGCAAATTTTTCACAGTGAACATTCACTGTAACATTGTCAATTATACAAAACTTTCAAAATTCCACTCTTTGAGCAATTTATCAAGATGACATGATCATATGAACTATAAAACCACATAAGCTCATTCCATAACACCTTGAAACCATAATTCATGAAAACAAAATGCAATTTCCAAAATTTGGACTTACTTACAGTGAATTCAAAACTTCGATGTGCGACATGCTTTAAAATTTCCATAATGCACCTTTCAAGAAACTTTAACAAGATGACATGACAATATGAGAGACAA
Source organism: Solanum sitiens (assembly GCA_016801875.1). NCBI lineage: Eukaryota > Viridiplantae > Streptophyta > Magnoliopsida > Solanales > Solanaceae > Solanum > Solanum sitiens. The sequence goes on along the minus strand of JABWTJ010000525.1, from coordinate 184,347 downwards.
GACTATCTTAACTTACTCCAAAGAGACTTGACAAGTTTCACTAAGTGCAATGTGAGAGTAGCATCCCCTACTACCACTCCCACTTAGTGACCCTTGAGGATTCTCTTGGACTAAGTACATTACATGCTATTTTAGTCAACTCATTCTCCCCCACTTAGGGTAAATCAATCTTCAAGGACTCATACTTCAAAGAACCATTATGTCCCTCACAAGGTAGGAACTCTTACTACTTCTAACTCATGCACATCAAGTCTAAACATCAACCTTACAAGTTAAGCATAACACTTCCCTTTTTGGATTCAAGCCTATACAAACTCTCTTAAACATCACCTCATTTAACACTTAGGCACCACTTAACTCAACCTCATGGAACAAAACTTGCTCACTAGATATTCATACCACATTTTCCATCTTAGTGTAAGCCTACACCACAACGTCTACCAATCACAAGAACAACTATGAAACATTAGTCACACAAGAGAATTGCCTTTAACTTCTATAAAATCCCCTCATTCTTTCAACTTCCTCAAATTTACACCTTAAAACATTTCCACCATCATTGAACATAATCACAAAATAACTCATTTGTCCTCAAAGGCACTTTATTAAATCCTTATAACTCTTACCATGCTTAGAACTAAATCCCCATAAAGTTTCTCACCTCTACACTTCTAATCTCATAAATCACACCTAGCCATAATTGACATCACATCACAATTCTTAAATCTTACCTTCATATTTACTCTTCTAGCCACAAAACCATCATATAATCAAAACTCACTCTCCCTCAACTTAGAAACATCTCCCTTCCAAGCAATCACATCTAGAAAACCACCAGCAAAGGAGAGAAGAGAGAGATCTTATCGAATTAAGTTCTATGGCACGATTCAAGAGTAATGAAGAAAGTGAAACTTCTAGCATCCTATAGCCTCTTGTCCATGGATGTGTCGCGACTCACACCAATGACCAAGATACTACTAGATGTGACTTGTGAGACTTTCTGACCTTAAACTATTTCCCAAAACCTTATGCTCTGATACCAAGTCTTGGAGTGAGGCAGTCGTTCTTTGTTATGAATATGAGGTATCCGATTAATTTCCGGAGCACGCGTTGGTCAGCCTGAAACTAGGAAAAGTCGCTGTAGCCAGGAGGGCGTTTAGACTGAGTACTTATTGGTGGTCCCGTGACTAAGATGATTCTAACAAAGAACTGATTTGTAAGACCAAAAGAGCCTCTTATGAAAACATTATTTGGATCTTGAATTGTGTTATAATATCTTATACTTATTACTTGGCTTATTATTATTATGAATTTTACTTAGTTAAATATCAATCTTGTTATGTAAGTCCAATAGACAGTATTTATTTTATCATGGATAAAAATCAAAATATTTTGAATAAAATCAATGTTTCTTCGCAATCTACAAAGATTGCTAAAATTGAAAATGATTTACAGAACTGGAGTATTCCAGAAGAACCTTTTAAAAAGATTTACCAATTAGGAAATTTTAGTTTCCTTACTCGTTGTAATATTAAGACTTGTGAGTCTACAATTGCTATTAATAATTCTTCAGAAATTATTCAATTGCTTAAAGAAAAGATTTAGATAAATATAAATCTAATTTCAATTATTTGCATATAGGTTTAGTACAAGTTGCTGTTAAGCCTTTATTTAGAAGAGGCCTTGATATTCCTGTTTGTGTCCTCCTTAGAGATGACATATTTTTAAATTTTGACGACTCACTTTTAGGAGTTATTCAGAGTAACCTTGCGAATGGGCCAGTTTACTTTAATTGGTATCCCAATTTCTCTGTTGACATTAATGATCCTAATGTCATGGACACTTTGACACTCAATGTCAAAACCAAAAATCTCAATAGTAAATTAGACTCTCGTGAAATAGCTATTATTTACCGAGTTTATTATCGTCTCATGAAGACTCAGCTTGCTCCCAAAGCTTGTTTAGAAAGCGCTAGGGGTGAAACTATGCTTATGGAAGCAAACCATTCACATAGTTCTATCTTTGTTCCTAGAACTTTGCAATGGAAGGATATTCTCTCTAATAATGATTGGCATTTTGAGAATATCACCCAACCGTTTTCTTCACAATCTCAACGATCTCAGATCGAAAGAGTTATTCAGTTTCCAGATGGATCTATTGATCTTAAATTCCTAGATAATCCATCAATTCGATCTTCATCTGCTAGAAGGTCATCTTGGTCTTCTCCGTCTACTTCGTGTCCCTCGAGAATGGTTCCCAGACCACCTTCTTCAAAAACCCCGGAGGAAGAAGAAGAAGATAACATCACTATTGCTGAATCTACAGACAATAGTAAAGGTAATGTCACTGGTGTAGATTTTACAGGTACTGTACCTAAAGTTTATTATCAAGATATTTCAGGAAGTCCAACTGCTAGTGAAATGGAACCTCCTGCTGATAAACCATCTTGGCTAGGAATGTTAAAGGTAAACAAACCTTTTGAACCTAATCCCAGTGTTTTACAGGAACAATGGATTCATCCTGACAACCAAGTCAAAAGAAAATGGTATGTCTCTTCTTATACTCTTAGGGAAAGAGAAAATTTTAGGGATATATGGATGAAAGATATGAGAAGAATCGGTTGCGAAATCGAATTCTTCAAATGGTTTGAAATGACTGGTAGAATTGAAAATTGTACTGAGTCTTTACAAGTTATCATTAACAAATGGTATACATCTTCTAACAGAGTAGTTGAATCTACTACTCCTCCTCTTGAAGGAATCAATATTCCTATTGCAGGTACAGTGATCAAAGCATCTCCCTTTAAGGAGAAAAGTGATAAAACAGGTGCTCTCCTCACATCTGCGGATATTGATAGGGTTATTGAACAAAATAACTATTCAAACCAAATTCTCCATGTTATCTCTAGACAAATAGAGGATACCAAACCAAATCTTAGTGGAAGACCAACACCGGCTTCTACTTCATCCAATCATAGTATTGAAACCTATCCAGGATTCAGAATACCAGAATTTTCCAAAGAAAAATTCCCAAAACTTTCTGATACTTTTGAAGTAACAGGTCATATCATTGAAAAAATCAATGCTAAACTTAATAATTTTAACATATCTACCAAAGAAGATAAAGAACCCAAGAAGGTTTCTACTATCCAAAAAGAACCTAGTTCTTCATCCAAAGAGAAAACCACTCTTATCCAAAAACTTGCTAGTAGTCGTTTTCATAATATGAAAAACTACCATTCTAAACCATCCTTTCCTGATCTTCAGTATGAGGAAAATGCCTTTTTATCTACTTCATCTCATGAAGGAAGAAGCATCACTGAATGGAATATTGATGGCCTTGCAGAACATCAAGTTTACAATAAACTCCATGAAATGGGTGTTGCAATTACTGCGTACAAAATGCGTGGATCAACAGATAAAGATGCTGCTAATATGATTATTGCAGGATTTACAGGAATGTTGAAACATTGGTGGGATAATTATTGTACAGATGAAATCAAGCAGTTAATTATTAATGCAATGGCAAATGAGACTGTTGTAAAGATGGAAGGTAATACACAAACAACTTCTACCCAAACAAGAGAAGATGCTTGTGCTACTCTACTTTACCATATTGCAAAACATTTTATTGGAGAACCAAAATTATTTCAAGACAGAAGTCTCCAGATTCTGAGCAATCTAAGTTGTCCAAACTTAGATAACTTTATTCACTATAAGCATGCCTTTCTGAGTAAAGTTATGATTCGTCCAGATTGTAATTTGGATTATTGGAAAGAACGTTTCATTAGTGGTCTACCTCCTCTTTTTGCAGATAAGGTAAGAACCAAAATACAAGACAGGAATAATGGAAGTATTCCTTATGGTAACCTTACTTATGGTGATTTGGTAAGCACCATCAATGTTGTAGCTCTTGAACTATGCACAGATATTAAGCTAAAACATCAGCTTAAAAAAGAACAGTCCTCTTCGAGAAAGGAACTTGGAAGTTTCTGTAAAGACTTTGGATTCATTACTCCTCCAGATAAAATTAAAAAGGAGGATAAAGAAAAATCTTACAGAAGAAAATCACGAAGAAAGGATGATTCTTCTAAACCAAGAAGAAAACAACATAGGTCTAAAAGATCTATTAGCAAGAAGGAAGATGTTTGTTGGAATTGTGGCAAAACAGGTCATAGGGCCAATGAATGTCGTTCAAAAACAAAGAAGAAGAAAATTAATCTTCTTAACATTGATGACGAAACGAAAGGTAAGCTTCTTGCTATACTTGATGAACCTTTCTCTGAAATTTCACTTACTTCTGATGAATGCAGTGATAGTGAAGACATAGATTTGAACTATGATTCAGATTCCAGCAAATCAGGCAAAGAATGTACTTGTAGTGAAACCTTTTGTACTTGTGATAGCAAGCCACAAATCAGAGTTCTCTCAGATCATTCCAAGGAAGCTCTCTTTGATGTTATTCAACATATCAATGATAATGAGGCTAGAAATCGATTTCTACTAGAACTCAAAAACATTCTTATCAATACGGACAAGCCTAAACCTCGCCCGAATATTGAGCCCTTCAGTATGAAACAAATTATGAATCGTTCTGATCATAATTCTGAACCCACTATTTCTGACCTTCGTCATGAAGTCTCCGCTCTTAAAAATGAAATTAGAGATATCAAATCTCGTCTTTCCATTTTAGAAACTGATATTCCCATTCATCAGGATTCTAAGAAATCAGCTTTTCATGACTTAGAATCTCGACATAGTTCTTCAAAGGACTCTGAAGATGATAACGATATTAATCCTTCTAATATCAATAATGATCATCTTAAAGATTTCCTTACTGAAACAGGAAATGACGTCTCTACTTCAGCACCAGGAGTAACGGTAATTACCTCAATTAGACCCCAGAGTCATCATATACCTATTAAAATAGTTATCAATAAACATTTTGTTATTAACAAAGTTGCTTTACTTGATAGCGGTGCAGATAGGAATTGCATTATGAAAGGTATTGTTCCTATTCAGTATTTACAAAAAAGTACTTCCAAATTATACTCCGCTACAGGAGAACTTTTAAAAATTAATTACAAGCTCTCCAAGGCTCATATTTGTAATAATGGCATTTGTTTAACAAATGATTTTGTTATAACAGAAGATATTAATGAAGATATCATCCTTGGAATACCTTTTATTACTCAAATAAAACCGTATTCTACTAATCTGGATGGTATTTCTACTAATATCTTAGGAAGAGAATTACTCTTCCCTTTTGTAAAAACTCTTTCACAAAAAGAAAGTGATTTTGTTCGACAAAATACTGTCTTTAAAATAAACAAACTCTCTCTTCATCTAAATTTTTTAAAAGAAGAGATTCGTGTTAAGAAAATCGAACAGATTTTAAAAACCCCGGAGATAGTTAACAAGATAACAAATCTTCGAGACAAATTTGAAAAAGAAATATGTTCTGATTTTCCTAATGCATTTTGGAAAAGAAAGAAACATATTGTTTCTTTACCATACATTGAAGGGTTTAATGAACAGGCTATTACCACTAAGGCAAGGCCTATTCAAATGAATCAAGAAATGATGGAATTTTGCAAAACTGAGATAAAATCTCTCTTAGAAAATAATATCATTAGAGTTTCAAAATCTCCTTGGAGTTGTTCTGCATTTTATGTTAATAAAAATTCTGAAAAAGAAAGAGGTGCTCCCAGACTTGTAATCAATTACAAACCTTTAAATTCTGTTTTAAAATGGATCAGGTATCCAATACCTAACAAAAGAGATCTTTTAAAAAGAACTTTTAAGGCAAATGTATTTAGCAAATTTGATATGAAATCAGGATTTTGGCAAATACAGATTTCTGAAAAAGATAAATACAAAACTGCTTTTAATGTTCCATTTGGGCAATTCGAATGGAATGTTATGCCTTTTGGGCTCAAAAACGCCCCTTCAGAATTTCAAAACATTATGAATTCCATTTTCAATGAGTATTCTTATATGTCAATTGTTTACATTGATGATGTGTTAATTTTCTCAGAGAACATAGATTCTCATTTTAAACATCTTAACACATTCTTTAATGTTATTAAAAACAATGGTCTAGTAGTCAGTGCCAGAAAAATAGTTTTGTTCCAAACAAAAATAAGATTTTTAGGTCATGATCTTTTCCAAGGATCTTACAAACCTATCTGCAGGGCTTTAGAATTCTCCTCTAAATTCCCTAATGAAATTCTTGAAAAATCCCAGCTCCAGAGATTTCTAGGAAGCTTAAATTATGTTGCTGATTTTATTCCTAAAGTTAGACAGGTTTGTGAACCTTTATATAAAAGGCTTAGAAAAAACCCAGTTCCTTGGAGTTCTGAACAATCTCAAGCTGTTATCCGGGTTAAGGCCCACGGAAATAAAAGGATAAAAGACTTACAAATCAAACTGAAGTTTTATTCAATCCAAAGTAAAAGCTTGTACATGAGAGAGAGTACATGAGAGAGAGAGAGAGGTTTTCAGAATATTGTAAAATTATCTGATGTCCTCTAATAAAATTTTAAACTCTTAAATAGAGAAATCAAATCGACTACTTTGATCTTAAGCTAACAAATGTAAGGCTAAGATCTTGCCGACACTGAAAGGGGGACCTACTAAAAGATAATGGAGTCTTGTTTGCTTTATCTTTTGTCGGTTGAGTGGGAATCTCTTTTCTAAAAAGAGAAGATTTGAATATGCTTTTCCAAAAGCGTTTTGTCTTGTAGCTTTCTATGGAAGCCAGCCATGAAATAGTGAAAACCAATTTGTAAAAGATAATTCCGGCTTTGCCTCTATCTTTTACCCAAAGGTTATTTCCTATTCATAATCAGGTTCCATGTAAGCCAAGGCTAAACCTTGAGGATCACACATGTCGCTGTTGTCCTCGGAGTCGCTTTCTGTTGAAGCGGCGTCTTTAACCATTTTCATGATTTGTGATTCTGAATAACTATCAATATTATCCATAGCTTCTTTCAGCTTCTTCTTGAGTGCTTCTTTGGATAATTTTGATGGAGAAGTTTGGACCTTCTCTGAAACTTGTTTGTTTGGTTGTTTGGGAACCCAACCTTTTACCTGGACTTGTTTACACAAGTATTGAATACGATCTATATCATTCTTGGAAAAACTCCAAGTAATAATATAAGAAATTCTTTTCTTAATAAAATATTTGCATATTTTAATATGCTCTGGTAAAGTTGTTATCTCCTCCTTGGTTTGAAATTCTTCATACCTGTTGGAGAATTGTTGTGGAAGGATTTCTTGAATACCTCCGAATAAATTCCACCACTCGTAAAACCATCTTGGAATAACGGCTTTAGTGATAGCTGAGCTGTATTTTACAAACCAAGTATGTCTTGGTCTAAGATAAATAAAATTCATCCATGCCGCCTTATAATCATACCAATTATAAGTTTGTGGACGATGTGCCATCGTTAATGCAATGGGAGTATGTAAATGGTCTGCATACCATTCGAATGGATCCAAAATCTTCTTGATAGTAAATCTTGAGTATTGGATTTGATTATTAACATCTGTAGAATGTTCAATATCTATAGAATCTGTATCCACCAGGATTGCTTCATAGAATCTCCTGGTCTTGAGCGGATTATCTGTATCCACATAATTGAAGTCTGTATAACATGGTTTTGCTAAAGTAATAGCATCCATGTGAGTAAACTCTTTGTTTATTGCCATTAAAGGCAATACCTTTGAGACCTGAAAATCAAAAGATTCTTCTTTTGTGTTGGTTTTGGAAATACTGGGTTTTATTAACTCAGGTTTAACTGCCTGTGCGAAAGACTCAGGGGTCTTCATTGTATAAGCTTCTTTTGTTTGAAAAGAACTGGATGATGCTTCAGGGGCAACAAAAGATGGTCTCAGATTTAATTTCTGGGGTTTTGGAGGACAGTCTATCTGTGGAAGTTTTTGGGAAGTATTTGGTAACTTTGGATAATCAGCTAAGGCTGTGAATTTGTTTTGAAATGAAAGAGAAGGTCTTGGAGGAATTTCTGCCTTCATTGGTGTAAGGGGAGGGAGTTGGAATGGTCTAGCCATTCGTTGTTTTGGAGAATTCTTTTCTCCTGTAGGCTTAAATGGCCTCATGTTTACCCTGCAAAAATTCACGGGTTAAGAAATCAGGTAAAGAATTATCTTCTCCTTTGATAAATTCAATATCAAAATCAAAACTAGATAGGAGAGCTTGCCATCTAGCAAAGATTTGTTTTGAAACAATGTTTTTAACATCTTTTTGCAAAATTTCTTTTGCAGACTTACAGTCTACTCTTAATAAAAATCTTTTGTTTATAAGATCGTCTTGGAACTTTGTTATACAAAGTACAATGGATAAAATTTCTTTTTTAATAGTTGAATAATTCTTTTGTGAGGAATTCCAGATTCCTGATGTAAAACGAATTAATTGCTCTATAGATTCATGATCTATTTTTTGTTTAAGAATGCCTCCATAACCTGCATCGGAAGCATCAGTTTCAACAATCATAAAAGCATTAGGATTAGGGATTCCTAGGCATGGGATAGATTGAACAAGGGCCTTAACCCGGATAACAGCTTGAGATTGTTCAGAACTCCAAGGAACTGGGTTTTTTCTAAGCCTTTTATATAAAGGTTCACAAACCTGTCTAACTTTAGGAATAAAATCAGCAACATAATTTAAGCTTCCTAGAAATCTCTGGAGCTGGGATTTTTCAAGAATTTCATTAGGGAATTTAGAGGAGAATTCTAAAGCCCTGCAGATAGGTTTGTAAGATCCTTGGAAAAGATCATGACCTAAAAATCTTATTTTTGTTTGGAACAAAACTATTTTTCTGGCACTGACTACTAGACCATTGTTTTTAATAACATTAAAGATTGTGTTAAGATGTTTAAAATGAGAATCTATGTTCTCTGAGAAAATTAACACATCATCAATGTAAACAATTGACATATAAGAATACTCATTGAAAATGGAATTCATAATGTTTTGAAATTCAGAAGGGGCGTTTTTGAGCCCAAAAGGCATAACATTCCATTCGAATTGCCCAAATGGAACATTAAAAGCAGTTTTGTATTTATCTTTTTCAGAAATCTGTATTTGCCAAAATCCTGATTTCATATCAAATTTGCTAAATACATTTGCCTTAAAAGTTCTTTTTAAAAGATCTCTTTTGTTAGGTATTGGATACCTGATCCATTTTAAAACAGAATTTAAAGGTTTGTAATTGATTACAAGTCTGGGAGCACCTCTTTCTTTTTCAGAATTTTTATTAACATAAAATGCAGAACAACTCCAAGGAGATTTTGAAACTCTAATGATATTATTTTCTAAGAGAGATTTTATCTCAGTTTTGCAAAATTCCATCATTTCTTGATTCATTTGAATAGGCCTTGCCTTAGTGGTAATAGCCTGTTCATTAAACCCTTCAATGTATGGTAAAGAAACAATATGTTTCTTTCTTTTCCAAAATGCATTAGGAAAATCAGAACATATTTCTTTTTCAAATTTGTCTCGAAGATTTGTTATCTTGTTAACTATCTCCGGGGTTTTTAAAATCTGTTCGATTTTCTTAACACGAATCTCTTCTTTTAAAAAATTTAGATGAAGAGAGAGTTTGTTTATTTTAAAAACAGTATTTTGTCGAACAAAATCACTTTCTTTTTGTGAAAGAGTTTTTACAAAAGGGAAGAGTAATTCTCTTCCTAAGATATTAGTAGAAATACCATCCAGATTAGTAGAATACGGTTTTATTTGAGTAATAAAAGGTATTCCAAGGATGATATCTTCATTAATATCTTCTGTTATAACAAAATCATTTGTTAAACAAATGCCATTATTACAAATATGAGCCTTGGAGAGCTTGTAATTAATTTTTAAAAGTTCTCCTGTAGCGGAGTATAATTTGGAAGTACTTTTTTGTAAATACTGAATAGGAACAATACCTTTCATAATGCAATTCCTATCTGCACCGCTATCAAGTAAAGCAACTTTGTTAATAACAAAATGTTTATTGATAACTATTTTAATAGGTATATGATGACTCTGGGGTCTAATTGAGGTAATTACCGTTACTCCTGGTGCTGAAGTAGAGACGTCATTTCCTGTTTCAGTAAGGAAATCTTTGAGATGATCATTATTGATATTAGAAGGATTAATATCGTTATCATCTTCAGAGTCCTTTGAAGAACTATGCCGAGATTCTAAGTCATGAAAAGCTGATTTCTTAGAATCCTGATGAATGGGAATATCAGTTTCTAAAATGGAAAGACGAGATTTGATATCTCTAATTTCATTTTTAAGAGCGGAGACTTCATGACGAAGGTCAGAAATAGTGGGTTCAGAATTATGATCAGAACGATTCATAATTTGTTTCATACTGAAGGGCTCAATATTCGGGCGAGGTTTAGGCTTGTCCGTATTGATAAGAATGTTTTTGAGTTCTAGTAGAAATCGATTTCTAGCCTCATTATCATTGATATGTTGAATAACATCAAAGAGAGCTTCCTTGGAATGATCTGAGAGAACTCTGATTTGTGGCTTGCTATCACAAGTACAAAAGGTTTCACTACAAGTACATTCTTTGCCTGATTTGCTGGAATCTGAATCATAGTTTAAATCTATGTCTTCACTATCACTGCATTCATCAGAAGTAAGTGAAATTTCAGAGAAAGGTTCATCAAGTATAGCAAGAAGCTTACCTTTCGTTTCGTCATCCATGTTAAGAAGATTAATTTTCTTCTTCTTTGTTTTGGAACGACATTCATTGGCCCTATGACCTGTTTTGCCACAATTCCAACAAACATCTTCTTTCTTGTTAATAGATCTTTTAGACCTATGTTGTTTTCTTCTTGGTTTAGAAGAATCATCCTTTCTTCGTGATTTTCTTCTGTAAGATTTTTCTTTATCCTCCTTTTTAATTTTATCTGGAGGAGTAATGAATCCAAAGTCTTTACAGAAACTTCCAAGTTCCTTTCTTGAAGAAGACTGTTCTTTTTTAAGCTGATGTTTTAGCTTAATATCTGTGCATAGTTCAAGAGCTACAACATTGATGGTGCTTACCAAATCACCATAAGTAAGGTTACCATAAGGAATACTTCCATTATTCCTGTCTTGTATTTTGGTTCTTACCTTATCTGCAAAAAGAGGAGGTAGGCCACTAATGAAACGTTCTTTCCAATAATCCAAATTACAATCTGGACGAATCATAACTTTACTCAGAAAGGCATGCTTATAGTGAATAAAGTTATCTAAGTTAGGACAACTTAGATTGCTCAGAATCTGGAGACTTCTGTCTTGAAATAATTTTGGTTCTCCAATAAAATGTTTTGCAATGTGGTAAAGTAGAGTAGCACAAGCATCTTCTCTTGTTTGGGTAGAAGTTGTTTGTGTATTACCTTCCATCTTTACAACAGTCTCATTTGCCATTGCATTAATAATTAACTGCTTGATTTCATCTGTACAGTAATTATCCCACCAATGTTTCAACATTCCTGTAAATCCTGCAATAATCATATTAGCAGCATCTTTGTCTGTTGATCCACGCATTTTGTACGCAGTAATTGCAACACCCATTTCATGGAGTTTATTGTAAACTTGATGTTCTGCAATGCCATCAATATTCCATTCAGTGATGCTTCTTCCTTCATGAGATGAAGTAGATAAAAAGGCATTTTCCTCATACTGAAGATCAGGAAAGGATGGTTTAGAATGGTAGTTTTTCATATTATGAAAACGACTACTAGCAAGTTTTTGGATAAGAGTGGTTTTCTCTTTGGATGAAGAACTAGGTTCTTTTTGGATAGTAGAAACCTTCTTGGGTTCTTTATCTTCTTTGGTAGAAATGTTAAAATTATTAAGTTTAGCATTGATTTTTTCAATGATATGACCTGTTACTTCAAAAGTATCAGAAAGTTTTGGGAATTTTTCTTTGGAAAATTCTGGTATTCTGAATCCTGGATAGGTTTCAATACTATGATTGGATGAAGTAGAAGCCGGTGTTGGTCTTCCACTAAGATTTGGTTTGGTATCCTCTATTTGTCTAGAGATAACATGGAGAATTTGGTTTGAATAGTTATTTTGTTCAATAACCCTATCAATATCCGCAGATGTGAGGAGAGCACCTGTTTTATCACTTTTCTCCTTAAAGGGAGATGCTTTGATCACTGTACCTGCAATAGGAATATTGATTCCTTCAAGAGGAGGAGTAGTAGATTCAACTACTCTGTTAGAAGATGTATACCATTTGTTAATGATAACTTGTAAAGACTCAGTACAATTTTCAATTCTACCAGTCATTTCAAACCATTTGAAGAATTCGATTTCGCAACCGATTCTTCTCATATCTTTCATCCATATATCCCTAAAATTTTCTCTTTCCCTAAGAGTATAAGAAGAGACATACCATTTTCTTTTGATTTAGATAAAAAGTTTTTAATTCTTACTGATTTTTAGTCGATGAATGCTATGACGAAGGTAAGAGGCTTGTCTTAGTCCTCCAAGAGGACGACGACGCCGGTTACGTCTGGGGGGTAAACCTGGATGTGACAAACTTGGTATCAGAGTATGAGGTTGAATATCCTTGATGTTAACGTCTCTCTCTCAACCACGTTATTTAAGTTTGTATTCATAATTGTGAAGCGCGCCACACTTATGAATAGGAACTTATTTGATGATTAGGAATCATTCTCATTGTTGGAAATCCATATCGTGCCCCTAGAATGTACGTCGTATATGCTTTCGCCTGAACCTTGTGTTTTGGTTATAGGAGATGAATACTAGAAGAAATGCGGCTCGAAGACTTGAGGAAGAGATGGCTGCTGCGGGAATTCCTCGTGACGAACCTGCTCCTCCTCTTGAAGAGGTTGCTATTGATGACCAGGTTCCTGCTGATCCTCCACCGATGACAGAAGCTCAGATGAGAGCTATTATTGCTCAAATGGCTCAAGCCATGACTACTCAAGCTCAAGCCGCAACAGTGCAAGCCCAAGCTATGACTGCCCAAGCCAATAGGGATTTGGCACCTAGAGTCCATGAACAGACTATGGCCTCCAGACTTAGGGATTTCACTCGAATGAATCCTCCTGTCTTTTATGGGTCAAAGGTTGATGAAGACCCTCAGGAATTTATTGATGAGGTTCACAAGATTTTGTGTGCTATGGGGCTGTCATCTAGCGAGAATGCCGAGTTGGCCTCATACCAACTCAAGGATGTCGCTCAGATATGGTATGCGCAATGGAAGGACAACAGGCCACTTGGAAGTGGGTTAGTGACGTGGGAGTTATTCAAAGGGGCCTTCATTGATCGGTTCTTCCCTAGAGAGATGAGGGAAAAGAAGGTGGTGGAATTCATCAATCTCCGCCAAGGAACGATGAGTGTTCATGAGTATTTTCTGAAATTTACTCAATTGGCCAAATATGCTCCGTCTTTGGTCTCCGATCCTAGAGACGAAATGAGTCGATATGTGACAGGTATATCGGACGATTTACAAGAGGAGTGTCAATCGGCTATGCTACATGATAACATGAACATTGGTCGTCTCATGGTGCATGCAAAAAGGGTTGAGGAGGCTAGAGCAAAAAGGAAGGATAAGGATAAGGACTCAAGGAGGACAAGGTCTTCTGAGAGTGAAACTGCTAAAGATAGGTTGGGAATTCAAGACAGGCCTAGATTCAAGAAGAGGTTCTCAAACCACGTTCCATCCAAATTTCCCAAGACTAGGGATTCTAAAGCTCCTAGACCAAAAGTTGCCAAGGGAAAGGATGGGAACTCATCTAATGAGAAGCCTACATGTTCTAAGTGTGGGAAAGGTCACTTTGGAGAATGTTTGATTGGAACGGGAAATTGCTTTGGTTGTGGAAAGATTGGTCACAAGGTGCGGGATTGTCCAAATGCTAAGGGACAAGAGAGGGGTGGTCAGCCAAGTGGTTCTAATAGTGCTCCCAAAAAGAACCGTCTTTATGCTCTTCGTACTAGAGATCACCAAGAGGCCTCTCCCGATGTGGTGACTGGTATGTTACAAATCTTTGCCATTGATGTATATGCATTACTTGATCCGGGTGCTACTTTGTCTTTCGTTACTCCATTGGTAGCTAAGAAGTTTAGTACATTACCCGATGTTTTGCATGAACCTATTTTGGTGTCTACCCCGGTGGGTGAGTCAGTGGTAGAAAAAAGAGTCTATCAAAATGGTCCTATTTCAATACCTCATAGAGTTTCTCATATTGATCTAGTTGAGCTAGACATGTTTGATTTTGATGTCATATTAGGTATGGACTGGTTGCATGCTAGTTTCTCTTCCATCAATTGTAGGACCAAAATTGTGAGGTTTTGTTTCCCAAATGAACCCGTTATTGAGTGGAAGGGTGGAAATTGTCTTCCTAAAGGTCGTTTCATAACATGCCTAAAGGCGTGTAAAATGATCTCGTAGGGGTGTCTCTACCATATTGTGAGAGTCCAAGAAGTGGATTCCGAAGTTCCTCCTATAGAGTCAGTCCCCGTGGTGAGTGAATTTACGGAGGTCTTTCCTGATGACCTTCCTGGCATTCCTCCCGAGAAATCGATTTCGGTATCGATTTGCTACCGGAAACAAATCCTATTTCTATTCCTCCTTATAGAATGGCTCCGGTCGAGTTAATGGAATTGAAGGCACAACTTAAAGATTTGCTAGACAAGGGCTTTATAAGGCCTAGCATTTCTCCATGGGGTGCTCCGGTCTTGTTCGTGAAAAAGAAGGATGGGTCCTTGAGAATGTGTATTGACTACCGACAACTCAACAAGGTTACTATCAAGAACAAGTATCCTCTTCCTCGGATTGATGATTTATTTGATCAACTCCAAGGAGCGAGTTACTTCTCAAAGATTGATTTGAGGTCAGGGTACCACCAGCTTAGGGTGAGAAATGAAGATATTCCAAAGACAGCTTTTCGGACTCGATATGGGCATTATGAGTTCGTGGTTATGTCTTTTGGCCTCACATATGCTCCGGCGGAGTTTATGGATCTGATGAACAGGGTGTTTCGAAATTTCCTTGATTCATTCGTTATTGTATTTATCGATTATATCTTGGTGTATTCGAAAAATGAGGTTGACCACGGTGATCATCTAAGGGTAGTATTGCAAACCCTTAGAGAACATAAATTGTTCGCCAAGTATAGCAAGTGCGAGTTTTGGCTGAGGTCGGTGGCATTTCTTGGGCACATTATCTCTAGTGAGGGAGTTGAGGTAGATCCAAGGAAGACAGATGCAGTAAGAAACTGGCCTAGACCCTTGACCCCAACTGATATTAGGAGTTTCTTGGGTCTAGCGGGTTATTATCGAAGGTTCGTAGAAGGATTTTCATCCATTGCATCTCCTTTGACTTCATTGACTCAAAAAGGCAAAAAGTTTGAATGGTCAGAGGCATGTGAGAAAAGTTTTCAATTATTGAAGGATAGGCTTACTTCCGCTCTGGTGTTAACTTTACCGGAAGGATCTAAAGGGTTCATTGTGTATTGTGATGCATCCCGCGTAGGTTTGGGGTGTGTGCTTATGCAAAATGGGAAGGTGATTGCCTATGCTTCGCTGCAACTTAAGGTGCATGAGAGAAATTATCCTACTCATGACCTGGAGTTAGCGGCCGTGGTGTTTGCTTTAAAAATATGGAGGCACTACTTGTATGGTGTTCATGTGGATGTTTTCACTGATCATAAGAGCCTTCAATATGTGTTTACCCAAAAAGATTTGAATCTTCGACAAAGAAGGTGGTTAGAGTTGTTGAAAGATTATGATATGAGTGTCCTATATCATCCCGGCAAGGCAAATGTGGTGGCAGATGCTTTAAGCCGTATGACTATGGGTGGTGTGATTCATATAGATGAAGACAAGAAAGATCTAGTAAAAGATGTTCATCGTTTGACTAGATTGGGAGTGCGATTGGTGAGTTCGCTAAATGGAGGTGCCACGGTTCATTATAGCTCCGAGTCATCATTGGTGGTTGAGGTGAAGTCCA